>JBAIAA010000120.1:1200000-1628473 GCA_037893245.1 Crossaster papposus | reverse complement strand
AACCCATTGTATTTTTATTCAATTTTTCAAATAATACATTTTTCCCAACAAATATTCGACAATTTTAGATTTGGTTTTCATCCGATTATTGATTGTTTCCTCCTGCATCAAAAGATATCTAAGTCGTTATGAGATAAAGTTAATTTTTGTCCTAATTTTAATATATTTTTTTTCCAATTATTCAAAATAATACATTTCCCTAATATAGGGCAATTTTAGCTTTGTTTTGCATCAATTGGATGTTCCTCCTGCATCAAAGATAATATTTAAGTCGTTTGATAAAAGTCATTTTTTTGCCCAATTTTGATAAAAAAAAGGGTGGGTTAACCCATTGTATTTTTTTCAAATTTTCTAAATAATAACATTTCCACCCCCAAATATTCGCCAATTTTAGGCTTTGTTTCATCGATCGATGTTCCTTCTTGCATCAAAGATAATATTTTAAGTCGTTTTGATGAAAAGACAATTTTTGCCCAATTTGAAAAAAAATGGGGTTAACCCCTTGTATTTTTTTCATATTTTCAAAATAATACATTTGTTTTCCAAATATTCGCAATTTTTTGCTTTGTATTTCATCGATTGGATGTTCCTTTGCATCAAAGATAATATTTAAGTCGTTTTGATAAAAGTCAATTTTTTTGCCCAATTTTGATAAAAAAGGTGGGGTTTAACCCCTTCTTATTTTTTTCAAATTTTCAAATAATACATTTGTTTCCAAATATTCGCAATTTTTGCTTTGTTTCATGGGGATTGATGTTCCCTTCTGCATCAATGATAATATTTAAGACGTTTCGAGAAAGTCAATTGTTTTGCCCAATTTGTTAAAAAAAACTGGTAGGTTAACCCAATGCATTTTTTCAAATTTTATCCGACATTTAAATAATTTTTAAAACCCCAGCTAAGGCTTCGTCTGGAACCATCACCATTTACTGAATAAACGATGCCAAAAACATAGACGGAGCGGTAGAGTTTTGAAAAACGGCCATGGAATATACCGGTAACAAGGCTGATGTTGCAAAAAACCTATGGTTTTTGCCACGTCAAAGGCTAGTCTTTTTACAAGCGTTTTTCGGTTTGTGTAATTTTGTAGTGCACGTGTAGCATTATAAGCTTGTTTGATGAGTTAGCAGTGTCGACGGGTAGATAGAAGGACTGTTTTTCTTGTTCAGGTCCCTTTGAGATTATCCCGCGTTAACAATAAATGTTTTCTGAATAGCTTTACTAGCTGGATGGGACGGTTTCCGAACCCCAGTTCTGGCTCTGTCCGGCTCATGTCAATTACTGCATGAACGAAGCCAAGGAGATAGGGACAAAGTCAGATTTGAAAAACGGCCACGTGTCAGCGCGAGGTTGGAAAATCCCTGGGCGTCTTGCATGTACAAGGCCCTAGTCTTGTTGCAAAGCGTTTTTTCTTTTTGTGTAATGTAGTATGTGCACGTGTAGCAATATAAGCTATTGATGAGGAGCAGTTGTCGACGGGTAGAAAGAGAGGCCTGTTTTCTTATGTTCAGGTCCTTTGATGTATGCCGCGTTAACAATAAAATGTTTCATTGATTGGGAAAGGATTTAAACTCCGATATCTATTTTATTTTCACGCTTTGAGTGCCTCTGAATGGTGATTTATGAGCAGGGAAAACTCGCTGAAATACAGCACTTAGAAGATTTTAACCCACACAATGATACTTTTTTAAAGAGGAAAATTGCACGCTGAACACGAATCTGGTTTCAAAAATTTAAATTTGTGCGTATTCAAAATCGAGGTGAATTTTTTCTGACTTTTTTTTCCAAAACTTTCCTTTTTTCAACGTAGGTGGCGCTATATATTTTTTGAAAAACTTATTTTCTTCCCAATTATTTAAAATATTACAATTCCCCTCTAATATTTGCAATTTTAGCTTTGTTTTCAATCGATTGATGTTCCCCCTGGCATCAAAGATAATAATTTAAGTCGTTTTGAGGAAAAAGTTAATTTTTGTCCCTAATTTTATATTTTTCAAAATTTTCAAAATAATACATTTTCCTTAAATTGTTCGCAATTTTAGCTTTGTTTTCATCAATTGATGTTCTTCCCTGCATCAAAGATAATATTTAAGTCGTTTGATAAAAGTCATTTTTTTTGCCCAATTTTGATAAAAAAGGGTGGGTTACCCCCTTGTATTTTTTTCAAATTTTCCTAAACATAATACATTTCCCCCCCCAAAATATTCGCAATATTAGCTTTGTTTTCATCGATTGGTGTTCCTCCTGCATCAAAAGATAATATTTAAGTCGTTTTGATAAAAGTCATTTTTTTTGCCCAATTTTGATATAAAAGTGGGTTACCCCTTGTATTTTTTTCAATTGTCAAAATAATACATTTGTTTTCCAAATATTCGCAATTTTTGCTTTGTTTTTCCATGGATTGATGTTCCTTCTGCATCAATGATAATATTTAAGACGTTTCGGGGAAAAGTCAATTGTTGCCCAATTTTTGATAAAAACTGGTATGGTTAACCCAATAGCATTTTTTTCTAATTTTATCCGACATTTAAATAATTTTAAACCCCAGCTAAGGGCTTCGACTGGATCCATCACCATTACTGAATAAACGATGCCAAAAACATAGACGGAGCGGAGATTTGAAAAACGGCCATGGTATAACCGGAAACAAGGCTGATGTTGCAAAAAACCTATGCGTTTTGCACGTTCAAGGCTAGTCTTTTTAACAAGCGTTTTTTCGGTTTTGTGTAATTTTGTAGTGCACGTGTAGCATTATAAGCCTGTGATGAGTAGCAGTGTCGGACGGGTAGAAAGAGACCTGTTTTCTTTGTTCAGGTCCTTTGATGTAACCCGCGTTAACAATAAAATGTTTCTGAATAGCTTTACTAGCTGTATGGGCCCGATTTCCGAACCCCAGTCTGGCTCTGTCCCGGCTCCATGTCAATTACTGCATGAACGAAGCCAAGGAGATAGGGACAAAGTTCAGATTTGAAAAACGGCCACGGTCACGCGAGGTTGATGAAATCCACTATGCCCCCTACTTGCAATGTACAAAGGCTAGGTCTTTTTTTTGACAAGCGTTTTTTTTCGGTTTTGTGTAATGGTTGTAGTGCACGTGGAGCATTATAAGCTGGATATTGATGAGTAGCAGTGTCGACGGGTAGAAAGAGACCTTTTTTCTTTGTTCAGGTCCTTTGATGTATCCCGCGTTAACAATAAAATGTTTTCCTGACTAGCTTTACTATCCCGCTGTATGGCCAGTTTTCGAACCCCAGTTCTGGCTCTGTCCGGCTCCATGTCAATTAACTGCATGAACGAAGCCAAGGAGATAGGGACAAAGTTCAGATTTGAAAATCGGCCAAGGTTCACGCGAGCGTTTGAAAATCCCTGTGCGTCTTGCATTGTACAAGGCTAGGTCCTTTTTGACAAGCGTTTTTCTTTTTGTGTAATGTTGTTGTGCACGTCTGTCGCAATATAAGCTAATCAATGAAGTAGCAGTGTCGACGGGTAGAATGAGACCTGTTTTTTCTTTGTTCAGGTCCTTTGATGTTTGCCGCGCTAACAATAAATGTTTTCATTGATGGGAAAGGATTAAACTCCTGCTATCTTTTTTCACGCTTGAGTGCCTCTGAAATGTTGATTTTTGAAGCAGAAACCTCGTGAAATACAGCACTTACGGAAGCATTTTAACCCACACATTGATACTTTTTGAAGAGGAAATTGCACGCTGAACACGAATCTGGTTTCAAAATTTAAAAGTTTGTGCGTATTTCAAAAATCGAGGTGTGAATTTTTTCTGACCTTTTTTTCCAAATTCTTTCTTTTTTCAACGTAGGTGTGGGCGCTATATATTTTGAAAAACTTATTTCTTCCAAATTTTTAAATAATAGACATTTCCCCCCCAAATATTCGCAATTTTAGCGTTGTTTGCATCGATTGATGTTCCTCCTGCATCAAGATAATATTTAAGTCGTTTGAGAAAAGTATTTTTTTTTCCTAATTTTTAATTTTTTTTCCCAAATTTTCAAAATAATACATTTTTCCTAATATTCGCAATTTTAGCTTGTTTTCATCGATTGATGTCCCCCTGCATCAAGATATAATTTAAGTCGTTTTGGGAGAAAAGTTAATTTTTGTCCATATTTTTATATTTTTTCCAAAATTTCTCCAAATAATACATTTTCCTTAAATGTTCGCATTTTAGCTTTGTTTTCCATCATTGATGTTCTTCCTGCTATCAAGATAATGTTTAAGTCGTTTTGATAAAAGTCATTTTTTTTTCACATTTTTGATAAAAAAAGGTGGGTGAACCCCTTGTATTTTTTTCAAATTTTCTCAATAATACATTTGTTTCCAAATATTCGCAATTTTTGCTTTGTTTTCATCGATTGATGTTCCTCCTGCATCAAAGATAATATTTAAGTTGTTTTGATAAAAGTCATTTTTTGCCCAATTTTGATAAAAAAGTGGGTTAACCCCTTGTATTTTTTTCAAATTTTCCAAATAATACATTTGTTTCCAAATATTCGCAATTTTAGCTTTGTTTTCATCGATTGATGTTCCTCCTGCATCAAAGATAATATTTAAGTCGTTATGAGAAAAGTTAATTTTTGTCCTAATTTTAATATTTTTTCCAATTATTCAAAATAATACATTTTCCCTAAACATTCGCAATTTTAGCTTTGTTTGCATCGATTGATGTTCCTCCTGCATCAAAGATAATATTTAAGTCGTTTTGATAAAAGTCATTTTTCTGCCCAATTTTGATAAAAAAGGTTGGTAAACCCCTTGTATTTTTTTTCAAATTTTCAAAATAATACATTTCCCCCCCAAATATTCGCAATTTTAGCTTTGTTTTCATCGATTGGTGTTCCTCCTGCATTAAAGATAATATTTAAGTCGTTTTGATAAAAGTCATTTTTTTGCTCAATTTTGATAAAAAAGGTGGGTTAACCCCTTGTATTTTTTTCAAATTTTCTAAATAATACATTTTCCCCCCAAATATTCGCAATTTTAGCTTTGTTTTGATCGATTGGTGTTCCTCCTGCATCAAAGATAATATTTAAGTTGTTTTAATAAAAGTAATTTTTTGCCCAATTTTGATAAAAAAGTGGGTTAACCCCTTGTATTTTTTTCAAATTTTCCAAATAATACATTTGTTTCCAAATATTCGCAATTTTAGCTTTGTTTTCATCGATTGATGTTCCTCCTGCATCAAAGATAATATTTAAGTCGTTATGAGAAAAGTTAATTTTTGTCCTAATTTTAATATTTTTTCCAATTATTCAAAATAATACATTTTCTCTAAATATTCGCAATTTTAGCTTTGTTTGCATCAATTGATGTTCCTCCTGCATCAAAGATAATATTGAAGTCGTTTTGATAAAAGTCATTTTTTTGCCCAATTTTGATAAAAAAGGTGGGTTAACCCCTTGTATTTTTTTCAAATTTTCAATATAACACATTTGTTTCCAAATACTCGCAATTTTTGCTTTGTTTTCATCGATTGATGTTCCTTCTGCATCAAAGATAATATTTAAGTCGTTTTGATAAAAGTCATTTTTTTTGCCCAATTTTGATAAAAAAGTGGGTTAACCCCTTGTATTTTTTTCAAATTTTCAAAATAATACATTTGTTTCCAAATATTCGCAATTTTTGCTTTGTTTTCATGGATTGATGTTCCTTCTGCATCAATGGTAATATTTAAGACGTTTCGAGAAAAGTCAATTGTTTGCCCAATTTTGATAAAAAACTGGTAGGTTAACCCAATGCATTTTTTTCAAATTTTATCTGACATTTAAATAATTTTAAACCCCAGCTAAGGCTTCGTCTGGATCCATCACCATTACTGAATAAACGATGCCAAAAACATAGACGGAGCGGAGATTTGAAAAACGGCCATGGTATATACCGGTAACAAGGCTGATGTTGCAAAAAACCTATGCGTTTTGCACGTTCAAGGCTAGTCTTTTTAACAAGCGTTTTTCGGTTTGTGTAATTTTGTAGTGCACGTGTAGCATTATAAGCTGTTGATGAGTAGCAGTGTCGACGGGTAGAAAGAGACCTGTTTTCTTTGTTCAGGTCCTTTGATGTATCCCGCGTTAACAATAAAATGTTTTCTGAATAGCTTTACTAGCTGTATGGGCCGTTTTCGAACCCCAGTTCTAGCTCTGTCAGGCTCCATCTCCATACCGCATGAACGAAGCCACCGATAGGGACAAAGTTGAGATTTGAAAAACGGCCACGGTCACGCGAGGTTTGAAAATCCCTATGCCTCTTGCATGTACAGGGCTAGTCTTTTGGACAAGCGTTTTTCGGTTTGTGTAATGTTGTAGTGCACGTGGAGCATTATAAGCTATTGATGAGTAGCAGTGTCGACGGGTAGAAGGAGGCCTGTTTTCTTTGTTCAGGTCCTTTGATGTTTCCCGCGTTAACAATAAAATGTTTTCTGAATAGCTTTACTAGCTGTATGGGCCGTTTTCGAACCCCAGTTCTGGCTCTGTCCGGCTCCATTTCAATTACTGCATGAACGAAGCCAAGGAGATAGGGACAAAGTTCAGATTTGAAAAACGGCCAAGGTCACGCGAGGTTGGAAAATCCCTGTGCGTCTTGCATGTACAAGGCTAGCCTTTAAACAAGGCCACATGTCTGATAGACGCCGAGCGACTAAAAAGAGACTAATCGCGAAAACCTGAGTGACGTCAGTGCGAATTGCCCAGACAAGTGGCCTTTATCAATCTGGTTTGGATTTCTTATGTTAACCTTTGTTTCCAACTTGAATCGCTACCTATATGGTAGCGTCCAATCAGCGAACGTATCTCTGCGTGACGTCAGCTTATATTTGAGTTGGATTAGTTCATTTTACAAACAGGGAATGTCCAATCATGTCACTTACAATATTTAGCTCAAATCATTAGTTGCTTCCTAATTTATTGAAATTTTGCATGTAAAATAGATTTAAATGTGATATCTTGTATTTATCATTCATATATTCAACTCAGAAGCAACATTTATTTACGTTTTTTTTACCTTTTCTTACATGCTTTGATATTGAACGAATCACGAACGAAGCCAACTGGGAGATCGCCGTTCTGATTGGGCGTATTGGCATGCTAATATGTACTATGAATAATTCATGCCGAGCAGTAAAACCTACATTGCAAAAGGCCTCGTGACATTCGTCACTCGGTCGCGCGTTCACCCCGGGTATCTAGACTCATCTCAGCCGCTTAGCCAGAGTCACGAGGCCTTGTCAAAAGGCTAGTACAAGGCTAGTCTTTTTGACAAGCGTTTTTCTTTTTGTGTAATGTTGTAGTGCACGTGTAGCAATATAAGCTATCGATGAGTAGCAGTGTCGACGGGTAGAAAGAGACCTGTTTTCTTTGTTCAGGTCCTTTGATGTATCCCGCGTTAACAATAAAATGTTTTCTGAATAGCTTTACTAGCTGTATGGGCCGTTTTCGAACCCCAGTTCTGGCTCTGTCCGGCTCCATGTCAATTACTGCATGAACGAAGCCAAGGAGATAGGGACAAAGTTCAGATTTGAAAAACGGCCAAGGTCACACGAGGTTGGAAAATCCCTGTGCGTCTTGCAGGTACAATGCTAGTCTTTTTGACAAGCGTTTTTCTTTTTGTGTAATGTTGTAGTGCACGTGTAGCAATATAAGCTATCGATGAGTAGCAGTGTCGACGGGTAGAAAGAGACCTGTTTTCTTTGTTCAGGTCCTTTGATGTATGCCGCGTTAACAATAAAATGTTTTCATTGATGGGAAAGGATTAAACTCCGCTATCTTTTTTCACGCTTGAGTGCCTCTGAATGGTGATTTTTGAAGCAGAAACTCGTGAAATACAGCACTTAGGAAGCATTTTAACCCACACAATGATACTTTTTGAAGAGGAAATTGCACGCTGAACACGAATCTGGTTTCAAAATTTAAAATTTGTGCGTATTTCAAAAATCGAGGTGAATTTTTTCTGACTTTTTTTTCCAAACTTTCCTTTTATCAACGTAGGTGGCGCTATATATTTTGAAAAACTTATTTCTTCCAATTTTTAAAAGAATACATTTTACCCCCTAATATTCGCAATTTTAGCTTTGTTTTCATCGATTGATGTTCCCCCTGCATCAAAGATAATAATTTAAGTCGTTTTGAGAAAAGTTAATTTTTGTCCTAATTTTAATATTTTTTCCAAATTTTCAAAATAATACATTTTCCTTAAATGTTCGCAATTTTAGCTTTGTTTTCATCAATTGATGTTCCTCCTGCATCAAAGATAATATTTAAGTCGTTTTGATAAAAGTCATTTTTTGCCCAATTTTGATAACAAAGTGGGTTAACCCCTTGTATTTTTTTCAAATTTTCCAAATAATACATTTGTTTCCAAATATTCGCAATTTTTGCTTTGTTTTCATCGATTGATATTCCTCCTGCATCAAAGATAATATTTAAGTTGTTTTGATAAAAGTCATTTTTTGCCCAATTTTGATAAAAAAGTGGGTTAACCCCTTGTATTTTTTTTCAAATTTTCCAAATAATACATTTGTTTCCAAATATTCGCAATTTTAGCTTTGTTTTCATCGATTGATGTTCCTCCTGAATCAAAGATAATATTTAAGTCGTTATGAGAAAAGTTAATTTTTGTCCTAATTTTAATATTTTTTCAAATTATTCAAAATAATACATTTTCCCTAAACATTCACAATTTTAGCTTTGTTTGCATCGATTGATGTTCTTCCTGCATCAAAGATAATATTTAAGTCGTTTTGATAAAAGTCATTTTTTTGCCCAATTTTGATAAAAAAGGTGGGTTAACATCGATTAATGTTCCTCCTGCATCAAAGATAATATTTAAGTCGTTTTGATAAAAGTCATTTTTTTGCCCAATTATTCAAAATAATACATTTTCCCTAAACATTCGCAATTTTAGCTTTGTTTGCATCGATTGATGTTCCTCCTGCAGTATTTTTTTCAAATTTTCTAAATAATACATTTCCCCCCCAAATATTCGCAATTTTAGCTTTGTTTTCATCGATTGGTGTTCCTCCTGCATCAAAGATAATATTTAAGTCGTTTTGATAAAAGTCATTTTTTTGCTCAATTTTGATAAAAAAGGTGGGTTAACCCCTTGTATTTTTTTCAAATTTTCCAAATAATACATTTGTTTCCAAATATTCGCAATTTTAGCTTTGTTTTCATCGATTGATGTTCCTCCTGCATCAAAGATAATATTTAAGTCGTTATGAGAAAAGTTAATTTTTGTCCTAATTTTAATATTTTTTCCAATTATTCAAAATAATACATTTTCCCTAAATATTCGCAATTTTAGCTTTGTTTGCATCAATTGATGTTCCTCCTGCATCAAAGATAATATTTAAGTCGTTTTGATAAAAGTCATTTTTTTGCCCAATTTTGATTAAAAAGGTGGGTTAACCCCTTGTATTTTTTTCAAATTTTCTAAATAATACATTTCCCCCCCAAATATTCGCAATTTTAGCTTTGTTTTCATCGATTGGTGTTCCTCCTGCATCAAAGATAATATTTAAGTCGTTTTGAGAAAAGTCAATTTTTTGCCCAATTTTGATAAAAAACTGGTAGGTTAACCCAATGCATTTTTTTCAAATTTTATCCGACATTTAAATAATTTTAAACCCCAGCTAAGGCTTCGTCTGGATCCATCACCATTACTGAATAAACGATGCCAATAACATAGACGGAGCGGAGATTTGAAAAACGGCCATGGTATATACCGGTAACAAGGCTGATGTTGCAAAAAACCTATGCGTTTTGCACGTTCAAGGCTAGTCTTTTTAACAAGCGTTTTTCGGTTTGTGTAATTTTGTAGTGCACGTGTAGCATTATAAGCTGTTGATGAGTAGCAGTGTCGACGGGTAGAAAGAGACCTGTTTTCTTTGTTCAGGTCCTTTGATGTATCCCGCGTTAACAATAAAATGTTTTCTGAATAGCTTTACTAGCTGTATGGGCCGTTTTCGAACCCCAGTTCTAGCTCTGTCCGGCCCCATCTCCATACCGCATGAACGAAGCCACAGATAGGGACAAAGTTGAGATTTGAAAAACGGCCACGGTCACGCGAGGTTTGAAAATCCCTATGCCTCTTGCATGTACAGGGCTAGTCTTTTTGACAAGCGTTTTTCGGTTTGTGTAATGTTGTAGTGCACGTGTAGCAATATAAGCTATCGATGAGTAGCAGTGTCGACGGGTAGAAAGAGACCTGTTTTCTTTGTTCAGGTCCTTTGATGTATCCCGCGTTAACAATAAAATGTTTTCTGAATAGCTTTACTAGCTGTATGGGCCGTTTTCGAACCCCAGTTCTGGCTCTGTCCGGCTCCATGTCAATTACTGCATGAACGAAGCCAAGGAGATAGGGACAAAGTTCAGATTTGAAAAACGGCCAAGGTCACACGAGGTTGGAAAATCCCTGTGCGTCTTGCATGTACAAGGCTAGTCTTTTTGACAAGCGTTTTTCTTTTTGTGTAATGTTGTAGTGCACGTGTAGCAATATAAGCTATCGATGAGTAGCAGTGTCGACGGGTAGAAAGAGACCTGTTTTCTTTGTTCAGGTCCTTTGATGTATGCCGCGTTAACAATAAAATGTTTTCATTGATGGGAAAGGATTAAACTCCGCTATCTTTTTTCACCCTTGAGTGCCTCTGAATGGTGATTTTTGAAGCAGAAACTCGTGAAATACAGCACTTAGGAAGCATTTTAACCCACACAATGATACTTTTTGAAGAGGAAATTGAACGCTGAACACGAATCTGGTTTCAAAATTTAAAATTTGTGCGTATTTCAAAAATCGAGGTGAATTTTTTCTGACTTTTTTTTCCAAACTTTCCTTTTTTCAACGTAGGTGGCGCTATATATTTTGAAAAACTTATTTCTTCCCATTTTTTAAATAATACATTTCCCCCCTAATATTCGCAATTTTAGCTTTGTTTTCATCGATTGATGTTCCCCCTGCATCAAAGATAATAATTTAAGTCGTTTTGAGAAAAGTTAATTTTTGTCCTAATTTTAATATTTTTTCCAAATTTTCAAAATAATACATTTTCCTTAAATGTTCGCAATTTTAGCTTTGTTTGCATCAATTGATGTTCCTCCTGCATCAAAGATAATATTTAAGTCGTTTTGATAAAAGTCATTTTTTTGCCCAATTTTGATAAAAAAGGTGGGTTAACCCCTTGTATTTTTTTCAAATTTTCTAAATAATACATTTCCCCCCCAAATATTCGCAATTTTAGCTTTGTTTTCATCGATTGATGTTCCTTCTGCATCAAAGATAATATTTAAGTCGTTTTGATAAAAGTCAATTTTTTGCCCAATTTTGATAAAAAAGGTGGGTTAACCCATTGTATTTTTTTCAAATTTTCAAAATAATACATTTTTCCAACAAATATTCGCAATTTTAGCTTTGTTTTCATCGATTGATGTTCCTCCTGCATCAAAGATAATTAAGTCGTTATGAGAAAAGTTAATTTTTGTCCTAATTTTAATATTTTTTCCAATTATTCAAAATAATACATTTTCCCTAAATATTCGCAATTTTAGCTTTGTTTGCATCAATTGATGTTCCTCCTGCATCAAAGATAATATTTAAGTCGTTTTGATAAAAGTCATTTTTTTGCCCAATTTTGATAAAAAAGGTGGGTTAACCCCTTGTATTTTTTTCAAATTTTCTAAATAATACATTTCCCCCCCAAATATTCGCAATTTTAGCTTTGTTTTCATCGATTGATGTTCCTCCTGCATCAAAGATAATTAAGTCGTTATGAGAAAAGTTAATTTTTGTCCTAATTTTAATATTTTTTCCAATTATTCAAAATAATACATTTTCCCTAAATATTCGCAATTTTAGCTTTGTTTGCATCAATTGATGTTCCTTCTGCATCAAAGATAATATTTAAGTCGTTTTGAGAAAAGTCAATTTTTTGCCCAATTTTGATAAAAAAGTGGGTTAACCCCTTGTATTTTTTTCAAATTTTCAAAATAATACATTTGTTTCCAAATATTCGCAATTTTTGCTTTGTTTTCATCGATTGATGTTCCTTCTGCATCAAAGATAATATTTAAGTCGTTTTGATAAAAGTAATTTTTTTGCCCAATTTTGATAAAAAAGGTGGGTTAACCCCTTCTATTTTTTTCAAATTTTCAAAATAATACATTTGTTTCCAAATATTCGCAATTTTTGCTTTGTTTTCATGGATTGATGTTCCTTCTGCATCAATGATAATATTTAAGACGTTTCGAGAAAAGTCAATTGTTTGCCCAATTTTGATAAAAAACTGGTAGGTTAACCCAATGCATTTTTTTCAAATTTTATCCGACATTTAAATAATTTTAAACCCCAGCTAAGGCTTCGTCTGGATCCATCACCATTACTGAATAAACGATGCCAAAAACATAGACGGAGCGGAGATTTGAAAAACGGCCATGGTATATACCGGTAACAAGGCTGATGTTGCAAAAAACCTATGCGTTTTGCACGTTCAAGGCTAGTCTTTTTAACAAGCGTTTTTCGGTTTGTGTAATTTTGTAGTGCACGTGTAGCATTATAAGCTGTTGATGAGTAGCAGTGTCGACGGGTAGAAAGAGACCTGTTTTCTTTGTTCAGGTCCTTTGATGTATCCCGCGTTAACAATAAAATGTTTTCTGAATAGCTTTACTAGCTGTATGGGCCGTTTTCGAACCCCAGTTCTGGCTCTGTCCGGCTCCATGTCAATTACTGCATGAACGAAGCCAAGGAGATAGGGACAAAGTTCAGATTTGAAAAACGGCCACGGTCACGCGAGGTTTGAAAATCCCTGGGCGTCTTGTATGTACAAGGCTAGTCTTTTTGACAAGCGTTTTTCTTTTTGTGTAATGTTGTAGTGCACGTGTAGCAATATAAGCTATTGATGAGTAGCAGTGTCGACGGGTAGAAAGAGACCTGTTTTCTTTGTTCAGGTCCTTTGATGTATGCCGCGTTAACAATAAAATGTTTTCATTGATGGGAAAGGATTAAACTCCGCTATCTTTTTTCACGCTTGAGTGCCTCTGAATGGTGATTTTTGAAGCAGAAACTCGTGAAATACAGCACTTAGGAAGCATTTTAACCCACACAATGATACTTTTTAAAGAGGAAATTGCACGCTGAACACGAATCTGGTTTCAAAATTTAAAATTTGTGCGTATTTCAAAAATCGAGGTGAATTTTTTCTGACTTTTTTTTCCAAACTTTCCTTTTTTCAACGTAGGTGGCGCTATATATTTTGAAAAACTTATTTCTTCCAATTTTTAAAATAATACATTTCCCCCTCAAATATTCGCAATTTTAGCTTTGTTTTCATCGATTGATGTTCCCCCTGCATCAAAGATAATAATTTAAGTCGTTTTGAGAAAAGTTAATTTTTGTCCTAATTTTAATATTTTTTCAAAATTTTCAAAATAATACATTTTCCTTAAATGTTCGCAATTTTAGCTTTGTTTTCATCAATTGATGTTCTTCCTGCATCAAAGATAATATTTAAGTCGTTTTGATAAAAGTCATTTTTTTGCACATTTTTGATAAAAAAAGGTGGGTTAACCCCTTGTATTTTTTTCAAATTTTCCAAATAATACATTTGTTTCCAAATATTCGCAATTTTAGCTTTGTTTTCATCGATTGGTGTTCCTCCTGCATCAAAGATAATATTTAAGTCGTTTTGAGAAAAGTCAATTTTTTGCCCAATTTTGATAAAAAAGGTGGGTTAACCCCTTGTATTTTTTTTCAAATTTCCAAAATAATACATTTCCCCCCCAAATATTCGCAATTTTAGCTTTGTTTTCATCGATTGGTGTTCCTCCTGCATCAAAGATAATATTTAAGTCGTTTTGATAAAAGTCATTTTTTTGCTCAATTTTGATAAAAAGGTGGGTTAACCCCTTGTATTTTTTTCAAATTTTCTAAATAATACATTTTCCCCCCAAATATTCGCAATTTTAGCTTTGTTTTCATCGATTGGTGTTCCTCTTGCATCAAAGATAATATTTAAGTCGTTTTGATAAAAGTCATTTTTTTGCCCAATTTTGATTAAAAAGGTGGATTAACCCCTTGTATTTTTTTCAAACTTTCAATATAACACATTTGTTTCCAAATATTCGCAATTTTTGCTTTGTTTTCATCGATTGGTGTTCCTCCTGCATCAAAGATAATATTTAAGTCGTTATGAGAAAAGTTAATTTTTGTCCTAATTTTAATATTTTTTCCAATTATTCAAAATAATACATTTTCCCTAAATATTCGCAATTTTAGCTTTGTTTTCATCGATTGGTGTTCCTCCTGCATCAAAGATAATATTTAAGTCGTTTTGAGAAAAGTCAATTTTTTGCCCAATTTTGATAAAAAAGGTGGGTTAACCCCTTGTATTTTTTTTCAAATTTCCAAAATAATACATTTCCCCCCCAAATATTCGCAATTTTAGCTTTGTTTTCATCGATTGGTGTTCCTCCTGCATCAAAGATAATATTTAAGTCGTTTTGATAAAAGTCATTTTTTTGCCCAATTTTGATAAAAAAGGTGGGTTAACCCCTTGTATTTTTTTCAAATTTTCTAAATAATACATTTCCCCCCCCAAATATTCGCAATTTTAGCTTTGTTTTTATCGATTGGTGTTCCTCCTGCATCAAAGATAATATTTAAGTCGTTTTGAGAAAAGTCAATTTTTTGCCCAATTTTGATAAAAAAGGTGGGTTAACCCCTTGTATTTTTTTCAAATTTTCAAAATAATACATTTGTTTCCAAATATTCGCAATTTTAGCTTTATTTTCATCGATTGATGTTCCTCCTGCATCAAAGATAATATTTAAGTCGTTTTGATAAAAGTCAATTTTTTGCCCAATTTTGATAAAAAAGGTGGGTTAATACATTTGTTTCCAAATATTCGCAATTTTTGCTTTGTTTTCATCGATTGATGTTCCTTCTGCATCAATGATAATATTTAAGACGTTTCGAGAAAAGTCAATTGTTTGCCCAATTTTGATAAAAAACTGGTAGGTTAACCCAATGCATTTTTTTCAAATTTTATCCGACATTTAAATAATTTTAAACCCCAGCTAAGGCTTCGTCTGGATCCATCACCATTACTGAATAAACGATGCCAAAAACATAGACGGAGCGGAGATTTGAAAAACGGCCATGGTATATACCGGTAACAAGGCTGATGTTGCAAAAAACCTATGCGTTTTGCACGTTCAAGGCTAGTCTTTTTAACAAGCGTTTTTCGGTTTGTGTAATTTTGTAGTGCACGTGTAGCATTATAAGCTGTTGATGAGTAGCAGTGTCGACGGGTAGAAAGAGACCTGTTTTCTTTGTTCAGGTCCTTTGATGTATCCCGCGTTAACAATAAAATGTTTTCTGAATAGCTTTACTAGCTGTATGGGCCGTTTTCGAACCCCAGTTCTGGCTCTGTCCGGCTCCATGTCAATTACTGCATGAACGAAGCCAAGGAGATAGGGACAAAGTTGAGATTTGAAAAACGGCCACAATCACGCGAGGTTTGAAAATCCCTATGCCTCTTGCATGTACAAGGCTAGTCTTTTTGACAAGCCTTTTTCGGTTTGTGTAATGTTGTAGTGCACGTGGAGCATTATAAGCTGTTGATGAGTAGCAGTGTCGACGGGTAGAAAGAGACCTGTTTTCTTTGTTCAGGTCCTTTGATGTATCCCGCGTTAACAATAAAATGTTTTCTGAATAGCTTTACTAGCTGTATGGGCCGTTTTCGAACCCCAGTTCTAGCTCTGTCCGGCTCCATCTCCATACCGCATGAACGAAGCCACAGATAGGGACAAAGTTGAGATTTGAAAAACGGCCACGGTCACGCGAGGTTTGAAAATCCCTATGCCTCTTGCATGTACAAGGCTAGTCTTTTTGACAAGCCTTTTTCGGTTTGTGTAATGTTGTAGTGCACGTGGAGCATTATAAGCTATTGATGAGTAGCAGTGTCGACGGGTAGAAAGAGACCTTTTTTCTTTGTTCAGGTCCTTTGATGTATCCCGCGTTAACAATAAAATGTTTTCTGAATAGCTTTACTAGCTGTATGGGCCGTTTTCGAACCCCAGTTCTGGCTCTGTCCGGCTCCATGTCAATTACTGCATGAACGAAGCCAAGGAGATAGGGACAAAGTTCAGATTTGAAAAACGGCCAAGGTCACGCGAAGTTGGAAAATCCCTGTGCGTCTTGCATGTACAAAAGTAGTCTTTTTGACAAGCGTTTTTCTTTTTGTGTAATGTTGTAGTGCACGTGTAGCAATATAAGCTATTGATGAGTAGCAGTGTCGACGGGTAGAAAGAGACCTGTTTTCTTTGTTCAGGTCCTTTGATGTATGCCGCGTTAACAATAAAATGTTTTCATTGATGGGAAAGGATTAAACTCCGCTATCTTTTTTCACGCTTGAGTGCCTCTGAATGGTGATTTTTGAAGCAGAAACTCGTGAAATACAGCACTTAGGAAGCATTTTAACCCACACAATGATACTTTTTAAAGAGGAAATTGCACGCTGAACACGAATCTGGTTTCAAAATTTAAAATTTGTGCGTATTTCAAAAATCGAGGTGAATTTTGTCTGACTTTTTTTTCCAAACTTTCCTTTTTTCAACGTAGGTGGCGCTATATATTTTGAAAAACTTATTTCTTCCAATTTTTAAAATAATACATTTTCCCCCCTAATATTCGCAATTTTAGCTTTGTTTTCATCGATTGATGTCCCCCCTGCATCAAAGATAATAATTTAAGTCGTTTTGAGAAAAGTTAATTTTTGTCCTAATTTTAATATTTTTTCCAAATTTTCAAAATAATACATTTTCCTTAAATGTTCGCAATTTTAGCTTTGTTTTCATCAATTGATGTTCTTCCTGCATCAAAGATAATATTTAAGTCGTTTTGATAAAAGTCAATTTTTTGCCCAATTTTGATAAAAAAGGTGGGTTAACCCCTTGTATTTTTTTCAAATTTTCAAAATAATACATTTGTTTCCAAATATTCGCAATTTTTGCTTTGTTTTCATCGATAGATGTTCCTTCTGCATCAATCATAATATTTAAGTCGTTTTGATAAAAGTCAATTTTTTGCACAATTTTTGATAAAAAAGTGGGTTAACCCCTTGTATTTTTTTCAAAACATTTTTTACCAAATATTCGCAATTTTTGCTTTGTTTTCATCGATTGATGTTCCTCCTGCATCAAGGATAATATTTAAGTCGTTTCGAGAAAAGTCAAGTTTTGGCCCAATTTTGTTAATAGGTTAACCCACTTTTTTATCAAAATTAGGCAAAAAAGTTACTTTTCTTGATGATAACAAAGCTAAAATTGCGAATATTTGCGAGAAAAATGTATTTTTTTGAAAAAATTTAAAGAAAAGAAAATATCTTTTATGCAGGAGGAACATCAATCAAAGCTAAAATTGCGCACAATTTCTCATTGTTGACACCAGATTCGTGTTCCGCGTGCAATTTCGTCTGCTAAAAGTGTTATTGTGTGGATTGAAAGGCTAAAATTGCACACTTTATAATGCTTTGTTACGGGTGGCTTGTGCGTAAAGCGCTCGCCTCTCACCAATGTGGCCCGGGTTCAATTCCGGACCCGGGGGCGATATTTTTTTTCCCATACTACGAACGAGCTTGGTTCGTATACTTAAGCACATGTGAGTCTAGTCTTGGCCAAGACCAAGCTAGCCCGTTCATTTGTTCCGCGGCGCGCCGTCCGTATTATCTGGGATTATTGAGGGCGCCCTTTATTATCGCCATAATTCCTGGATCTCTTCCTCTAACTTGGTCTTGGCGCATCGATCACGTGAACCCGGAAAATTCCGAGGACATTCCAAGCATAGCTCAAATAGCTACTCGCCCCCGCATGCGCACTAAGTCGTTTTTGTTTAATGTAGTGTTCGATTATTATAGTCTGGTTCCCAGACCAAATATTTCTGACTATTTGTGATTTTTCATTTATTATTTAGCCGTTAATGTCACGCGACCAAAAACTGGAGGAATTGCTTAACGTTCGCGATGTTCGAGTGTTTCTAGGTATTTATAAAATAAAACTCACATTAGCAAAGGTCAACACCAGACGAAATGCCTAAGACTATCACAGTCATTGTAGTCATTGTGCTATTTTTGGGTAAGAGCCGTTAGAATTTGAATTGTTGCGTCGTCATAGCTACGCTGCTTGTATCGCGTCATTATCTATTTTTTTGTCGCCGGCGGCTACCTGACCGGACGTGTAAGAAACCACATTTGGCTATACGTCTAAATTGTAGTGTAGGTCAGGTAGCCGCCGGCGACAACAAAATAGATAATGACGCGATACAAGCAGCGTAGCTATGACGACGCAACAATTCAAATTCTAACGGCTCTTACCCAAAAATAGCACAATGACTACAATGACTGTGATAGTCTTAGGCATTTCGTCTGGTGTTGACCTTTGCTAATGTGAGTTTTATTTTATAAATACCTAGAAACACTCGAACATCGCGAACGTTAAGCAATTCCTCCAGTTTTTGGTCGCGTGACATTAACGGCTAAATAATAAATGAAAAATCACAAATAGTCAGAAATATTTGGTCTGGGAACCAGACTATAATAATCGAACACTACATTAAACAAAAACGACTTAGTGCGCATGCGGGGGCGAGTAGCTATTTGAGCTATGCTTGGAATGTCCTCGGAATTTTCCGGGTTCACGTGATCGATGCGCCAAGACCAAGTTAGAGGAAGAGATCCAGGAATTATGGCGATAATAAAGGGCGCCCTCAATAATCCCAGATAATACGGACGGCGCGCCGCGGAACAAATGAACGGGCTAGCTTGGTCTTGGCCAAGACTAATGTGAGTCAGGTTTTCGGACTTTATTTGCCTAATGAAAAAATAATCCTCCAAACCACAAATTAGTAAAAACAAATTGTTGCAAATGACTAACCAATCTTTTTGGGATTCAATTGCGAGACTTCGAATTAATAATCCTGCGCAGTATCCACTACAACACAGTATTGTGCCGAGCATTTGAGTGGTTCTATACAGGGGGGCAATTTCATAGAGCTGCTAAGCACTAGCACAAAAAAAGTCTTGCTAATTAAAAACAGGTTACCAGCCATAATTCTACGAGTTTTTCATTCTAAGCCAAAAACCAGCTGATTATAAATCGAAAACAATAAAGATCACGTAAAAAATTAGTCTGTAACCTTGTTTTTGCCAATGACAAATTTTCATGCTAAGCAAATTATTGTGCTTAGCAGCTCTATGAAATTGGCCCCAGGTCCTAAAGTCCGTTACGACCGAAGTCAACGAGGCGAAAATGGCTGGCTGCAGACGGCAGCTGGGCAGACACTGGGGGTGGGTGGTCGTGGCTGCCTCGTTTCTGATGTATATGTTCAGTTGTGGCTCTCTTGGTATTAGAGAGGTTTCGCCTGCGAACGGGTACGGTTAGCTTAACGGATACGTCATCAATTTGTGCAAACATATGACGTCACAGCTCTTCACTATCCGCTAACCGTGTACAAGGCACGGATATCTCGCTCGCTACACGTGAATATAAAACGCGTACAGATAGCTAAACGTACGCGTACGCGTATCCGTTCGTGTGCGAAACCTCTCTATTTTTGTGCTCCTCTACGTCAACTTCGAGCGAGAGTTCCAGGGATCCGCTGTTGCCACAGGCTAGTAGATTTTGAAAAGAATATGGTACCCTGACGCCACTTTTGTCATCATAATTATCTGAATGATGGTCAGTTAACGAACAAAATTGACCAACAAAAATCAATCTGTGGTTGAGAAACGTCTTTCAAATGAGTTTGGAAATACTTCACCGCACTCTCCATACACTTTGCGTACATATGGAAGTGGCGTCTGTTGGGTAGTATACCATTTCAGCAGTTTTTGTTCTACAAAGTCTCCGGTCAAATTAAATTTCTGGCTTAAAGTTCAATTTTTTTGTTCAGTGACTTTTGTTACGAGAAAGAACGCAAAAAATTTCCTTTTTTTCCTTGTTTACCATATAAACTTTTGAACTAGATTTTACCCCTCTCAAAAATTTATTCTCGACAATGTAGGAAATAAAACGTGTATGCCAATACAAAACAAAATAAAAAAGGGGGCATGCAATTTTTCTGTAACCTCGGTATTAAATAATTTTGTTTGGTTCCAAAGTCCATAATTAGGTGAACTCTAAAGCTCAATAGATAACGGTGTTCGATTGGTTATATAAATAATTTGGTTTAAAGGGATCGTATAAATTTGGTAATTGGAACCCACTGTTTACCATAACATACTATAAAACTAACCTGTGAACATTTCATTTCAAAAGGTGGTAGCGATTTTTAGATATTGCCGAAAATCTGGAGCGGTTATGTCCACGCAGGAAGAATAATTTGCATTGGAATACACAATCTGAGAAACGTCACTACAGTAACGCTTCTAAGATTCAATTTATTTGGGGATAAAAAGTGATATCTTTTTCCATAACCGCAGTACTTCGAAGTGAAAAGTTTCAAAAAATGCATTATACTACCCAAGCTGCTGTACTTCTTACCAAGTAAGTTTTTATTGCCATTAATTTTTGGAGTAATTATCAAACGTATACGTCCCCTTTAATAGCGATTTCCATTACAAATATAAATTTGTATTAACCCGAATTAACAAAAACAGGCTGGATTGGTTCCCTGGGCAACGGTCTTCTCAACCTCGTGTCCTTCATTTCCAGTCCGCTCTACGAGCGATTCGGCCATCGGAAGATCATCGTCATAGGTGTGGTGCTTGCCAGTGCCGGTATCCTAGCAACCAGCTTCACGCATGCGCTATGGCAGGTACAGTATATGTCACGCGGATTCTAAACTGATAAGAGGTAATAGGGTAGGAGCACTGACCTCTACACATGGATGGATCGTTGCCCATTCACGCTTGAAGTCGGCGCGAACGAGAAGTGCAACATGGTGGACCCACGACGTCACTCTGTGAGCCAATGAAACGTCCAGGTGTAGAGGTCAGTGGATACGGTACATATGACGTAATTTTTATAAATAAAAATTGTACAGAGTAAATCCACTGACCTCTACACCTGGACATTTCATTGGCTCACAGAAGTGACGTCTTGGGTCCGCCATGTTGCACTTCCAGTTCGCGCCTACTTCAAGCGTTAGCACGGCAGGATATGCGCAATGATCCGTCCAGGTGTAGAGGTCAGTGGGTAGGAGGTAGGGGCGGGGAGGGGGGGGGGGGGGGGTTTCGGGGGCCATCCCTAGCGCTTCAAGACATCATGGCCAGTTCACCTTTGAACAGTTCTACAAGTTTGTCTCGAACTGATGAATCATTTTCTTTAACTAAATGTAGCCTTCTGTAAGTAAGTTTTGCACTCTAAAAAACTGTTGGGTCAAACCAATCCTCAATTTAAATCTATATGTTTGAAAAAGAAATGACAACTTTTGGAATAAAAATGAACGAGAAATGTGTCATTTATGACTCGAAAATGTGTCATATTTGACTCGGAGTTGGTAAAGCAATTACAGATTAATACTCAGGCCCGATTTGACCCATCAGTTTTTAAAGTGCGGTAAGATAAAACAATGTTAACTTATTTTTCCTGTCCAGATTTACTTGACGTTTGGAATATTGTTCGCCGTCGGGCTGAACTTTCTCAGTAACCCTTCCATGAACATGATGACCGTCTATTTCCCAGGACGAAACTGTGCCAGGGCATTATTACTCGGCAATAGTGGGCAGAGCATAGGCAAGTCATGACAGCATTATTATATGCTTCGAAACCGAGAACTCTTCATCAACTTCTGGTGCATCGGTCGCTGGCTTCAGAGCCAATTTCCAAACCAAAATGAAACCAGGGCCCAATTTCTTGGCTCTGCTTACCGTTAGCGAAGAATCCCTGCTTACTATAGCAGAAAATTCGATGCTTACGGTAAACGTATTTCACGCGTTAGCGAGAAATTTCGGTCTCTGAGCATGCGTACATCCCGTAACTAAGGATTCTGTGCTTACGGGGTTAGCGCAAAATTTTTCAGATAGCGCGGTTAGCGGAAAATGGTGACCGTAAGTGCGGAATTCTGTGGTTAGAAGAGCCAAGAAATTGGGCCCACGTTGTTTGTTTTAAACTGATGAATGTCCCACGACAAGTGCGCTAGTGTTCTCGGCAATTGTGCATTGCTTGCCTCGCTTTGTTTGCATTTGCATTTGCTCCAAAACACGGACGCTGTTTCGTCCATTTACAATTACAACAGCGCTAGTATAACTTTGACAACCATGATTGTATTAAATGTATTGTATTATTCTATTCCATCAACGTTCAAGTTTTAAAACACTAAAGCAAATATCGTATGATCAACGCCAACAAGTCAATTTTAGCAATACGACACCGCACTATAATGTTGTGCAAAACCAACTCCCTGACCGAAACCGACCTGACCCAAAACAGTCGCGTCGGGTCGGTTTTTCCATCATATTAATCGGGTCGGTTTCGGTTTTGCGTTCAGGCACAAAACGGACAAAATGTTCGTGAAATTTAGGATGATTTTTTGTTGTTGATATCACTGCATAAAAATAATCAATTTTTGGTAAGACGCATGCAGTTGAGCTAACAAATATATTACCCAGCATGAGTAAATGAGACACTTTGAGGCAAAAATAAAATTTGAGATTTTGATTTCATCATTTAAAGCTAAACAAGCTTTAAATGATGAAATCAAAATTTTTATTTTTGCCGCAAAGTGTCTCATTTACTCGTGCTGGGTCACATATTTGTGGCTGTAGTGGCAGTCATGGTATTAAACAGTTTTACAATTTATAATAATGGATTCGAATTTAGGAAACACAATATTAATGTTCGCCTCGTGAGTATGGTATGTTGTTCAGTTCTTCCAGCTTTTGTTTTATAGGTTCCCTGTTGTTGACTCCACTGTTCGAAGCGGCGTCTTCTCAGATTGGATGGCGGAAAAGTCTTCAGATTCTCTCTGCAGTGATTTTCCTGAGCTGTCTGCCACTGGCTTTGGTCTACAAGCCCCCGAGTCCAAGGCCCAACAAACGTGAACAAGATGAGGCAGGTCATTCTCCCGAGGAAAAAGATAAATTAAACATGGCGGAACTTAATACTCAAAGAGGGGAGCTGGAAGAACTAGCATACACACCAAAGGACAATGATAAAGGCTGTGACTCGCCAAATCAGTTGAGAGAATCCAGCGCCGCAATAGAAGGAAGGTTGATGAGGACAGAGAGACCAAGTGCCGACGCGGGATCCAGCGAAGAAGAGTTTGTACCAGCGGAGAATGCCACCGCAATGGTGCCGTCCAACGACGCGAGGCACCCGGTGTTAGAAGCGGACGAGGGAATCACGAACGAAGGCGAGCCGGTCAAGGAACCTGACAAGCTCTGGCGGAAATACATCAACTTGGTCAAGGATCCTAGACACGGGTTCTTTTTCCTGGGTCTCCTCTTAGCGACGGTGACGATCATGTTTAACGCGGTTAATCTGGTAAGGACAATACAAGAACAGTTGGAACTTGGATAGTGATGCAATTGTCGATTTATTACCCTGTTCATCAGCAAGCGGCGCCTTTACGTGCCATCGACTCGACCATGTTGTAGCCGCATCCTTCGCAATTCGGCAACCCAGTTGCGAGTAAAGGATGATCTAATATAATAACCTTTTAAAATTAAATTCAAAATAAGGCATTGTACATAAATCAGACAAGGAGTCTCTAAGTTGTCTTTTCTTGAATCATTACTAATTTAAGGTCAGTTGTATGACCACGGGCGGTATTGCCGAATCCACCGCAGCGTGGTTGGTAACCGTGCTCTATGTCTTGGACGTGATTGTCCGTGTTTTCATGAGTCTTCTGGGCGATCGACTACCGGTGAAAATCCTTCTAATCTCCGCGGCGTGTGGCGTGGGTGCTGCCGGTGCCTTCCTGCTAACTCGGGGGACATCTCTGTGGATCTTTGTCGTCTACTCGGTCGGTAAGTCTCGGTTTTGATTAATCAGAAGTCGCCCCGAAAACGAACAGCCAATAAATCTAATTCATCAATCCACTTAGGGACCAACTTAACTAGGCTTTAATTGCGTGTGCATTTGTTGTTTAATACCTTCAAATCAACAGAATGCTGTCCGCGATTTTAAAAAACTAACGATTTCTTCATTGAACAGTTGCTGGTTTTGAACGGGGAATGATCTTTGGCTTGGGGTTAGCCTCTGCTGTGGAGCTGTTTGGTGCCGGGAGAGCGGTTGAATCACTGACATCAGTCCAGATCGCTATTGGGATCGGTGGACTACTCGCCTCGTCCGTATCAGGTGCCGTACTTATCAAGTGCCTAATCAATAAACCAATTGGTTATCAAGTTAATTGTGGTGCGCTATGGTCCAACGGTTACGGTGTGTTCGACTTGTGAGCGATGGTGCACTGGTTCGAATCCCGACAGGGACGTGGTGCTTGTGTTCTTGGGCAAGACAGGTTGAAAATCAGCAGGTGTATTGACTCAGCCTGACGAGTAACAAGGCGCTACATCATTATTAGCATGCAACCGCTCATTTTAGCTCCCCAAGATATCGCGCTATCATTTGATTTGCCATAATAGTGTAGTAATTCAATTCCTTTTTAACTTGATTTCTTTTACAGGCATTGGTTATGACCTGACCGGTTCGTACCAGACTACTCACTATACGTGCTTGGGAATCTGGGTGTTGTCGTGTTTCCTTTTCGTCATCGTGCACAAGTGGAAGTCAATATCAACGGCACTGCAGACAACACGGACCCAATCGATCTAAAATAGGGAACGGCATTATGAAGCTGGATTAGTGACGAAAAGAACACTGTGCTTAAATTGTGTGATACTTGTTAATTAAGAACGAAAATTATATGAAAACTGTTTAAAGTGTTATTGTACATTAGGGCCGAGTTCGGGCGGTCTGTTCTTGACACGCGAACTCTGTTCTTACGCTCGAACGGCGGGAACGCGACCCGTGAACATTGCACTCGGAACAAGAACACACACCACCTACCCACGCAGCTTTTGCAAGAACAAGTTACGCGTGTCAAGAATAGACCGCCCGAACTCGGCCAATACGTACATGTACATAATAGTTGTGTTATACCTCCGTCTTGGATACTGTATTTTAATTGGTCTAGAACGATCACGTGTCCGGTGTACAACAACGCATATTCCACTCACTGTGTGATATGTGCTATCACTATATGAGCGTGATATTATTAGACGGCTGCTGTCAAGCCGTGAACCCAAGACAGAGGTACATGTATAACAAAACAATTCGAGCGATTCACAATACCTATAGAAGCTGCCGTTGGAGGCGCAAATCCTGCTATACTCGCAGTGCATCATGGGGGAAAAGTCGGCATCAGTTTAAAAAACGGTATTCATTTTGCATGAACTCATCAGTTTTTACGTCTTTTGGGACGCGCACGATTTAAGTTCCAATTTTTGTTCTGCAAATAACAATGTTTTAATCAACGACGCTTCCGGATACATTGATGTTTGTGTTGTAACTCGCGTGAACAATGAAGAATAGATATTTCACCACAGGCGGAAGAAGTCGACCGTAAAGTTTAAAAGTGGCTCTTTTGAGTCAAACGCTTGGTGGCGCACTGCATTGTGAATCGCCCGAATTGTTGTCTGCTGTGACGTGGTATGACGTTTTGATCAAAGACCCTAGAGCGCCGCTGACGGGCTTATTAAGGGCGCCCTTGATTATCACGAGATTTGTTTCACTCGGTCCCTTCGTCCCATATCTTGCTAAGTGTATTTTATAGTAAATAAAAAAGATGCCGAGAAAAACAGCGTTCATTTTTAACCGCCGTTGGGCAGTTTGTTCTTGTTGTTCTTGTTGTTTCGCGATTTTCGGAACAATTACAGGATATTTATCCGTTTGGTATATTATGAATATACACCGATCGATTATTAAGTTCTGTTCAAGTCCTGCATACAATCGGGCGTTGATCACTTTTTTAATTAATGCACCATACGTTTTATAAAACCCCCACATAAATTTCAATTTTAAGCAGGGCACTTCTTTAATTAATGCACCACACGTTTCATAAAACCCATAATTGAATTCATCCACCTTGAATTCATCCACATAAATTTAAATTTTAAGTAACCAGTTGTGTCTTTTGATATGCAACATCTTGACAAGTCGGCAATAATAATTGTTGAATACAATTTAATTTGGCGCCGCCTTTAATTAATGCACCACACGTTTCATAAAACCCATAATTGAATTCATCCACCTTGAATTCATCCACATAAATTTAAATTTTAAGTAACCAGTTGTGTCTTTTGATATGCAACATCTTGACAAGTCGGCAATGATAATTGTTGAATACAATTTAGATGTCAAGCCAAGTCGTCTAAGACAGTCGTGTTTTGTCTAAAGGCGCCGTGGTACAGTGCAGCCCATTATAATAAGCCACCGTTAATTGACTATTGTCTCCGGACGAATATTCATACATGCAGCTAGCGCAATGAATATGCATTATGTTCCAATGCAGAGCAGTCAATGGTAGCCTATCTGACATACTAAAGAATCCTCTATTATAACCAGTATGGGGATTTGGGGTTTTCATTCTTGATACATGTATAAAGTGCAACTGTAACTCAATTTCAAAAAATAAAGAATAGCAACTTAAGAAAATGGAAAGATTTGTTTTAAAGTAAAATTTATTTTATATTATTCACTTGTATTACTTTTTATTCAGACTGCATAATCCTAACAAGGATTACAATACATCAGAGACTATTCTTTGGAACTACTTCCCCTTAATTTGTTATCTCTTTAGCCGTTTTGGCAAAGTGTTGATGACCGAAATGTCATGACGACATCACCGAGTCATTTCAAAACAGCTGAAACAGTTTGTTTGTCCATGTGACAAACAAACTACTAGTTTTCGACTGTTTTTTATATTTCTTGATTGTAGTTAGAACGTGGCTCTTGACCTCGTGGTTGATGATTTCTTTTCTTTTTAAGATAGAGAAGGTCTCACCGGTAGTTTGCCTCTCGTCTGTTGGAAGAGGTCTGCCCTATGGCCACGTTAGGGTACAGACCGAGGGAAAAACCACTGTATTCCTATTTTAACCCTAACATCACCTAATACTACAAAATACTACTAGAGTAAAGTGCAGTACTCTTACTAACCTGGCCTATCCACATCGAGTATAAGTACAGTCAACTGTACCCCAAATTATTCCCGAGGGTTAATAAATACCTTGAATAACCATTATCATTTTGGACTCTTGCCATAAGAATCGAATAAAGTATAAAGTATATAAATAATTAATTGTCAAGTGGTGCAAACAAAAACACAATAAACATTAAACGACGAAGCCCCCAAAAGGTCTTTAATTAATAATACAGCATATGTTTTTTATAATTATTCCTAATTTATAGCCACATAAATTTTAATAATTTTGGCACGAGTCCTTTCGGATATGGCATTTTGTCAATGTAGCCTGCATTTCAAGTGTTGTTGTTGGTATAATCATTTCGGCGACCCTATTGGTCAAAGAAACCCAAAGTGGTTTGCGCGCAACCTGACCGCGACCCGCTCAAGCCTCGTGCTATTGCAACAAATGGCTGCCCTGGAATGAGTCAAGGTCTGGCTAATCTCTACTAAATATTTATAACTCAGCCATGCGATTTAAGTCACCTTCGAAGAAGAGCATATATATCGATT
Source organism: Crossaster papposus (assembly GCA_037893245.1). NCBI lineage: Eukaryota > Metazoa > Echinodermata > Asteroidea > Velatida > Solasteridae > Crossaster > Crossaster papposus. The sequence continues at coordinate 1,600,789 of JBAIAA010000120.1, read as the reverse complement.
GCTAACTCCAGGCAGAGACCAGAACAAGTAACATCCGACTCGAATATTGACGCGATACCAAGCGAGAGTTTGATCGCATAAACCGATACCTTTTGGTCCATCTCTGCCGATTGCCACTGCACCATCATGTCTCCTGTTACTGCCGGCCTTCTGGCCCTACTGACGGTGGGGTTCCTGGTGACCGAACACGACGCCTCGGTGCTTCATAAAGGAGAAGCCGACATCTTGGCGGTGGAAGAAGCAGAACGTGCCGAAACTGGTAAGGTATAGTACTAGTCGAGCCTATTTAAAAGGCACTTGCGAACATCAATACCAAATCCTTGCAGGTGGGTTTTCACGAGGCAGGCACGCGGACGATTCGCGAAGGATGCGAATGCCGAAAAAATGGCCAAGTCCAACATTCGGCGAAGTTTTTCTCTGAATTTGTCCATGAGCCACGCAGAGTTTAACGGGCTCTTGAATTGTTGCCCTCAAACCCTGCGGACATTCGCAGCAATCATTAAACAAGTTAGCCAATACATGATATGAACTTTCACCCCTGGTAAAATGACAATTTCTACCACTATATTTAATTTTATTTGCGTTTACGTAGCTTTTCAGTCTTTTATGTTTCTTATTCTGTATAATAATACTAATTACTATATAATAACAAGGCTTTATTTCACGTTCTGTATGTTAATTTCTACAATTTTTCCGATTAAATTAAATTTTTACGTGGGAGGATGAACATTTGTGAGAACACCTCAGGTCCGAGTTCGGGCGGTCTGTTCTTGACACGCTAACTCTGTTCTCGCGCTCGAACGGCGGGAACGCGACCCGTGAACATTGCACTCGGAACAATAACACACACCACCTATCCACCAGGGTTTTGCAAGAACAAGTTACGCGTGTCAAGAACAGACCGCCCGAACTCGGCCTAAATGTCCAAGCGAATGGACCAATAAAAATGCGCGTTGGTTCGCATGCCTTTGGATGTTTTTCGAACACAGCTTTGTCTTCGTCTGAGGCTTCATTCATACAGTTTAGCAATAGACTGTAGCCAGAGACGGATCCAAAGCCAGGGTTTGGGAAATGGCCTTGGTCTGTTAGTAACGGAGGCTCTGATTGGGCGCATGATTTTTTGCGCTAATAACCACGGATCTTGCCGAATGTCCGCAGGGGTTTGAGCGATATTAGTAGAAAGCGCGTAAAAGCGCTGCGTGGCTCAGGATGATTTTGTCGCGACAATGCAGTTTGTGCGTAGTACTCGCAACGTATGTGCGAATGTCGTGTGTAGCGTTGCCAAACTATGGCCAGTCCATATACACGAAGAACATGCGACTAGTAAAATGCGAACAACACGAATGTTGCACGAATCTCGTGCAACATTCGTACATATGTCGCGCGATTATCTTGCGACCGGCGATCCGATGCTTCCTTGGCGAAGTCACCTGTTCTCAAGAAGTACGCGAATAGTTCGTGAATAGCTCGAGAAATGATCGGACAAACTTCGCTGCTTTCGCGAGACATGCGCGAGACATTCTCCCAACTTTCGGAATCTGTTTGGGGTTTCACGAAGATTTTGCAAACATCACGCACGTCGTGAGCAGGTCGTGGGCATTATGACGAAGCTTTTAAGACATTTTCGAGGGCAAATCACAACCCGGGATGCTGGAAACGTCAAGAAATTTCAAACTTTTTGAAATTCCCGCCGAACTAAAAACGACCCCCGCGAACGATTGACGACGCTTCCAAACGCCCGCGCATGTTTGGCAAACTTTTGGAGCCTAAAATACAAATGTTGGACTTTGCCATTTTGTCGGCATTCGCATCCTTCGCGAATCGTTCGCGTGCCCCGTGAAAACACACCCTGACCACGGTCATGATATGGCTGGTATTATTTAATTCCCTATGATTTTGAGTTTATTCTGCATGAAATAGAGTCATTCGGAAGAAACCAAACATTTTCAAATCTACAGTCGGCCTACACTATTGTCCTGTATTATTTTATATACTTGGAAGCAGCAAAAACTCTCAAAAGTCTAAATGAGCTTTAACTCTGTAAATACCGATATTTCGGACAGTAATATAGCCGCTCTCCGGCGTTATAGGGGGTTAATTGTTATGTTTTTATTCTGGTATTTATAACAGTGGAACAGAAGATAGTGAGGTTGGCTAAGGGGGAGCAAGATTGCATAAACGGTGTCGACATTATCTGTCTGGAAACGTATTTTACCGATGATGTCAGAACAATGCTGACCGGGTTCCCAACTACAATTGGAAGAGCAGGTAAGTGCGTGACCGATTAAAGAGAAGTTGAAGTCGACAAATATAATTTTATAATGGTCATAAATTTAATTTGCAGTATTTTTTAATAAGTTGTAAATTGTGGAGCTGTATTTTCCTTCGCAATACCTATTTATTGCCCTTAAATCGGATGGTCCCAATTGTGATGCAAAGAAAATGAAAAAAATAGGATGTTTGACACGTTGTAGATCCTGTACATATTTGCCTAGCTGCGGTATACTCGTAAAATCTCGAGGTCAACTTACACGCTCTATTGTTTCAACCAACAGAGGCCGGCGCACACATACATTTGCTCAAAACTCTCCAATCTACCCTTACTGTGGACGAGGTGCTGCCTGCAGCCTCCGACGCGTCCTACATTGTGTCGCGCCTTGGTCTCATCTCTAAGTACACAAATGGAACTGTCGCCTTCAGAGGAAAGTGAGTGAGCTTTGACAACAAACTATTAATTAATATACCTTAATCTAACCCTAACCCTCCAGGGTATTTTGGCTAGAAACCCTGCTAGACGCAACAGATTGCATACTTTGTCACATTGACTTGTGTGCAGAGTCCAGCAAGGTCAAGCAGTCACCACAGATGCACTGTGCTGGGTCTGGCAGGGTAAACAATTTGTTTTGCGAACGGCCGAGTAAAGATACAGTTGCAGTGATTTCACAGCTGTAGGACTAATTATAAGGAGGTCAGGATTTCTATTGCCTACAAAGTAGAGCTTAATATTGTTGGGGTTGAATACCTTATTAGTAGTAATTTACTGGCGGTTTTTGGACTGTTGTATATTTATGTTGATACTCTTTGCATTCAGATAGTGTGAATATTAGTCCCCCATATCTGTACACTCTCTAGACTATTGTTACCTAACGGGACTATTGTTACCTAACGGGCACCACCCCCCTAAAAAAATAATTTTTGAGAAACCACAGCATTCCTCAAGCACAATGACCACCACAAAAGAAAGAAGGGGAGGAGGGAAGGAGGAAAGGAGGGGGTGGGGGAGGGGGTGGGGGAGGGGTGGGGGAGGGGGTGGGGGAGGGGGGAGGGGGGGAGGGGGGGAGGGGGTTTCCTCCGTCTCATTCTTGCTTCATATCCATTCAAAAACTAACTCTGTAATAATTGTTTTTTTGACAGGGCAGTACAGGTTTGGAAGAAAATCGGCAGCGACTACAAGGTCTACATAGACATCTACAACATGAATTAATAATGGATGGATTTGAAGATCGTTAATGGCGCGTCATCAAGGAAACAGAATTAAGCACAATATTTAATTTCTTAATATTTTTTGGTTTCGTAAACAGGGCCTACTAACAAATACAACCATTTATTAATGTCAAAATTGTAGTTTTCAGTGGTGATGGTCAAATAAATTATTAATAAATAAAATAGTAATAAATTATTATGGGTCAAATAAATTAATGTATTAGGCCCTAAAGGTAGCGGATACACCATTTGCAGATATCGAAACATTTTACTACCAAATTATTAAGAAATAAAATATCCGACTTATTTGAAAGTAATATTGATTGTAGGCATTCAGCAAAATGATTGCGCTAAATATCTGTAATTGTTCCAAAAAATTGAATTTTATGATAAAAAAAAATCAGCGATCGCCCCCAAAAATAAGAACAACTGCCCGACGCCGGTTGAAAGCAAATGCTGTTTTTCTTACTTTTCTCAGAATCAATGATTGTAAAACTTCGGACAGATCAGTTAAACAATATTTACTATAAGATACAACACCCCCCCCCCCCCCCCCGCCTTCCAAATCCACAAATTGATGATAATTCAAGCAATTACCAATGGTGTATCCTACCTTTAGTCTATTTATTATATTATGAATATTCACAGATAGATTATATTTGGGCGCCACCTTAAATTAATGCACCACACGTTTCATAAAACCCCCACATAAATTTCAATTTTAAGCATATCACTTCTTTAATTAATGCACCATACGTTTTATAAAACCCATCATTGAATTCATCCACATAAATTTCAAATTTAAGTAACCAGTTGTGTCAATTTGATATGCAACATCTTGACAAGTCGGCAATAATAATTGTTGAATATAATTTAGATGTGAAGCCAAGTCATCTAAGACAGTCGTGTTTTGTCCAAAGGCGCCGTGATACAGTGTAGCCCATTATATTAATACGCCACCGTTAAGGTAATATTAAAAAAAAGAATTATGTCTAACGACTTGACTAATGTCTCCGGACGAATATTCATACATGCAGCTAGCGCAATGAATATGCATTATGTTCCAATACAGAGCAGCCAATGGTAGCTGAAATACTAAAGAATCTTCTATTATAACCAGTATGGGGATTTGGGGTTTTCAAGCCTCGTGCTATTGCAACAAATAGCTGCCCTGGAATGAGCCAATGTCTAATCTCTACTAAATATTTATAACTCAGCCATGCGATTTAAGTCACCTTCGAATAAGAGCATATATATCGATTGCTAACTCCAGGCAGAGACCAGAACAAGTTACAGCCGAGTCAAATATTGACGCGATACCAAGCGAGAGTTTGATCGCATAAACCGATACCTTTTGGTCCATCTCTGCCGATTGCCACTGCACCATCATGTCTCCTGTTACGGCCGGCCTTCTGGCCCTACTGACGGTGGGGTTCCTGGTGACCGAACACGACGCCTCGGTGCTTCAGAAAGGAAAAGCCGACATCTTGGCGGTGGAAGAAGCAGAACGTGCCGAAACTGGTAAGGTATAGTACTAGTCGAGCCTATTTGAAAGGCACTTGCGAACATCCATACCAAATCCTTGCAGGTGGGTTTTTCACGAGGCAGGCACGCGGACGATTCGCGAAGGATGCGAATGCCGGAAAAATGGCCAAGTCCAACATTCGTTGAATTTTTTCTCCGAATGTGTGTCGCGACAATGCAGTTTGTGCGTAGTTCTCACAACGTATGTGCGAATGTCGTGTGTAGCGTAAAAGTGTAGTAAAATGCGAACAACACGAATGTTGCACGAATCTCGGGCAACATTTGTGCCGACATTTCGCGACACATGCGTCCTAATAATAATGAACAATGAACGCCGTGCGACATTCGTACATATGTCGCGCGATTATCTTGCGACCGGCGATCCGATGCTTCTTTGGCGAAGTCACCTGTTTTCAATAAGTACGCGAATAGTTCGTGAATAGCTCGAGAAATGATCGGACGAACTTCGCTGCTTTCGCGAGACATGCGCGCGACATTCTCCAAACTGTCGGAATCTGTTTGGTTTTTCTCGAAGATTTTGCGAACATCACGCACGTCGTGCGCAATAGACTAAGTTTTTAAGACATTTTCGAGGGCAAATCACAACCGAGGATGCTGGAAACGTCAAGAAATTTAAAACATTTTGAAATTCCCGCCGAACTAAAAACGACTCCCACGAATTATTACCCCATGCGACAGGACATCACAAAATATTCATGCATTGGCTAAAGAGTTTAATTTAATTTAAAAAAAAATAAAAAAAAAGAGTTTAATTTCTTGCATACCCAGCTGTCTCGGGGTAATAAATTCGTTTAAGCTTTATTGGCTTAAAAGTGGCAATTGACGACGCTTCCGAACGCTCGCGCATGTTTGGCGAACTTTTGAAGCCTAAAATATAAATGTTGGACTTTGCAATTTTGTCGGTATTCGCATCCTTCGCGAATCGTTCGCGTGCCCCGTAAAAACACACCCTGATCACGGTCATGATATGGCTGGTATTATCCAATTCCCTATGATTATGAGTTTATTCTGCATGAAATAGGGTCAATGGTCATTCCAGTCAGTCCGCAGCGCACGCGTTAATGAGGTCATGTCCCGAACTTTATTTGCACGGCCGGCGTCGCAAATCGGCCACGAGATTTACGCGAGTAATTGCGAGAGTTCGGCAGCTTTGTTTTAACGAACAACTAACACATTGCAAATGGAGCAGTTTTTGTTATAGAATATGATATTATCTTTAACATAAGTGTGAAATTGGGTTGTGGCCACCGCCAGAAAATTGGAAAATCTCGTCATTTTCTAAAGGTCAATTTGTTTGTTCGGAAGCTTTTTTTACGTTATAAATTTCACCCTCTAAATGTCATATAATTTCCAATATAATTGTATAATATGCCAGAATGTTTTCTTATCCAAAAGAAAATATAAATAATATTGACAGTCGGTGAATAAAACGGATGTTTCGGACCAAATTCCAGGCGTCGTCGCCAGCTCATTAAGTATTCAAAAACGAGGTCACGCCCAAAGTGCCATGCATAAATCGCACATAAAAGGAACGGCTTTTCAGTGCGCTGCCGACTGACTGATTTGAAAGAAACCTAACATTTAAAAATCTACAGTACACTATTAATTATTCTGTAGTATTTTATATCGTTTGAAGCAACAAAAGCGCTCAAAAGTCTAAATGAGCTTTAACTCTGTAAATACCGATATTCCGGACAGGCTAAGGCCAAATAAAATTTTAAAAACATGTTTAGCGTCACCGCCCGCTTCCTTTTTGGGGGCCGCCTCATTTTTTAATTGTTCTGTTTTTAATTGTTTGTTATGATGACTTTGTCTGTTATTTATAACAGTGAAAGAGGAAATAACGAGGTTGACTAAGGAGGAGCAAGATTGCATAAACGGTGTCGACATTATCTGTCTGGAAACGTATTTTACCGATGATGTCAGAACAATGCTGACCGGGTTCCCAACTACAATTGGAAGAGCAGGTAAGTGCGTGACCGATTAAAGAGAAGTTGAAGTCGACAAATATAATTTTATAATGGTCATAAATTTAATTTGCAGTATTTTTTAATAAGTTGTAAATTGTGAAGCTGTATTTTCCTTCGCAATACCTATTTATTGCCCTTAAATCGGACGGTCCCAATTGTGATGCAAAGAAAATGCAAAAAAAATATGAGGTTTGACACGTTGTAGATCTTATACATATTTTCCCGGATGCGGTATACTCGTAAAATCTCGAGGTCAACTTACACGCTCTATTGTTTCAACAGAGGCCGGCGCACACATACATTTGTTCAAAACTCTTCAATCTACCCTAACTGTGGACGAGGTGCTGCCTGCAGCCTCCGACGCGCCCTACGTTGTGTCGCGAATTGGTCTTATCTCTAAGTTCCACAATGGAACTGTCGCCTTCAGAGGAAAGTAAGTGAGCTTTGACAACAAACTATTAATTAATATACCTTAACAATAAAACAATTTGTTTTGCGAACGACCGAGTAAAGATGCAGTTGCAGTGATTTTACAGCTGTAGGACTAATTATAAGGAGGTCAAGATTTCTATTGCCTACAAATAGAGCTTAATATTGTTGGGGTTGAATACCTCATTAGTAGTAATTTACTGGCGGTTTTTAGACTGTTGTATATTTATCTCATTCTTGCTTCATATCCATTCAGAAACTAACACTGTAATAATTCTATTGTTGACAGGGCCGTACAGGTTTGGAAGAAAATCGGCAGCGACTACAAGGTCTACATAGACATCTTCAACCAAAATTAATAATGGATGAATTTGAAGATCGTTAATGGCGCGTCATCAAGGAAACAGATTAAAGCAAAATATTTAATTTCTGAATATTTTTTGGTTTCGTAAACAGGGCCTACTATACAACCATTTATTAATGTCGAAATTGTAGTTTTAAGTGGTGATGGTCAAATAAATTATTAATAAATAAAATAGTAATAAATTATTATGGGTCAAATAAATTAATGTATTAGGCCCTGAAGGTAGCGGATACACCATTTGCAGATATCGAAACATTTTACTACCAAATTATTAAGAAATATCTGACTTATTTGAAAGTAATATTGATTGTAGGCATCCAGCAAAATGATTGCGCTAAATATCTGTAATTGTTCCAAACAAATTGAATTTATAATTAAAAAAATCGGCGATCGCCAAAAAAAATAAGAACAACTGCCCGACGCCGGTTGAAAACAAATGCTGTTTTTCTTACTTTTCTCAGAATCCATGATTGTAAAACTTCGGACAGATCAGTTAAACGATATTTACTATAAGATACAACACCCCCCCCCCCCCCCCACCTTCCAAATCCACAAATTACCAATGGTGTATCCTACCTTAAGTCTATTTATTATATTATGAATATTCACAGATAGATTATATTTGGGCGCCGCCTTTAATTAATGCACCATACGTTTCACCTTCCAAATCCACAAATTACCAATGGTGCATCCTACCTTTAGTCTATTTATTATATTATGAATATTCACAGATAGATTATATTTGGGCGCCGCCTTTAATTAATGCACCATACGTTTCACCATTGAATTCATCCACATAAATTTGAATTTTAAGTAACCAGTTGTGTCAATTTGATATGCAACATCTTGACAAGTCGGCAATAATAATTGTTGAATATAATTTAGATGTCAAGCCAAGTCGTCTAAGACAGTCGTGTTTTGTCTAAAGGCACCGTGATACAATGCAGCCCATTTTATTAATAAGCCAACGTTAATTGAATATTAAAAAAAAGAATTATGTCTAACGACTTGACTATTGTCTCCGGACGAATATTCATAAAGGCAGCTAGCGCAATGAATATGCATTATGTTCCAATACAGAGCAGTCAATGGTAGTATCTGACATACTAAAGAATCTTCTATTTATAACCAGTATGGGGATTTGGGGTTTTTAAGCCTCGTGCTATTGCAAAAAATGGCTGCCCTGGAATGAGCCAATGTCTAATCTCTACTAAATATTTATAACTCAGCCATGCGATTTAAGTCACCTTCGAATAAGAGCATATATATCGATTGCTAACTCCAGGCAGAGACCAGAACAAGTAACATCCGACTCGAATATTGACGCGATACCAAGCAAGAGTTTGATCGCATAAACCGATACCTTTTGGTCCATCTCTGCCGATTGCCACTGCACCATCATGTCTCCTGTTACTGCCGGCCTTCTGGCCCTACTGACGGTGGGGTTCCTGGTGACCGAACACGTCGACGCCTCGGTGCTCCAGAAAGGAGAAGCCGACATCTTGGCGGTGGAAGAAGCAGAACGTGCCGAAACTGGTAAGGTATAGTACTAGTCGAGCCTATTTAAAAGGCACGTGCGAACATCCATACAAAATCCCTGCAGGTGGGTTTTCACGAGGCAGGCACGCGAACGATTCGCGAAGGATGAGAATGCCGAAAAAATGGCCAAGTCCAACATTCGTTGAAGTTTTTCTCCGAATGTGTCGCGACAATGCAGTTTGTGCGTAGTTCTCGCAACGTATGTGCGAATGTCGTGTGTAGCGTTGCCGAACTATGGCCAGTCAACATACACAAAGAACATGCGACTAAAATGCGAACAACACGAATGCTGCACGAATCTCGTGCAACATTCGTACATATGTCGCGCGATTATCTTGCGACCGGCGATGATCCGATATTTCTTTGGCGAAGTCACCTGTTCTCAAGAAGTACGCGAATAGCCCGAGAAATGATCGGACGAACTTCGCTGCTCTCGCGAGACATGCGCGAGACATTCTCCAAACTGTCGGAATCTGTTCGGTTTTTCTCGAAGATTTTGCGAACATCACGCACGTCGTGAGTACGTCGTGCGCAATAGACGAAGTTTTTAAGACATTTTCGAGGGCAAATCACAACCGAGGATGCTGGAAACGTCAAGAAATTAAAAACATTTTGAAATTCCCGCCGAACTAAAAACGACTCCCACGAATTATTTCCCCATGCGACAGGACATCACAAAATATTCATGCATTGGCTAAAGAGTTTAATTTAATTTAAACAAAATAAAAATAAAAAAAAAAGAGTTTAATTTCTTGCATACCCAGCTGTCTCGGGGTAATAAATTCTTTTACGCTTTATTGGCTTAAAAGTGGCAATTGACGACGCTTCCGAACGCTCGCGCATGTTTGGCGAACTTTTGAAGCCTAAAATATAAATGTTGGACTTTGCAATTTTGTCGGTATTCGCATCCTTCGCGAATCGTTCGCGTGCCCCGTAAAAACACACCCTGATCACGGTCATGATATGGCTGGTATTATCCAATTCCCTATGATTATGAGTTTATTCTGCATGAAATAGGGTCAATGGTCATTCCAGTCAGTCCGCAGCGCACGCGTTAATGAGGTCATGTCCCGAACTTTATTTGCACGGCCGGCGTCGCAAATCGGCCACGAGATTTACGCGAGTAATTGCGAGAGTTCGGCAGCTTTGTTTTAACGAACAACTAACACATTGCAAATGGAGCAGTTTTTGTTATAAAATATGATATTATCTTTAACATAAGTGTGAAATTGGGTTGTGGCCACCGCCAGAAAATTGGAAAATCTCGTCATTTTCTAAAGGTCAATTTGTTTGTTCGGAAGCTTTTTTTACGTTATAAATTTCACCCTCTAAATGTCATATAATTTCCAATATAATTGTATAATATGCCAGAATGTTTTCTTATCCAAAAGAAAATATACATAATATTGACAGTCGGTGAATAAAAAGGATGTTTCGGACCAAATTCCAGGCGTCGTCGCCAGCTCATTAAGTATTCAAAAACGAGGTCACGCACAAAGTGCCATGCATAAAGCGCACATAAAATGAACGGCTTTTCAGTGCGCTGCGGACTGACTGATTCGAAAGAAACCTAACATTTTCAAGTCTACAGTACACTATTATCCTGTAGTATTTTATATCGTTTGAAGCAGCAAAAACGCTCAAAAGTCTAAATGAGCTTTAACTCTGTAAATACCGATATTCCGGACAGGCTGGCCAAATAAAAAAATAAAAACATGTTTAGCGTCACCGCCCGCTTCCTTTTTGGGGGTCGTCTCTTTTTTTTAATTTTTCTGTTTTTAATTGTTTGTTATGATGTCTTTGTCTGTTATTTATAACAGTGAAAGAGGAAATAACGAGGTTGACTAAGGAGGAGCAAGATTGCATAAACGGTGTCGACATAATCTGTCTGGAAACGTATTTTACCGTAGATGTCAGAACAATGCTGACCGGGTACCAAACTACAATTGGAAGAGCAGGTAAGTGCGTGACCGATTAAAGAGAAGTTGAAGTCGACAAATTTAATTTTATAATGGTCATAAATTTAAATTGCAGTATTTTTTAATAAGTTGTAAATTGTGAAGCTGTATTTTCCTTCGCAATACCTATTTATTGCCCTTAAATCGGACGGTCCCAATTGTGATGCAAAGAAAATGCAAAAAAAATATGAGGTTTGACACGTTGTAGATCTTATACATATTTTCCCGGATGCGGTATACTCGTAAAATCTCGAGGTCAACTTACACGCTCTATTGTTTCAACCAACAGAGGCCGGCGCACACATACATTTGCTCAAAACTCTCCAAGGTACCCTAACTGTGGAAGAGGTGCTGCCTACAGCCGCCGACGCGTCCTACGTTGTGTCGCGGCTTGGTCTCATCTCTAAGTTCCTCAATGGAACTGTCGCCTACAGAGGGAAGTGAGTGAGCTTTGACAACAAACTATTAATTAATATACCTTAATCTAACCCTAACCCCCCAGGGTATTTTGGCATGAAACCCTGCTAGACGCAACAGATTCCATACTTTGTCACATTGTCACATTAAAAACCACAGCATTCCACAAGCACAATGACCACCACAAAAGAAAGACAGGGAGGAGGAAAGGAGGGGTGGGAGGAGGGGAGGGGTGGGAGGAGGGGAGGGAAGGGGGGAGGCGAGGGGGGAGGGGAGGGGGGAGGCGAGGGGGGAGGGGGTTTCCTCCGTCTCATTCTTGCTTCAGAAACCAACTCTGTAATAATTGTATTGTTGACAGGGCCGTACAGGTTTGGAAGAAAATCGGCAGCGACTACAAGATCTACATAGACATCTTCAACCGAAATTACTAATGGATGAAATTAAAGATCGTTAATGGCGCGTCATCAAGGAAACAGAATAAAAGCAAAATATTAAATTTCTGAATATTTTTTGGTTTCATAAACAGGGCCTACTAAAAAATACAACCATTTATTAATGTCGAAATTGTAGTTTTAAGTGGTGATGGTCAAATAAATTATTAATAAATAAAATAGTAATAAATTATTATGGGTCAAATAAATTAATGTATTAGGCCCTAAAGGTAGCGGATACACCATTTGCAGATATCGAAACATTTTCCTACCAAATTATTAAGAAATATCCGACTTATTTGAAAGTAACATTGATTGTAGGCATCCAGCAAAATGATTGCGCTAAATATCTGTAATTGTTCCAAACAAATTGAATTTAAAAAAATCGGCGATCGCCAAAAAAAATAAGAACAACTGCCCGACGCCGGTTGAAAACAAATGCTGTTTTTCTTACTTTTCTCAGAATCCATGATTGTAAAACTTCGGACAGATCAGTTAAACGATATTTACTATAAGATACAACACCCCCCCCCCCCCACCACCTTCCAAATCCACAAATTAATGATAATTCAAGCAATTACCAATGGTGTATCCTACCTTTAGTCTATTTATTATATTATGAATATTCACAGATAGATTATAATTGGGCGCCGCCTTTAATTAATGCACCACACGTTTCATAAAACCCCTACATAAATTTAAATTTTAAGCAGATCACTTCTTTAATTAATGCACCATACGTTTTATAAAACCCATCGTTGGATTCATCCACATAAATTTCCATTTTAAGTAACCAGTTGTGTCTATTTGATATGCAACATCTTGACAAGTCGGCAATAATAATTGTTGAATACAATTTAGATGTCAAGCCAAGTCGTCTAAGACAGTCGTGTTTTGTCAAAAGGCTCCGTGATACAGTGCAGCCCATTATATTAATACGCCACCGTTAATGTAACACTAAAAAAACTTTATGTCTAACGACTTGACTATTGTCTCCGGACGAATATTCATACATGCAGCTAGCGCAATGAATATGCATATGTTTCAATACAGAGCAGTCAATGGTAGCTGAAATACTAAAGAAGCATTCATTAAAACTAGTATAGGGATTTGAGGGTTTCTCCTATGTAAGTGCAGCTGTAAGTCAATTGTGACCCACCATGCCAAAACCAGGGGGAAGTCGGCAAATGCCATTTCGAGATACGGCATTGTACACAAAAAGTAGTTGCCGGTCGATTTTTTTTCTTCATAAATCGTGAGTTAAAACTCTAATTTATAGGCTGTTCATGTTTAAACCTTTTTTTAAATCCCCGAAAGTTATAATATCGGCCTTCTCCTGATTTTTGCTCAATAATGTATAATAATGATGAACAACTTTAGTGCTCGTTTTCTCAAAAGCATCCCTTGACACTTCCTAACTTCAAAAAAACGTAACTTCAAAAGTATACCACCTATTTGGGTCCACTATAGCTTATTTTAAAGCTTAAAACGCTAGCAATCAAATGGTATAAAAATCTCTCATATGACAAATTTCGACTTCAGCCTGGTTTTGGGGTGGTAGGTCACAATTTATTTGACATTATAGCCTTTTGAATATTCAATAAAAGAACATGTCTAAATAATCTTAATAATGTTGTGGTTCGTATAAATAATAATGGATCTACCTTTTTAAGAAGTCGGTATAGAAAGGGACCATCTGATGCATCTTGTACTACCCAAGGTCAGCAGATTATAAGAAGGTGTCGTTGGCCAATCCATAAAACTTGTCGTTACCTCCGTTTGTAGAGCACTTGAAATTCCAAGTTTTTGCAAGCCAGAATCGACGGCACCTGTCATTTTGGCGCCATCTTCCTCCAACACATCCATTGTGAAAGGAATCCAAGCAAAATTTAATTCTAACAGGGTTAGTGGTTCTTTGCCACGGTATCTTTGCTACAATTCTAGGTCGTAATGGGGTCAATAAAAGCCTGCAAGATACGACCTTAGTGTATTGACCCCAGCAGGTCATTGCAACCAAAACTGGAATGACCTCACTTCTGAAGCTTAGAGCTTTTGCTTTGTCTACCAATTTGACTGGCTTTGGTCATCCTGGGTCGTAATGAGGTCAATAATAGCCTGCATGATACGACCTTCCTTGGTGCCCTGACCCCAGCAGGTCATTGCAACCAAAACTGGAATGACCTCACTTCTGAAGGTTATATCAAAGACTTAAGAGCTTTTGCTTTGTCTACCGATTTGACTGGCTTTGGTCATCCTGGGTCGTAATGAGGTCAATAATAGCCTGCATGATACGACCTTCCTTGGTGCCCTGACCCCAGCAGGTCATTGCAACCAAAACTGGAATGACCTCACTTCTGAAGGTTATATCAAAGACTTGGAGCTTTGCTTTGTCTACCAATTTGACTGGCTTTGGTCATCCTGGGTCGTAATGAGGTCAATAATAGCCTGCATGATACGACCTTCCTTGGTGCCCTGACCCCAGCAGGTCATTGCAACCAAAACTGGAATGACCTCACTTCTGAAGGTTATATCAAAGACTTGGAGCTTTGCTTTGTCTACCAATTCGACTGGCTTTGGTCATCCTGGGTCGTAATGAGGTCAATAATAGCCTGCATGATACGACCTTCCTTGGTGCCCTGACCCCAGCAGGTCATTCCGGGTTGGTTGATTTTCTGCTTTAGTAACTTGTCAAGTTCACACCGGAGATCCTGGACAAATGAAAATTCAAATGTAGCAAATAGTCTTTTTTTTTCTCTCATGAGACTGGGGTTGTCTTTTAGAACTAAAAGTCACAATTTTTTAGGTAATTATTCTGCCAGACAAAAAATAAAATAAATACAGTCACAAGCAACAAAATGTACTATTTTGGCTGGTAACCTGTGACTGAATGAACTGGTCCCAAATCCAATTCTTAACCAGTTGGCGTCGGAGGACAATGCCAAGTTTGTCCAGAATTCAAAACGACTGACGGATAAACACGCCATGAGCAAGGCCGGAAATATCTGTCAGCGACCGGGCGCAAAAATATCAGGGTGTGCTACCCACAGATGCCCAGCCTGAACCCGCCTGGGGAATAAAATCCTGCACCTTGGTCCAGTCAATGTCAAAATAATCCTGGCACGAATTGGTTAAACTTTTAAACTTTAGTTTTTAAAACTTTTTGGGGTAGATTGACGGCAACGTACCTTGACTAGATGTGCGATTCGGGCCGGAGCCGAGAATTTGATGTGGTCGTCAACGGTGATTGTCTCTATGCCTTCCTCGCTGCTGACACCAATTTTGCCACCAAAGAACAGTAGAGGGTAGGGCTCAACAACAGTGGTGTCATGCAGAAACACCTGGGTGGGGGTGGTGGGGGTGGGGGGATACAAATTTGTAAAGGGGAGTCAGGTTGGCGTAGCGGTTCTTTCATCGCCTTCCACCACTGTGACTCGGGTTCGAATCCGGCCTGGGCCAATATGTGGATTTGGTTTTCAGTCCCTGCCTGACTCCGTGGGTTTTCCCCAGGATATTCTTCTGGTGTTTTTCTCCCACCTCTAAAAATGTAACTTCTCATTGTTTTCTCTCAAAATGTTTCTTCAGGCTTACAAGCTTTTGAAGGATCCTTGGTTTCATTACCAGAAAGAAATATTATCAGACAAAGGCATTATTAGTCTAGAAAGATATAGATTTTCAGACATTTTTTCAATTTTCAGACTTTTTCTTAATTGACAATCTCATCCCAGATACAGTGTAAATACATGCCGGTGAAGGGAAATAAATCTAACAATTAAGCAACAAGTTTCTGTAAAAATGGATTATAACCCAGTCCACATCATAATCGTCTCGCGGATGAAATAAACTCGTAGAAATGTTCAACTCACATTGGTGGATTTCAGCTTAAGGTGGTACAGTATCCAGTTGGAGGGGAAATGACTCTGGTCACAGTTGACTGACTTGGGATGGATCTTGACCCTGCCGTCCTGCTGAGTGATAATCTTCGCTGGCCTTCACCGGAAAAAAAAGAAGTAAACTTCCTTCTTTCCCTTTTTTTACAGTTGTATATTTTTATCGTTTGAAGCAGCTAAAGTTCTCAAAATCTAAAGAATGGTGTTAAAAAACCTGACAAAGTTGTCGCTCTGTTGAATGCTGTATATTCCGAGAAAATAATATTCTAAGTTTCAATTTTGAACCAAAAATCTCCAAAAATTCATAGAAAAAAAAAGGAACTTAAGAAAATAATTTTATTTTTGTTTTTGTAAAATTACTTTTTTATTCTACACTTTTAGTACTTTTTATTCAGACTGCATAATCCTAAGAAGTATCGTACATCAGACACTTTTCTTTGGAACTACTTCCCCTTAATTTTTTATCTCTGTAGCCGTTTCGGCGAAGTGTTGATGACTAAAATGTCATGACGACATCACCTAGCCATTTCAAAACAGCTAAAACAGTGTGTTTGTCCAGTTTATATTTCTTGATTTTGTTTCGAGATTCAAAACGAATGACGCAGAAACACATCACGAGCAAGGCCGGAAATGTCTGTCAGCAGCGAGCAAGGCCAGAAATGTCTGTCAGCAGCGAGCAAGGCCAGAAATGTCTGTCAGCAGCGAGCAAGGCCGGAAATGTCTGTCAGCAGCGAGCAAGGCCGGAAATGTCTGTCAGCAGCGAGCAAGGCTGGAAATGTCTGTCAGCAGCGAGCAAGGCCGGAAATGCGTGGGTGTGCTTCCCGGTACCATCGGCCTGAACCCGCCTCGGTGAATGTTACAATAATCTCGGTGCTAACTGGTTAAATAAAAGATAGCAGAGGTCTCACCGTTGTTTTGCCTCTCGTCTGTTGAATGAGTTCTGCCTGACTTGGGCCACGTTAGGGTACAGACCGGAGCACAATATTGCCTTAATCAGCTGACTGTTGTCTGAAATAAAGACGCAAACATAAGAGCAAGTCAATCAAGGCGTTGTGGATAAATATGCCCATTGTATTATTAGTATTATTATTAATATTATTATTATTATACATTTTTGGTAATTAAACCAAGGATCCCTCAAAAGCGCTCTAGGCACTGTAGCTCACAAGCCTGAAGAAACCTGTAGAGAGAAGACAATGAGAAGAAGGTACAGTTTTAGAGGTGGGAGGAAAACCCCAGAAGAATATCCTGGGGAAAAAACCCACGGAGTCAGGCAGGGACTTAAAACCCAATCCACATAGGCCCAGGCGGGGTTCGAACCCGGGTCATAGCGGTGGAAGGCGAGAAAAGAACCGCTACGCCAACCTGACTCCCCATATAGTCAAATTTAAGACATGATTTCTACATTTTCAGTTGTGGATCTAGAGAGGGTTGAAGGGTTGCAACAATTTATTACATTTACCTGAGTTTCTGTTTGCCGCCCTCTGTTTACAAGATGTCCCCTCTACGAAGCCGATGGATGCCAGATGCTCACAGAACTGGGTCTTCATGTTGTCTAACATCTAACCCACAAAAACAAAAAAACATTTGAGGACCCAGTTTCTGATATGTGAGGACTTCTGGCATAATGAGACGAAACTGGGAACAGGCCAAAGTAGAGTAAAATATGAAAAAATGAAATGGAGATTTTTTGTTCAATTTTCAGATTTATCCATAATTATTTGTAATCTTTGATATGTCTACTTCAAAGTTATAGTATAAAATATGTGGAATATAAGTAGGTTTTTAAGAAAAAACATTTGGATCTTTAATTTTTATTGAATACAAAACTTAAACCTTTGCGGGTTTTTTTCCTCAGTAATAAATGATAATTTGGAACAACATTTAGTTTCCTTCAAAACCGAATGACGCGGGGATGAAATTTGTCGCTCATTCGCCAAAATTGACCAAGAAAACCTGTTATGATTAAGCGGTCTCTACCTTGAGCGTGGTGATAGACATGAAGTTTCTCCAGCAATAGTCGCTCTCGTCTCCGCGGCTGTGGTCTCTGGCGTCCTCCCAGCCCAGCACAGCATTGACCAGCATCAGATGGTCACTGAACGTGTCTTCTGAGATCAGCTTCCGCTGGGCGTCGGCCATCTTCTCCTTCCCCTGTGACAAATCACGGCACTGGTTCTACTACTTGAAATCAGAAAACCTCGAAACTTCAAACCTCCTCAGCCCACCGCCCCAAACCGCCCAAAACCGCCCAAAACTGCCCAAGCACTGCATCATTTTAGGGATTCATTGCTGGGAAACTGCAAAGCGCTTGCCTCTCACCAATGTGGTTCAGGTTTTTAGTTTTCAACGACTTGATCCAGGATGTGAATTTGCAAAAGGATGCGAATTTGAAAAATTGGTATAGTGATTTGGAAATCTTTTGTTGAAATCACATCCTGCTAACGACAGTGTCCGCTTTGATTTAAAAGTCACACCATGCCCTTTTCCTATAGTCTCACGATTCAGGGATCCAGAAGGGCCAGAAGCCAAATTTGGAGAGAAACCCAGGTTTGAAAAACGAATTCTCTGCATCTGTCTTACCATGGGGATGACGAAGGGATCTTTGAAGCTGAGGCTGGCGGCAACGGTGAGAATGGGATCCAAACAACAGAACATAGCACCAAAGAGAATCATGCGGCCGATAGTAGGAGCGACAGGGAGCCGGGCAAGGTGGTAACCGAGCGAGGTCAGGTTCTCCTGGTCATCTAGGGCATTCTGAGGGGTAGAAAGAATAATAATGAAAAATGTATAATTAAAAAAAATATCAGAATGCCCTGGTCATCCAGGGCATTCTGAGGAATAGAAAGAATAGAAAGAATAATAATGAAAAATAATAATAACAAATAATGAACAAATAATGAAAAAAAATGAAAAAAAAATATATATAAAATTAATAAATCAGAAAAAGTACATGTACGTCAAGTTGTATACGAGTAAAATGTATCAGCCGTGATTTGGGAAAAAAATAATAACCAAGATTTATCTTGTTGCTAAGCTAACAGCGCCCTCTTTTGTTCCTGAATAGAGCCAATAGAGTAAAAATTGAACGCTTCAACACTTCAACACAATCTCCGGGGTCATGTTAAAATTAAAAAACGGGAGTCTGTAGACAGTACTTAGTTATCACAAGTCAATAACAAGTCAAGCAACATGGAATACATCAAATTCAGTAGGCTACACCTACAAAAAATGGCCCCCAAAACACCTGTTTGTTTGCTTGAACCTGTTACATTCCGACAGGGGCCAATTTCATGGAGCTGCGAAGCACACAAATTAGCTCAGCGTGATTATTCTACCTTGTCAAAATCAGGGTCACAGACCAAATTTTCAGGTATTAAAGGTGTTTATTGTTTGTGACTGATTTGGTTTTTGCTTAGCATGAAAAGCACATGGAGTTTTGGCTGGTAACCTGTTTTTACTGAGCAAGACTTTTTAACCAGTTCGCGCCGGGATTATTTTAACATCACCGAGCCGAGGGGCGAGATTATTTTTAACGAAACTCGATCCGAAGCGGGTTCAGGCCGATAGTGCCAGGAAGCACACCCACGCATTTCCGGCCTTGCTCGCTGCTGGCAGACATTTCCAAACTTGAACTTAGCGTGTTTATGCGTCATCCGTTTTGAATTTGGGAAAAACTTTGCGTTTATATACGTCATCCGGTGCGAACTGGTTAAGCAAAATTCTGTGCAAAGGAGAAAAAGGCAAAATGTTACTTGCCATCTGCAGAAGGCTTTCCAAAGCTAGATCCACTGCCTTGGGATCGGGCTGTTGTAAGGCCTTCTGGATGAAGTCATGGACACGCCCAAGCTTCAGCGACTGTATCAAGAGCGGAATGATGAGAGTAAGATGGCGAGATTAAGATGATGAGATTCCATTCCCGTAAGCAACTTATGATGTACAACTTGGCCGCCTAAGTGCTAAACTTTTAGAGATATAAGTATTAAAAGTTTGGAGGTCATGCTAATTGAGTCTTGTATCTCAAAAACTAATGAGCCAAATTACCACACAAAAATTGTGAAAAATTGTGATGATTTGATCAAAAAACTTCTTACCTTGATTTGCAGGCAGAGCTCGTCCAGTGGTGTCCGTAGCATCTCTGGTAGCTGGTAGTCCGTCAGCATACTGGCTTTCAACTGGTTATACAAGTGGTAACATTCACCCGGTTGCACTCTGGAAATTATAGTCCGAAGATCAAAAAATCTTAACAAAAGTTAACATCTTCTACCCAAGGCATGCTGCTCACAGCTAGCTTCATTACCAACCTGTTCAGGTATACATTTATTCAGAACATTCAAATTGCTATGCAAATGAGTGGGCAGAGCTATAAACCACATTTTAATAAATTTACATACGCCATCATCTAGCAATTCATTTTGGACAGGCCAAGAAGAAGACCAATACTCTTCATTAGCAACTGTTATGCTAATTAGTAGGCAGGGTTACAATCTCAATTTGAATACATTTCCATCCAGCTGAATCCATGCAATCACACTCTCTTATGACAAATGATATGCTTAATAGTAGGCGGAGCTACAGCCCTAATTTGAATATATTTGCATACCTGAAGGCCCTCCCTCTTTCCTGGAGAACTGCCTTGAATTTTTGTCATACATCTTATTGCCACCAGGCCAAAGAAACACGTTACATTTTAAAACAAAGGCGGACAAATGCCATCTCCTTATTGCCACCTGTTATGTTTTATAAGTAGGCGGAGCTACAGTCCTAATTTGCATACATTTGCATACCTGCCAGCCCTCCCTCGTCTCTGGCGGGCTGCTGCTACGCTGACCCACTCCGGTTTCAAGGTGCTGAGATTGTTGGCCACGTCAAAGTTAGTCTCCTTGACCCGACCCAGGTTGACGACGTAAACCACGTCGTCGATGGTGATGCTTGTCTCGGCGATGTTGGTTGCTATGATAATCTTGCGGACGCCAGGCGGTGGCCGCTCAAATACCTGTCTCTGATTGACTGTGGGCATCATGGAATGTAAGGGAATGATGCGGAAGTTGTTGTTCCGGAACATCTGCTGCTTGGTCAATAGGTCATTCGTCTTGGAGATCTGCTCCCAGCCCGGGAGGAAGACCAGAATAGCGCCCTCCTGCAGTAGGGTAAAATTTAATGCAGACAATTAGCAATCGCAGAACTGCGATTATCAACACGTACTACGCGCACACACTAATGTCCTTGATGAAGCAGCGCTAATTCGAAATGCAATGCAGGCCCGTGCATTTTTTAAATTAATTAATTAATTTTTTTAACGTTGGTTACGGTTAACCGTTCCGCAAAACATAAGGTTACACGGATAATTTAATAACCGCAAACTTGCAGGCTTAGTCGTACATGTAGATATTTTTCCGGAAACTTTGCGTATTTATCATTTGGGTCTAAGGAAGATTATTTACCAGTGTTCAACCATTCAGGCCGATTCATACTTCACGCGAAAGCGAATGCGATATGAATTTGACGTTAAAAATCATTCGCTGCAAAAAACGGAATTGATATGTGTTCAACTTTGGCGAATTTGCGGCACGGGAACTCCTTGTGACATCACAAACTTGCGATCGCCTTAGCGCCGAGTATGAACTGGGCTTTATTGTTCTTATGGTGGACATTTGTTTTGGATGGGAATAAAATGACACCGACTGACCGGTTTATTGAGGCAGATGTGACGTATCAGGGCGGCCACCAGGTCAAGGTCCATCTTCTCATGGTCCATGTTCTCAAGATAAAACATCACTTCTTCTGAATATCTAAAAACAATTCAAGAAAAATCACATCGACGGTAATTTGACAAGATTTTACATTCAGGAAAAACACAAAAAACGTCCATTTGTAACGGAAATGTTATTATTTTTGAAAGAGTTATTCACGGAGGATGTAGGCTCACGTTTTTCTTATTTCTTCGATATATCCCTTGAATTTGTCCTTGAATTCCTGCTCTTTCTTTAGCTCGTCGTCACGGTAGCGCTTCCCGCGTCGAAACGGCTCGTGTTTCTCATGTTGTAGGGGAGGTTTATATCTGTTATTGAAAAAAGAAAAGGAAAAGCAATATTTTATAGAAATGAGAAATTTTTTTGTTAGGCATTTGCGTTAGCCATTATTAATGAATAAGATTAAAACTGCTGCAAACTGCTTACTGGCTGGAATGACCTGAAAAATACAAATCAAATAAGTTAAGAGGGCCTAATATTTCGATCTTAACAAGATCTTCCTTACCTGTCTCTGAAGAAGATCTTGTTAAGATCGAAATATTAGGACATCTTAGCCATTATTAAAATTAGCTCTGAATTTTGATGAAGGATTGATGAAGGATTACTGGCCGATTAGTGGTCGATTTGTAACATAACTTACGCCAGTAAAGAATAGAACTGTGAAACGTTTCTAATGGTCAAAACGACCTCACATAACCCTCGGACCTCGCATTTTGATGCGGCCAATATCACTGCCACACCATTTGTGGGGTAGCAGGTCCACGTATCACAGTAATTATTTACTTTTGCTGCTCCAAGCCCATCTGGAAGTAGCGTTTTGTATTGTTGTAGTGTGTTGTTCATGTTTGTGATGGCTGAATAAACAATAATAATAATAATAATAATAATAATAATTTATAATAACCCAATTATGCTGGTCGCAATCAGCCAACTAGACTAGATCCAGATTTAGATCAGACTTAATTCAACAATAGTTTTAAGTTACTTGAGGTTATTTAAAAACAAGCAACTGTTGTTATCAGAAAAGTTATCAGAAATGTTCCCCAAACGTGGCCTGGTTGTTTTACATATTTGATGACCTACTTGGTCATTTGGAGAACGTCTTCCAACCAGTACTCCAGGACAGGGAAGGTAAAACCAGGAATGTTGGTCATCGGACAGCTGCTGAAGTATTCCGAGAACAGTTCGGCATTGAGGGTGGCACTCATCAGGATTAACTTGAGCTGAGGCCTGAAAGCCAAAGACTAAATAAATAAATCCATCAATCCCCTCAACGGCCTGGGCAGGATTCAAACCCAGGTCACAGAGGTGGAAGGCAAGGAATGTACTGCTGCGTCAACCAAACTTGAAAAGAATTCCATACACTGACAGTCACTAATTTTCCCCTACCTCGACCCATCAGCCATCAGAAAGCAATAATATGTCCTAAAAGTCAAATTTATCTCAGAAAATATTAAAGCCTTTACTTAGAAAACACAAAATTTGTTAGACCAGTCTCATAGGGTTTGTGGACAGGGTGTCAAGTGATGTAAATGTTTGGAATTCTTTGCACTTTTACAGGGATCTTTGGAATGAATGTGGTATCCTGACGCTAATTGTTGGAGAGTATATGGAGATTAAAGAACAATTTCTAATTATTTTCTAACAAAATTGGAAATGTTTCTCATCAGTTCCAGATTCATGTCTTTTTAACGTTTTTTGAACTGATTGACCTTCATTGAGACGATTTTAAAGAAAAAAAACATTCTTTCCGGAATTTTTTTTTAGGTTCTTCCTTAAAGGTAGTATACACCATTTGCAGATATCGAAAATATTTACTACCGAATTATTAAGAAATATCTTACTTATTTGAAAGTAAATAATGATTGTAGGCATCCAGCAAAATGAGGGCACTAGATATCCTGTAATTGTTCCAAAAAATTGAATTGTATAAACCAAAATTCATTCTCGCCGGACGGCAATCGCGAAAAAAAAAAAAAAACATAAGAAAAACTGCCCGACTCCGGTTAAAAACGAACGTCGTTTTTCTTGCGTTTCTTAGCAACCAGGATTGTAAAACTTCGGACAGGTCAGTTAAACGATATTTACTATGAAATACAACCCCCTAAATCCACCCATTCCTGATAATTCAAAAAATTACCAATGGTGTATACTACCTATAATACAGTCCTTTTATCTTTCCCCTACCTTCGTGGCAAGACGTCTCTGAGTATGACAAGCAGAAAATCAGAAATGATGTCTCTCTCGTGGACTTCATCCAGGACAACATGACTCACGCTTTGCAACAGCCTGGACAAATAATAATGATGACAACGTTATTAGCTAGAAGAGATTAGAGCTAAAGGCCAAGTTCGGGCGGTCTATTCTTGACACGCGTAACTTGTTCTTGCAAAACCCTGGTGGATAGGTGGTGTGTGTTCTTGTTCCGAGTGCAATGTTCACGGGTTGCGTTCCCGCCGTTCGAGCGTAAGAACAGAGTTCGCGTGTCAAGAACAGACCGCCCGAACTCGGCCAAAATGTCCATGTTCCCGACTCTAGTGACCTTTGACCTGGGGAAACTCACTGGTCTGTTTCCAGCCACTTCAGCAAGATGCCGTTGGTGCAGTACATGATGCAGCCCTGTCGCCGCGGTAACCTAGCCTCCAGTCTAATCTGGTACCCCGTGCTGTTGCCTTTGCCACATGGCTCTGCTCTTTCACATGCAACTCGCTCAGCCACCTAACAACAAAAACAAGGGGCATCGATGCATCAAAGCTCAACAAATATATTCCTGTAGGATTTTGAAGAATTTGTTGATGGTTGCATTTTAAAGTGAACCAATTGGGCAATTTTACAAACCCTGACTTTATCTCTATCTCTGGCAGTTCGACAATGGAGCCGGGTTTGAAACCGGGGTTTGGAAAATGGCCTGTGTCAGTTTCTTTGGACTACTAAAAAAAGAAACCTGTTCTTTTTTATTTGTATATTTCAGGTCATTCCAGCCAGCAATTAACCAGTTTGCAGCAGTTTTAATCTTATTCTATTTTCGATTCGACAGACTCACCGATATTGCCGAGATTCTCCGGGGCTGAGTACAGACGACCCTGCACGTTGACCCCTGGCCATGCTCCATGTGATGATCTAGAATGAACTGTGGGACCTGGGTGGTCTTACCGCAGCCTGTCTCTCCACTGATGACCACGACTTGGTTGGCATTGATCAAACGAAGAAGCTCCTGACAAATTAGAACACAGCGGCGCAAGATTGAACCCTAACTACACAAATTACCACTTACTAACTAGGTTCCAACTATACTCGGGACTGTTCCAACTATACTTGGGACTGTCCTAACTATACTTGGGACTGTCCTAACTATACTCGGGACTGTCCCAACTATACTTGGGACTGTCCCAACTATACTCGGGACTGTCCCAACAATACTCGGGACTGTCCTAACTATACTCGGAACTGTCCCAACAATACTTGGGACTGTCCCAACTATACTTGGGACTGTCCCAACTATACTCGGGACTGTCCCAATTCCCAACTATACTTGGGACTTTCCCAACTATACTCGGGACTGTCCCAACTATACTCGGGACTGTCCTAACTATACTCGGGACTGTCCCAACTATACTCGGGACTGTCCCAACTATACTTTGGACTGTCCTAACTATACTTTAGACTGTCCTAACTATACTCGGGACTGTCCCAACTATACTTTGGACTGTCCCAACTATACTTTGGACTGCCCCAACTATATTTGGGACTGTCCCAACTATACTCGGGACTGTCTCAATTCCCAACTATACTTGGGACTTTCCCAACTATACTCGGGGCTGTCCCAACTATACTCGAGACTGTCCCAACTATACTCGGGACTGTCCCAACTATACTCTGGACTGTCCCAACTATACTTTGGACTGTCCCAACTATACTTTAGAGTATGTTATAGCCGACATGAAACAAATGTACGGCATAACTTACATGTCTCATATTGTAGGATGGTAGTTTTTTGCGGAATTCCTGCATTTTTTTGTATTGGTGGTTGTCGACCTGCTTAGCCTCCAGCTCAAGCCGCAATCTCTCGTTCATTTCCGGGTCTTGTGTCAACGGCTGCTGATAGAATGACCGATACTCCTCATCTCGTGGATTTCTCCCTGGGGAAGATATGAAACAAGACTATACAAGTTACGTAAATTGTGTAATTACCGGACCCGCTCCTGTAAGGGAACAAAATCAACTTTCAAGTTATTGGACTTGCCAAACTAGCTTGCGACATTAAAAAACAATATGTCGTAGAAAGAGGTCAGGGTTTCATTTTATGTGGGAAATGTTGGGGTAAAACGATGACAAAGACCACAAAACGCAACATGAAATTAAAGAAAGCGCTCACCATGACGCACAGTGAACACGCAAAACTGTGTTAATTTGCAAGACACGACCACCGACCACACATTTTCTACAAAAAAAACCTGTTCAAAATGACAAAAAAATCTGAAACATACTTGGAACGACTTCACTGTCCTCCTGTTGTTCCTCATCAGATCTCTGTTTCTGCACATCATCGAGCAATATGCGAATGTGTTTCTCGTGTTTTGGCTCCATGCCAACAACAGGTCTCTAAACAAAGAGAATAAAAGCTTCTTGAAACTATAACGTGTTACAGGTGAAGTTCAATTTAAAAACACAAGCCAAGTAACAAGTCAGAAGCCAATCACAAGTAAGGTCGTGACAAGTTTGGCTTATGACTTTACTTGTGATGGGTTTGTGACCTTACTTGCGATTGGCTTATGACCATACTTGCGATTGGCTTATGACCGTACTTGTGTTTGTCTTATGACTTTACTTGTGATGGGCTTGTGACTTTACTTGTGATGGGCTTGTGACTTTACTTGCGATTGGTTTATGACCTTACTTGCAATGGGCTCATGACCTTACTTGCGATTGGTTTATGACCTTACTTGCAACTGGCTTATGACCTTACTTGCAACTGGCTTATGACCTTACTTGCGATTAGATTACGTGGCTTGTGATTGGCTGATTACCTTATTGTGACCTTACTTGCATTTGGCTTATGGCCTTACTTGCGATTAGCTTACGACCTTGTTATTGGCTGATACTTGTGATTAGCTTAGGCTACATACAAAAAATTGATTGTTTCTCATCAGCGACCGGGCCAATTGTTCATGCCGGGTGGATATTTTTTTATATTTTTTAAACAAAATATAAATGTACCGGACGCCCGAAAATTCCGAGATTTTTTATTTTTTTATTTTGTATATGCTGTAAAAATACGCTGTTGAAAGCAATAACAGTTAAAACTCACGCGGGCCAAGTGAATGTTTTTAGTGGCCATACATGTTCCAGCAGAAGCAAACCGGAAAAATCTAAATCGACGGCGGACAGGAGATCGGAGAAGCCGAGTATAGTAGTGAGAACGGTGTCTTTGTGCCTCTTTCATTAACAAAAACTGGGGTGCTCAAAATAACTGATGGGAAAATAAATCGACTTAACTATATTTTTGTGTTTCTACCAGCATTATTTAAGCTTTTATTCTATATGAAATGTGTGCATTGGTCAGTTTTGGAAAGTAAATCAACGAAATTAATTTGTAATTTAGATAAAGAATGCAATGTCCCAACGAAGTTTTTGTCAACTAGCGCTTTCACCCCCGCACACTAAGCGAGCGCGCCTACCGCGGTGGCGCCCATACTATAACTGGGCGCTGGAAAACACCAGACGAGCTTCATAGATTTCTGTGTCGAAAAACGCACGGCATTCTGGGTAGCGTACATGCTCTGCCGCGCAGCTGAGCCACGGAAGTATCAGCGCTTACCACCAACGCCCGGTTCATCAACATGTACATGTACATGTATGTATATGCGGTAGGCACAAACGAAACCAGCGCGCCTGTAGTTGTTTAGTCAGATACCGGTTTCAAAGATTCGGCGACATTTTTATTCTATAAAATATAAAATATAAAATGCCCTGACGGACCATTTTTTCAAAAGGGTTCTGATGAGAAACAATTCATTTTTTTTATGTAGCCTTATGACCTTACTTGTAATTAGCTTATGACCTTGTGATAACTTATGACCTTACAGTAAGTTAAGATAATAATAGGCAAGCCAATCACAAAAGCCCCGACTAAAGGGGCAATGCTCCCAACTAAAGTTGAGATGTTCCATTCCAACTACTGTAGGATACCGAGGACGCCACCAACTTCAGTTGAGCTTAACACTTTCTTACATTCCTCATTTCCTCGACCTCTTTCTTCGCCCTTCCACGAGCCGCGTACCACATGCCGATGTCTCGTCCCCTCAGCCCCTCCGGGAATCCTCTCCCTCCCCTGCCCCCTCTGCCATGTCCTCGTCCCCGCCCTCTCCCTCCTTGTTCTCCATCCCTTCTAGTTCTACTCGGCCCAGCTTGCCCAGCTTCCTCTTCTGCATCCCATCTAGCGCCGTGGTCTCGGCCCCGACGGCTGTTGAAGTAGCGACCCTTGTTCATTGATTGGATCAAGCAAGTCAGTGTCAACGTACCTAAAGACAAACAATTCAGTTTAGTTCTTTTATTTCCACACTCCCAGAGTATTCTGCTATGCTAATTTTATACATGTTGAACAGGGGAGTGAAAACTGTCAATACAACCAATTTTGCAATATGATTAAACAAGTCAAAACTCACTTTATGTCCCTTTTTCAGACCACCTCATGACAGCTAGCCGTACGTACGTGTGTGCGGCGTGCGTGATGAATTAAAACTAGTGGTGCGCGCACAGCGCCCTCAATTGGCACAATTCGAGACTTAACTGCGGAGCCAGAGGAGATAAGATGGCAGAATAATTTGTAAGTATGAAATTAGAGGAATTTCGCTCTTTATTAAATCGAATTACCATCCACATACTTCATTTTATGCAATCTAAGACATCATTTTCCAAAACAGGTCTATCAAAGTGGCATATATTGATTTTTTTTCCCACTAAATTTGACTTGAAGTCGAGTCGTATTTTTACTTTTTCACACAGTCGTACAGGTGTAGAGTACGTAGTAATATAAACCACATAAAAGATAAGTATAATTTTTATATTATTTTAAGAAACGAGTTTTCAAAACAATGTTAAGCTTTTTTAAAATAATCTTCACTAAATATTATGCCTTCCTTATGTGGTCAACTGTGTTTAAATTTACAGCTTATTTTGGGCTTTCTTTTCACTAGAAACAACATCTTCGGCGTACTTGGAAGTTGGATATATTTGAATTGACAGTAGAAGCTTCATCTGTGAGTTTCTACAACTACAAGCATCTTGAAAGTTGAAGACACAATTTCTTGAACTGCAACATCGTGACTTGCCGAAAACCCGAAAATGGATTCCTTCTTACTGGCTGCTGGAGTTCTCTACTTTCTCGCCATGGCCCTCTGCGGTATGAGCCTAGCCCTGCCGTTATGGGTGGTCTCTAACGTCCAACGCTCAGACCTCAGCCTCGGACTATTACTACACTGTCAGCAGATCTACGGCCGTGATTGGGATTGCCGCTATGCCGACGGACCCATAGAATGGATCCTGGCGGCTATCTTGATCGTTTTCGGCATCATCGCGCTGGCCGTCGGAACCCTGATGATCGTCTTCTCTGATAAGCGGCCCCTGCTCCGGCGCTACCCCAAGTACATGGGCCTGACAGCTTGGACACTCTTCTGCTTAGCCATCATGATGTTCCCTGCAGGATTTGATCTGCCGTTGATTGGGGGAAACCCTTATCTTTTACCTAACAGCGTCAAGACAGGCATCTCCTATGGGTTGTTCTTCACTGGGATTATCTGCACGTTCTTTGGGTCGGCCTTGGCGCTTGGCAAGATGTATTATGACATCATTGTGCTTAGATGAACAGCATGCTTCTTGTATCGTTCGTAGCCGCCAACTCCTGATCTAGGTCCCAATTTCGTATAATATTTCTGTACATACTCTTAACCACAACCCTCCAGGGTATTTTGGCTAGAAACCCTGCCAGACGCAACAGATTGCATACTTTGTCACATTGACTTGTGTGCAGAGTGCAGCAAGGTCAAGCAGTCACCACAGATGCACTGTGCTGGATCTGGCAGGGTTAGGGTTAAACACATAACTGGGCTGAAACCCTAACATGACATTCAACCTTTTATTGGGCTTTGTAAATTACAAAAAAAACCGCTTCAACATTTTACCGTGTAATTTTTCTGTAAAGTTTCCAAAGTTGTCCCAGCGTTCGTCTTAGAAACAATTGCTGTCATACTGATGCATAGGTTTAGTGTTCTGTGTATGCTGTAATTTGGCACCAGAACTTGTGTACATAGTGTAACATATTTGCAGAGACCTTTATAAATATATGTGTTTATTACTATTTTAAAGTATGTCCAACCGATACCGAAAATGTAACAGTTGTCTATCTTTGGTTTAGATAATTATTATGAAAGCAAATCAGATTTTTAAATTACATGTTGATTCCTGTACGTGTGCTTGTGTTTAATTTGCTGCCTAAATGTGACCCAATCTGCAATTTTTTTATTTTTTTTCTTCAATTTTACAGTTGGTCAGAAAAAGCAGGAAATAAGCTTTCATTTGATATTATGGCACAACTCTGTAGTGTAATGCATTGGTCTTTAAAAATTTGAAGAAATGAAGATTTACAGTTGTAGTGCTTCATCAGATGCTATGGTAAGAGAATGACAAAACCTGTATTAAATA
Source organism: Crossaster papposus (assembly GCA_037893245.1). Lineage (NCBI taxonomy): Eukaryota > Metazoa > Echinodermata > Asteroidea > Velatida > Solasteridae > Crossaster > Crossaster papposus. The sequence goes on along the minus strand of JBAIAA010000120.1, from coordinate 1,570,316 downwards.
TAATTTAGGGATCAAAACAATCTTTTTAATCGATCAGATCTGAAAATATAGGTGTCGGAAAAACCAAAATGCCTTAAAACAAAAATATTATTTGTTGAAAAAAAAAAATCCCCTCCAAGACAATAACTGCCCTTTACGTAAAAACGTATTTTGCGACAGACTCATTTTTGCGGGTCACAAATATACAAAGCAACATTCTACAATGTACCCAACTAGTGACCTTTAAACCCTAACCCTGCCAGGCGCAGCATAGTGCATCAGGAAAAAAAGTTCTGGTGCACTTTCATGAATTTAGCTTTCAAGACCAGTGCATTAACACCACAGTCTAAGACTATTGAGAGCTAGTCCTCGTTGAAAAATGCCAGAGATGGATTCTGCTGCATTGGGTGAGCGCAGACTCGGGGGCAGTTTGACCTTGAGATTTCTGACCTGATGAATCTCGCTGCACTGGGCAGGGTTGTCACTTTGACGCAGATTGATGCATCTGGCAGGGTTTCCAGCCAAAATACACGGGAGGGTTAGGGTTAAAAAAGCAAAATAATGCTTACATCTAATCGAGTATGACTTTGCAAACTTGTATAAAAGACTGCATGAAAATGTGTTTAAAAAAACCTTAAAAGCCATATCATGTGCATAATTTCGAAAATTACTGTAATATATAAAACCAGAGCCTTTTTAGAGATTTCAAACTGTTTAGGCCGTGTACAATGTTTAACATATGTTTTACAAACAAATGAAGCCAATAAACGTAATAATTTTTAACTAAAAAGATACCTGTATAATAATTGAATTGAAAATAAAACATTACTGATGTACATGTAAGTATACATGTATTAAGGCACTGTCTAAGCCATATTTCTTTAGAATTTTATTTTAAAAAATGCATTCCTTTTTGTTCCAAAGCAATATTATTCTTCAGAACAGCTGCATATCGTTCAGAGTACTGTGTGAAAGAAAATCGCAAAAAACCCGTCTTTTTGTACATGTGCATATATCCTGCCTTAACTTTTTAATTTTTACCCGAACTCTCTACTGCCTCTCCGGGGTACTGGACCAAATCAGCCAAAATCTATTAGTCGATTTTCTTTTTATACGTGGGCTTATTGAACCACCACTGAAGTGTTGGTTGATGTTGATGAACTTAGTACGAATACACTGGATCCAGGTCAAAATTCATCAATTGCACCGACATTGTTCCAGGGCTCCTGGAACAATGGACCGACATTTTTACCAAATCCATCATAATCCATTGATATTTTCTAAAGCTAGGCCTTTAGGACCAAGTCTGCCAAAAAAAATTATAACAAACAATCAGGTGATGACGTCCAACCAAGCGTATCGATACTGGACAGCTTTGGTATCCCGGACGAGGACTAGAGCTCTCCGACCTCGAGGGCACTCTTCAATGAGTCTGAGCAATCCCAGCATGCAACAGTAGCCCACTGCGCGACCGCTGCCAGTGATGAATGTATTAGCCCCATCCACAACAAAACCGATCGCGCGACGGCAGCAGGAATCGAACAGTTTCATGTCAGGCACCACCTCAAATTTCACCACACTCTTATCTCGAATCTCTCTAGGATTTTCCTCCGGACTCGGGCCCTTTTTCCCCTTCTTCTTTTTAGACCTCTTTGGGAGTTTAAACTCTTTGTGGATGGGTTCAGTGAGACAGTGCATCTGGTCGGATATGAAGGAAGCTACGTCTTCTTCACTTGGGAGGCAGATCATTGAAAATGGATGTGGAACGCCACGGTTGGCCATGCTCAGTTTCACACTAACAAGCATCCTGTTAGTGTCTTGACCAAGGTAGGCAACAATCTTATGACTTTCTTGATGACCTGTCTCTGTCTCCTTACTCTCTGTACTGAATACATGTCCATTTGAGGCTACCATCTTTTCCGTCTTGATACTACTTTCAAGATCCTTATCCACGTTTAGGGAGACAGATTGTTTGGTCCTCTTGACAGCTTTTGTGTTCAGTGGAGGCCTTTCATTGGCTATCAAAGTTTCACTTAGCTTTTCCAGCTTGGAGCTTTCTCGTAGGACGAAGAAACTTTGGCTCTTGTCAGCTTCACCAGTTGGCAGGTTGTTTTCTTCACACGATGAATTTATATCTGCTTTAGACTCAACAGCAGCATCATCTTCATCTTCTTCCATTTCTACTTTCTTGGCATCCCTCCATTCTTCTACAAGCTTTTTCCAAGGACACCTAAAAGGCGAGACGACTCCAAGCTTTCCATAGTTGGGCCTCTTGGCAGGTGGCCATCTCTTGAATTTCTTGGTCAGCTCTTCCTTCACCTTTTCTGCCCAAGTCTCTCCTGCTGCCGTGTCCGGATACCCCTCTGGGAAGTGCGGGACCCCCTGTTGGAGGTGGCAGGAGCGGGATTCCTGAAGCCCTGCCACTCGGCAGCCCCTCAGGACCAGGGCGATCCAGAAGTCCATGCCCCAGCCGCTCGGCAGGATGACATCCCAGCCGCTACCGAAGCCCGCTGCTCCACCTCGCATTGCTCTACGGGATGCGGTTGCCGTGCCAACGATGCTCGGCTGGATTCCCGGTTGCTGGAGAAGCAAGACAGGGACGCGTGATTCTTGCCGACCAAGACCCATCTCCTGGCCTGGAACGAAGAGCTCAGCGCGCATCTTGTTAAGTTTGTGGGTGGGTATCTTAGTCGAGGTGACGGCCTCCCGCACCGACAGCTCCCAGAGAGGTGATACAGGTGCTTCTTTTGGGAAGTGACGTACAACTTCAGGAATGGGTTGATCTGAAAAACAAACAATATTTTATATCTTTATTAGTTCAACTGTAGGACTGTAGTATTACAAATTGTTGTTGCAGTAAACATTCTTTTTTCTTTTCCACATCAATTAAAATGATGCGGAGGGAGCACGAAAAGAAATCAGAACAGAGAAACAACAAGTTTAAATGAACAAAAAAAAACGTTAAGGGGGAAGAAAAAAGAAGGAAGACACAGCGTCAAGTGCAGAGAGCACTTTAAGTCAAGTATGGAGAACACAGCGAGCTAGATTGCGTCTTGCAAAAACAATTGGGGAACATACCAGTTGGCACTAACTCATCAGGATCTGTCACGATCTTAGTTCTCTTGATAGGCAGGAGGTTGCGTGGATCGCGTACCGCCAATGAGAGCACGCAGCACGGAGGAAGATCGGTAACTGCCCGGACTCTACCCAGAGTCTTCCAGATGGAAGATTGCTCCTGCCAGGCTTGTAAATGATGTGGATTCTGTAATTAATGAATAAAACAACATAAAATGTTCACAATAACGGCCAATCACAGTAACAAAAGTGCTCTGTTGTTACCCTTGTCTACCAGGGCACTAAATACGTTTTGAGTATTTCGGTGTTCCCGGTGTAAAGTCATTTAACGGTGCCTTCCATCCTCATTTTTCTCTTCAGAAGAGAAGCAACTTGCTCTTGCTTTATAACAAAACCTACATCAGGAAAATCAACCTGTTGTATGACCGCGAGTTAGGTTTATAACATGCTTGCAGTAACCACTTGGTGCAACCTGCAGAAGGCTTGTATTTGAGCCCTCTCTGGGATTCGAACCCAGACCCATTGGATTCAATGCATACACGTATTCAATCGTTAATCACAAACAAGCAATACTGCATGAAGGGGCACAGTGAGCCAGTTATATATCTGTTGCTATTGTCGTAACTTCTTTGACCAGGTAACGCTAGAGGATGTGTAAACATGATCTCGGACGTGCGGATAATAGGTCAAATTGCCAAGCATCCCCACCCCAACATCAGTGGTTCATATTGGATTTGTACACACCTTGTTTTCAACTTAAACTTGGCCGTTGTGCATGGCGTGGATTCCAGCAAAGCTTTGCAGAGACTCGCTCACCTGATGCACTGTATTGCATCTGGCAGAGTTTAGATCAATCTTTTAAAGACAACTGTCAATCTAGCACTTTTACCTCATCAGCACACCTCATTGCTCTGCCGTTATACTCACTGTGTAGTAATCTTCCCACCACTGTCCGTCTTGCTCTGAGCCCGACACCTCGCCCTGAACATCAGCCATCCTGAGGGCGTGGAGAAGCACAGGGTGTGCCAACGGACCCTGAAGGCGAAACCTGAGAAGACTATCGGCAAGCTGTCTAACGGCGACTCTGCAGTTAGATTCTGCGATAATAAAGGAATTAATAATAATAATAATAAGATTTGTAATGCGCACATATCCACCCTGCTGGGTGTTCAAGGCGCAGAGACCCTTAAAAACAAACAAAGTAATATTTAACTTGAAAGAAACAATAACAAATGAGAGGAACAAATAAATTAGTTCTTGAAAACCTGAGACATGAGATAAGTTTTGAGAAGTGATTTGAATTTTGTTGTACACAGACAAGATCTAAGATTAAGCGGTAAAGAGTTCCAGATGTGTGGTGCAGCTGCAGAAAAACGTCTGTCGCCCCACGAGTGTCGTGACTTGGATTCCTTGAGGAGAAGCATGTTGCTGGATCGTAGGTTCCTTGATGGAGTGTAAACTTGAAGAAGTTCTGAGATGTAATGAGGAGCCTTGCCATTGAGTGCTTTGTGGACAATTAGCATAAGCTTGAAGATTATTCGTTGAGAGACAGGGAGCCAATGAAGTTGTTCCAGGATGGGGGTGATGGAACAGGATTTTTTAGAGAGTGTAACCATGCGGGCTGCGGTGTTTTGGAGGCGTTGGAGACGAGCAATCTGGTTATGCGGAAGACCATAGAAAAGGGCATTGCCGTTGTCAAGGCGAGAAGTGACAAATGCATGAATTACTTTTTCTGTAGCGCTCTTGTCCAAAAACTTGCGTATTTTACCGATGTTCCTGATGTGAAATGTTGAGAGACGAATGACGTTGTTGATGTGTGGTTGAAGTGTCATTGACGAATCAAAAATAGTATAATTCGGGCACGCAACTTTTTCTCGGATCAGCCGATTTCCTTATTTTTTACTTCACAATGAAGCCGTTGAAAATTGAAAAACGCCGTACAAATAAAGTCTTGTAAAGATTGGAATTTCCTCATTTTTTGTTAATTCCAAGCTGAATGCCTGATAATTGGCTTCTCACAATTTGGAGAGTACTTGGGTGGACTTTTTAACCTGCTGGGAAAATTGGGCGAAAGGGTGCTTTCTGCTTTTAAATTAATAAGTACAACCACATTTGGGAGGAAACCCGCAAAGAAATCTGGAAAATCAGTCACGGCCAAGAAACCTTGGATTGCAACCTTTTGTCACAAATTAAAAAAGGAAAGCAACCTCTCAAATGTCCTAAATGTATTAAGTTTTAAAGTTCGGTTCTTACCAGTGTTCTTGTTGGAGGTTTCAGTTTCTGCTCTAAGCTCCTGGAGTAGCAGGGCAGTGCACGACGGGTGAGCCCACAGCCACAGCTGTCGCATCACACTCTCCTCAAACATTTCCCCTGGACTGGCTGACGACACTCTCTCCTCGACCCCTATTGGACCTTTTCTCCCCACTTTGGGGGCGGAGTCTGGAGTAGAAGGGGCTTTGGTTTTCCAGAGGAAACGGACGGGTCCAATAGCGCTCTCGGGAAAACGATCCTTGCAATAAAACATTGCTTCACCATGGTGCTGGCCGGTAAGAAACGAGGCAGCACCACAGGTCAAACCTACCAAAGAGATTTTAAATGAATGATTAAACTAAAGTAAAGTGCCTTGCTCAAGAACACAATAATACCAATATATTTCACAAAGCTCAACCTGAGTCATCATCAGGTGCTTCATCACTGGCAAGGAATCTATGACACACGCACCTGTGGTGGGACTGGTGAGGTGAGACAGCACCTTCAACATCAATTCTTGAGGACCGACTATCTCGATGACTCGCAGGTAGGAGATGTCCTGGAGAAGGCAGTGTTTGGCCATGGCCCTGAATAAACAAAATTAACTTAAACTTTTTAGTACCTGTAAGGCTCAGAACCTGTAAGGCTCAGAACCTGTAAGGCTCAGAACCTGTAAGGCTCAGAACCTGTAAGGCTCAGAACCTGTAAGGCTCAGAACCTGTAAGGCTCAGAACCTGTAAGGCTCAGAACCTGTAAGGCTCAGAACCTGTAAGGCTCAGAACCTGTAAGGCTTAGAACCTGTAAGGCTTAGAACCTGTAAGGCTTAGAACCTGTAAGGCTCAGAACCTGTAAGGCTCAGAACCTGTAAGGCTCAGAACCTGTAAGGCTCAGAACCTGTAAGGCTCAGAACCTGTAAGGCTCAGAACCTGTAAGGCTTAGAACCTGTAAGGCTTAGAACCTGTAAGGCTTAGAACCTGTAAGGCTTAGAACCTGTAAGGCTTAGAACCTGTAAGGCTTAGAACCTGTAAGGCTCAGAACCTGTAAGGCTCAGAACCTGTACGGCTTAGAACCTGTAAGTTTCTTTGACACTGTTGTCTAAGGGATGCAGGGTTGGCTAAAACCCCACCTTTAACCATTTTAGTACCTACAAATCTTAGCACCTACAAATCTTAGCACCTACAAGACTTAGAGCCTACAAGACTTAGCACTTGTAAAACTTAGCACTTGTAAAACTTAGCACCTGTGAAACTTAGCACCTGTAAAACTTAGCACCTGTGAAACTTAGCACCTGTGAAACTTAGCACCTGTAAAACTTAGCACCTGTAAAACTTAGCACCTGTAAAACTTAGCACCTGACAAACTTAGCACCTGACAAACTTAGCACCTGTAAAACTTAGCACCTGTAAAACTTAGCACCTGTAAAACTTAGCACCTGAAAAACTTAGCACCTGAAAAACTTAGCACCTGTGAAACTTAGCACCTGTGAAACTTAGCACCTGTGAAACTTAGCACCTGTGAAACTTAGCACCTGTGAAACTTAGCACCTGTGAAACTTAGCACCTGTGAAACTTAGCACTTGTGAAACTTAGCACTTGTGAAACTTAGCACCTGTAAAACTTAGCACCTAGTTTGCTTAGTTAATACCGGTATGGCTCATCAACTGCATGACTTAGTATCTATAAGGCTTAATACCTGTAAGTTGCTCTAGCACTCTTGTCTGATGGATGCAGAGGCAGTTTACAGCCCCACTGCTCAACCATTTTGAACCGCTTGGCATGCCAGACGTGCGTCTCCAGCCATGCATGACCGCCCTGTCTCTGCTGGTACTCTTTCTTCAGGTTACCGGGCCGGCGGCGGTGACGACGCGATCGCTTTGCTGGGGGCGGGTCTTCACCGGCCCCGCCTTCTTTGCCCTGAGCAGATTTCTTCTTGTTCTTACATTTTTGCATCTTTGAAATGAAATAAAACCATTTAGCTTCATTCTGTTCCTCACAATGTAAATTGCTGAAATGAATACAATTGAAAATAGTAAATACATGTTAAAAATACATTGAAAAGCCACCAAACAAATTACCATATAAATTTGGTATAAATTTGGTACAATTTTAGCATCCATAAGTTAATATTTTGGATTCTCCGATAGCACAATTTTTATACTATGAGTGCGACAGTCTATAGGTATTCAGACTGTTTTTGTTGTGCGAAGTAGGGGTTAAATTAGTTTGCACATTTCTAATGTAACGTGAAGTTTTTGCATTGCAAATTTGCCAAAGTTGAACACATTTCAACTCGGGTTTTTTTTCGCGGCAAATATTTTGTGCCGTCAATTTCACGATGCACACACGTGTGATGTTGGTTGCCAACTCACGGTTCTTTCTTCAGAATCTCTGAGTCTCTTGGGCAGACGTCTTAGATCATGGCTCATGGCTCGCCGTCGCATGTGACGTGGTAGCTTCTGGAATGTTCTCCGCATGCCTCCCATGGTCATGATGGCCTCCGTCATAGTCTTGAGCTCAGCGGCCCGAGCACCGGCGAACTCGGCCACATTGATGGCTGTGGACAGCAGAAAGATACATTCTGTTCTACTTTCGTGTTCTCTGTTAAAATTAGGTTAGCCTGACCCTAAATTAATAAACTAACGTTACGCAACTCGGTCGTATACATTTGTCAAGTGCATGCAGAATCAATTCTCAAAATCTTTCAAATATCTTTCAAGTAAACATTACTTTAAACACATTGTTCAATTTTTGTTTTAATACAGGATAGATTATATTTTGTAATTTAAGTTTCGACTACTATTTCACATGTTCCTGGTAAATAGTTGACCATCCTATTCATCAACAACAAAGACAAGAGCATATCACAAGTTGACTGTTAGTAGTACACAACCACAACAGACACTGAAGCTATTGCAAATCAAGTTTGTAACTTTAGGCCAGGGACAGGTTAACCATGGTTATAAAAGTTTACTTAAACCTTTTTGACAGTCAGTTTTGAAATCCATATAGATCTAGGAAATACATGTTGTTTACATTTGCACTGGACTGGATCACATACCCCTGGGGTTGTTGCTTAGAATGTCATCCTCGTTCCTTTCAGCTGGCCCTTGAACCTCCTGCTTGTCCATCTTCAAAGTTTCTCTTTCTATAAAGTTATACTGGGCTTAAAATTGCAATATCAACGTGCACGATTGGTGACTGTTCAGTTGAACCATAGAGAAAGGAACAAGTACTTATGGCGTTATTGGTCAGAGTGGTTGACGTTTAGTTCAGCCATTTTTTGAGACAAACAAAAATGACATCTTCCACAAAGTGAAACCACAGATTAAACTTGAACCTGCGAGAATCAGACTAAACTGCCTACGCGGCAGGCTACAAGTACAACAAAATTGCACGAAAGTTTATAAAAAACAGCACCAATCTTTGATTAAAAACCACAGAACGGCGTCAAGTACAGTGTGCACCGCATGTACGTTGGCGCGCGCGCCCTCATGCGTCAGGTTTTGCCAGTTAAACGTGTGCTGTTTTCCAAACTCTAGCTCCGTCTGTAGGTGACTTTGTTCACGCAATTTGGCAATGGAGACGATACGGAGACGATGCCGGGGTTTAAAAAACGGCTCATTTCAGGGGCTATTAAATTTCATAGAGCTGCTTAAGCAAAAATGTTTGCTTAAGCACAAAAACCTTTGCTTAATAAATCAGGTAAGGAGCCAAAATTTCATGCGATTCTTATGCTAAGCTAACAACAGCCAAGTACCAATCACAAATAATATACATCACATGAAGTTGTGGCTGGTAAGCTGGTTTTATTAAGCAAGAATGTTTTGTGCTTAAGCAATTTTTATGCTTAAGCAGCTCTATGAAATTGGCCCCAGCTGCTCTTGTTGGGGCACTGTGGTCTCCGGCTCCAGTCGCTTCGCCCTTTACAGATTATAGTCACGATGACCTTGGCATAAAGGCTATAATGAACTATGTTTTTCTAATGCGCTAAATAAACAGACACCATATCATGAAGATTGACTGCTAGCTAGTTAATGCAATAATAATTTAAAATCACATTTTCTAAACTCGTATTTAAAAGATTAGTCCTCTTAATTTCCAGATTTGTATACGTTTTCCGATACTGTTTATGTTGGCCAAATAACAATGACAAATAGTGAGTCATTTTCATATCAGAACTTTACTCCCATCTTCCTTTTACTTAGTCTCATATAACACGCTGTATAATTCTGCGATAAAGTCCATACAAATAATAATCCAAGCCTTTCAATAAAAAAACGCATTCTCCTTTTTTGTGTGAAAAAGTTTGGAGAAACAATTTTTTTTGTAATTTGGCCTAAATAATTATTTCAATACAACATCTTTTCTGCAACAAAAATAAATTCATTGCTGGGCTCGAATGGCACTTTACATGATTAAAGCATGCATACAATTGGAAGTACAAATACATGTACATAATAATACAGGTTTTCACTGGTTGCAAGCGATAAACATAAGGTTTGACAAAACATGTAAAAAATTAACTCCAACCCAATTCTGTTAAAAAAATTGCAAATTAAACCATTATAAGTGATGAAATCTTTATCCACGTGTATACCAAAAGAAGTTGGTGATTTTTGTTTAAAATCTATAAATAATAATTATAAGTTCATGCAATGTTGCCTTACAAAATTATTTTTCATATAGGCATTTTGTTCCCTAAAAAAAAATATGTGATCGTCGTTGAGACGCACTAAAATATCACTCCCTAACCCTCCAGGGTATTTTGGCTAGAAACCCTGCCAGACGCAGCAGATTGCATACTAATTGTCACATTGAATTGTGTGCAGAGTGCTAGCAAGGTCAAGCAGTCACCACAGATGCACTGTGCTGGATCTGGCAGGGTTAGGATTAAGTGGTCTCCCCCACCATCTCTCCCTTTTTGGACAGTTGAGGGGGTACTTGCGCACGGAGCCCACTGGGCCAGATTCGTACTACATATATTTGAGGATAAAGTACACTATACTACAAAATACTACACTTCTCATAAACCAGAGTGGCAGTACGATTACTGCATACTACAGTTTTCTCAAGTAGTACATAACAGGCGAGGTTTTAAGACCATTAAAAAATCTTAAAAACAAACATTGCACTTGTCCATCAGTTTGCATGAAAACAGCTACAACCCTAACCCTAAGTTGCTCTTGTTTGCACTCTTAACTCATCAATATTCGCCCCCCAAAATACATGTTTACAATCCTCCAAAGTGTGCAGCTGGTGTGCATTGGCATGTACCACTGCCATGCAGTAAACAACTCTCATAGAGCAAGGAAAGGTTACACTTTAACATAATTAACAGCAGTTGTGTACAACAGCTATATTGTAGTGTAGTCGGGCCAAAACACAAATTAAAACTGGGTCAACTCGAGCTTTGTAATCCAAATTAAAATGTTAAAGTTGGTGTGTCCGTGCTTTTAGAGGGTTGCACCCTGAACAATTGATTTTCAAACTGAATTGATATTTTTCTAGCATTGTATTTGTTATGAGCTTTCGAATAAGACATTGCACAAGAGAGAAAGAAAAAAAGTAAACAAATCGGCTAACGGCGAGCAATTAATTAGTTCAAATTTTGATTTAGGATTTTGATTTAGGGGGTCCCAGAATGCACAACTGAACGTAGCACGCAATTGGCGCAAGGATAAAAAACTCTTTTTAACAATGTGTAAAAGGGCCTGCCAATGCAAAAATTATAATTTATTACAGTACATGGTCTTCCTTCAAAATTTGTTCGGAAAAGAAAAATCAAAATGTTAAAAAAGCACGGACAACCCAACTTTAAGCTAATTTTCTGGGTGTTTAGAAAAAACGTACAGAACATACGCAAAAAAAAATTGTCTTATCTTCCTGCAAAGTTTTCTAAGTTGGGGGGAAATATCCGGATGAATTTCATATAAATTTCAGTTCAAACTAAACCCATAGGCTTTGCCATAACAAAAAATTCCACTATTTTCACACAAATAAACCACAAGGGAAACTGAGTAGGTAAATTTGCATAAATTACAGACTCGGGTTTTTCTACACGTTCAAAAAAATCAAAAAATATCTGAATTCCAGATATTTTTTATTTGTTTATCTCGTGAAGAAAATGTCAGTCTTTGGAGCGACTATATATACGAAAAGCATTAAAAAATTTAAATTTAAGTATCTCCTTATATTTAACATATTCACAGTTATCGGCCCTTTTGTCAAAATGGCGTGGCTTGGATATGGCAAAATCTTTCTGAATGGCTGAACTGGCACCGAGTATTGCAAAGCATATAATAACAAAGTGGTGAATAATCAGTAGTGTATTTGAGTCCCTGCAAGTCCTTTCACAAGTCCAGTCACAAGTCCTTTCACAAGTCCTTTCACAAGTCCAGTCACAAGTCCTTTCACAAGTCCTTTCACAAGTCCTTTTATAAAGCCAGTCCCAATTGACTGGATGAACAATGACAAAGGAATGCTTTTGTTAACAGTTATCTGAATAGCTAGCGACTTGAAACTTAAGGACTAGAGACTGAAGGACTTGTGATGGACTTGCATTCACAACTCTGTGAATAATAAATATATAGATTAAGTACTGTGGTACATGTATTATACAGTACAAATACAAAGTACGTATAGATGATAGATGATGGTGCATGCGAACCGTTGAGTTATGAAATCACTTCGACACCGTTTTTCCGGCGCCTTCTTTAGATAGCATTTGTAAAAAATGTGAATTGTCAAACAGGAATCTGGTGAAATGTTCTCTCCTTTCAAAATGTGCTTCCAGAGCAACGGCTGAGTCTATCGACAGTCGGCTCACGCGTAGTTGTAATGGGCGAACACCTAGAGAATAGCCATAGACAAGAGATTCTGACGCGGCCGAATCGGGCTTCCAGAGCCACGGCTACGTCTATTGTCAGCCTGCTCACGCGTAGTTGTAATGGGCAAACACCTAGACAATAGCCATAGACAAGAGATTCTGACGCGGCCGAATCGGGCTTCCAGAGCCACGGCTACGTCTATTGTCAGCCTGCTCACGCGTAGTTGTAATGGGCAAACACCTAGACAAAAGCCATAGACAAGAGATTCTGACGCGGCCGAATCGGGCTTCCAGAGCTACGGCTACGTCTAATGTCAGCTTGCTCACGCGTAGTTGTAATGGGGGAACACCTAGACAATAGCCATAGACAAAAGATTCTGACGCGGCCGAACACTCTTAGAGCGCCCTCTACAGCCCGCGCAGATGGTCAATAAGATTTGTTTCATCGTTGATTATATTTTGTAAATTGTTTTAAGTACTGTCAATAACACAGTATGGTTCAAACACGTCATAGTTAAAACGTTGATGAGCATAAATGTAGACACCTTTGAGAAATATATGCACGTCTTAATTCCCATCTCCTCAGACATCTCCATCCCAACTTAAGATCTGCAGCATAAGATTCATATTACAAGGAACCATCCATCAACATAATACAGTCGTCGCTTCACAGAAGTCTTGACTCTGTCTTGGAATTATTTTTGTTCCAAATCCGTGGATGAGATGTGTTTTGGTGAGCTTTTGCTCAAACATCTTCAGCGCTCTTCATAATAAGAATGGCGTTGTAGATCTTGAGTGCCGGCCCCAGTTTGATCGTCATGATCTTGACGATGTCTGTCTGGGTTAGGAGTAGGAAGGCCTCCCCATCAATTTGCTAAAATAAAAAGGAATCAATTCAAAAATTAATTCGAGTATAAACAAATTGTTTAGAGTCAATTGATCAATGTTCATTACAAATTCAAGTCAATAAATTTACTTGAAACAGTCTTTTTTTTTCATTTTTTTTTGGGGGGGGGGGGGGGGGGAATTCCCCTTAGCAGTCAATGTTTGTCCACAACTGCAATATATTTTCACCACATGTTGAAATATCAAATTTATCAAAAATTTCATATTAGTTGTCCTTATTTTTGAGTAAATTATCTTATAATAGAGGTCATTTGAATGAACTGTGCAGACTTAGGACAATAAATATACTGCACGGTCTGGACTGCAATTTAGCACTCACGGAACATATGTTCTTTTCTCATGAATATTCATAACTAAATGGGGTCATTACAGTGCATTTAACCAGTTCGCGCCGGGATTATTATAACATCACCGAGCCGAGGGGTGGGATTATTTTGAACGAAACTTGATCCGAAGCGGGTTCAGGCTGATAGTGCCGGGAAGCACACCCACGCATTTCCGGCCTTGCTCGCTGCTGACATACATTTCCGAACTTGAACTTGGCGTGTTTATGCGTCATCCGTTTTGAATTTGGAGAAATTTTTGCGTTTATATACGTCATCCGGCGCGAACTGGTTAAAGTACAACTTTCCCTCCTTCACTCACCTCCTCGGCAAACTTGGAGGCATGCTCCCCGCATCCGGGCAGCTTCTTGATGAAATCGGCCACCTCTTCGGTAGACCACTTGGCCACGGCGCTGCAGGACAGCTCGGCCAGGCCGGGCAGGAGCTTGGAGTGCTGCTCCCAGCACAGAGGCAAGTCCTTGGCAGGATTGGGGGACATGGCCGACATAAAGACGGATTGGTGGAGCTGGTGGTGGAGGTTGGTATTGGAGGATTCTGTGCCGAGAGGGAGTAGGGGGCGAGGATGAAATGAAGAAAGGCAAGTGAAAATAAGAGGGAGAGAGATGAGCATGCTGCTTGTTTTTTGTGTGATAGCTCTACTTTGTTCTCTGTTTCACTTTTGGTTTTGGTTTTGTCTGGTTCTGGAAACTTTTCTCAATGATCAGAGGGTCAGAGGTTTCAATCCAGCTGCTGACCATATGTTGTGTCCTTGGGCAAGCCAATTTACCCCATTTGTCTCTCTTTCTACCCAGGAGTGATGGGTACCAGCATTATAGCTAGGGAGTAACCTGCAAAAAGCAAATGATTCTGAGCGCCATCAAACAGATTTACTCTTTGCTACTTTCTGTCATCTGTTGGCTTACTTTCGTCCTTTTCTTGGTGGGATTTCTTCTTCTTCTTAGGCAAGAGAAGGGGTGTGCCTTTGTGCCTGCATTAAAAGAGGGTAAAAAGGTAAACGTGTCTGTTAAAAAAGAACAAAATTACACGACACTGACAAAAATTGAAGTTTTTTGGCACATCGAAGATGAAAAACTGTGATTTAAGAACTTTAACTCTCTCCTAAAAAAGCCCCTCCTCAAACAAATTTTTTCAAAATCTTAAAATGTAGGTTTTTTGTCACTAACAAAGCCCTGAATTTCAAAAGCTTAAGAATTTCTGATTTTTACTAAAAATGTCATAAATAATTGTTTTCTTCTCAAGAATTCTTCTTACTTTCGTTTGCCCCTTCCCAGTGCCAGAGGTAGCGGTGGGCGCCCGGGACCTTTGGGGGTTGGAGACGGAGTAGGGGTTACTGACTGGCTATCGCCGTTCACAATATTCAGATTCTTCTCGCTCAGTGGGCAGCCTGATAGCTTGTGGTGACCTGAGTATTTGCCCGTCACGTGGCCGGAGCCATCACAGCCTGGCATCGGACATTTCCTGCAGAGAAAAAAAACAAGAACAATATTTTTGTTATACAGTACCACAAATCATTTTGAGCAATGCAGTACGCTATTAAAGAACCCCAAAAAACCAGTTGTGCTTCCGATTACAAGGCATTTGAAAACAGATCAGTAGAGAATATTTCATTTTTGGGCAATTTTTGGTGCACATCATATATTATAGGTGGGTATGTGAAGTCAAGGTTTAAAGATAACAATTTATGTGGGTTTTTCCCCCTTATTTTTCCTGGGGCCAATAAAATACACTAGCTAGAACAGATAACTAGAAGCAGAACTATTTTTTTAAATTTTCCAAATATGTGCACATCAGTTACTACAGTCTCAACATCTTACCTTTATTTCACAAACTTTTACTTGTTAACTAGTTCACGCCGGGATTATTTTAACATCACCGAGCCGAGGGGCGGGATTATTTTTAACGAAACTTGATTCGAGGCGGGTTCAAACTGATGGTACCGGGAAGCACGCATTTCCGGCCTTGCTCGCTGCTGACAGGCATTTCTGGCCTTGCTCGTGACGTGTTTATGCGTCATCCGTTTTAAATCTGAGGGAAAATGTGCGTGTATATACGTCTTCCGGCGCGAACTGGTTAAATATTAATTTGTCTTCCTAGCCACCAACTTACTTTATCTCTGGTGACTCTGCAGGAGACTTCTTCCCATCCTTGGACAGTGACTTGGAGCCTGAGTATAGCCGGTCCATTATGGGTGATTCCTTGGCCATGTTGAGGAGGGAGTAGGGGCAACCAAAGGCACTGCAAAGACGGGGGAAAAAACACATCAACGTTAATAGAAATTATCGGAAAGTAGAGTTTCTGATACTCAGGTTGAAAATCAACAGAAAACCTTCAGAAAAAAAAGGAAACAGGCTTTCAAAAAAAATTATGAAAAAAGTAGCATCAAATAAAAGTAGGACTTTGCCAGGACAAAATCAGAATAAAGTAGCACCTTTGTAGGCTTTCATGAGTTTATTGATACTCGTGTCCACATCATCATAAGCCTCATTTGACATGTTCTGTACTCACAACACTTGTGCTCCATCCTCAACTAAGCTGTTTGAAGTACAGTTGCAGTACACCTGCACCCAAGCCCTTTATTGTGTTATTTACATACATATGACAATGCGTAACCCTGTTATGAAAAATATTAAACGAGATTTAATTTTTGGAGTTCTGGAACCAACAAGAAAGAAATAGTAGGAATTTTAAGAAAAATAATTGGAAAGTAAAGAGCAATGTGAAAAACTAATGCTGCGTTCCAATCGCGTCGTGTTTATCGTGTTCACCGTGAATTTCTCCATGTTCACGGGTGGGTTGCATTCCAAACGCTACCCACCAAGACGCACGCGCACAGTCGAGTAAGTCGTGCGGGAAGGACATTCTTTATCGCACAAGAACTCGTACGTGAACCAACACGCATGCGCGAGTATTTCAATCGTTATGAAGTCGTGAACATGGAGAAAAAAATTCCACCTCGAGTTCACCACTGGCGAACACGAGTTACCAGGCGATTAGAACGCCATTATACGACTCGTGAACTCATGAACACGATAAACACGACGCGATTGGAACGCAGCATAGGAGTCAGTATAAATACTTGAAAACACATCCAGCTTTACCTTACATACGCACTGTGGACATTCCTTTGTCTTCGTGTAGTTAACAAACTTTGACTAAATACTCATTTTTCTCGCTTCCCCAAAACAAATTTACCTTCAAATTTGGATTATGGGCCTCTCAGCTGTCCCTTCTATCTTTTCTATATATAACCCTAACCCGTTTTTCCTCTAGCGCTCTTTTTCGGAAACTGAAAAACGGATTGTGGACGTGTGCAAGTCCACAAACCGTAACCTCTTCCCGCATCGTGTGGACCTATATTGTTCGGAGGTCCACAGTGCCTATGCAAGACTAACTCACCTGTGATGTCCTGTGTACTTGGCACCCTTGATATGTCCCACACCATTGCACCCTGGAGTTGGGCAGCTCGCTGGCCTGAATACACCCCCAAAAAGAAATGAATTGATGTTAGAAATCAAAACCAAGAACAATCCACGGTCCAAACGGCTGCAAAAAAACCAACATACGAATGAACATGAAGAAATGTTCTGTTGTAAATATGGAGTCCAAAATGAAACCAACATGCATTACTGAAATTTTGCGATTTAAAATCACGTCGGTGTATCGTCACGTCGATGATGACTTCGAATGTACTTACGGTGACTTGTGATGACTTGTCATTGACTTATGATGACATGCTGACTTATGATGACTTATGATGACTTATAGTTGTCTTACGATTGACTTACGATTGACTTGTGATGGACTTGTAATGGACTTGTAATGGACTTAGATGGACTTAGATGGACTTGTGATGGCTTATAATGACTTATGGTGGACTTATGACTGAATTATGATGGACTTATGATGACTTATGATAACTTATGATGACTTATGATAACTTGTGATGGACTGATGACTTATGATGACTTGTAATGACTTGATTATAGCTGACAAATCATCAACCCCGATATAACCTCGGCTCCGGAAGGTTTGAAACCAGACTCGACATCAAGCACTTGAGACAATCAAACAAGAAAGGAGTCGTCCTTACCCTTGGTTTGACACCAGCTGAGAGGGGCGTATGGGCGGTACCAGGGGGTGACCCGTCTTGCTACACCAACCCACTGGATGCAAGTCAGGAAGGTCATCATCAACCAGAAAGTCATAGTCGTCCGTCCAGCCGTCAAAGTGGATCCTGAGACGATGATGGTCCACCTCGCCTACCGAGGCGGCACGTATGAGGGACGGATTGCGTATGTCTATCGCTTCAAGACGCATGCCGGCGATAAAACCTGCCGGCTGCCGCTGTGAATGAAGCAACAATATGGTTTGTATACAGAGTCTGTGCATGCAAATGACGCAGGAAGAATTGTTTTCTAAAATGTGACCTGATTTTTCAGAAAAAAATTAGCGAGTCTGATGTAAAGTTTTACAGTTTTAAAGTAACGCGTTGGTCATTTACAGATTTATTTTATTGCGTAGTTTCTCTGTTTTATTTAAAAAGTCTTTTTTAACTAACCGGTTTGAATGCCCTGGTTGGCACGGCAACAGACTTGGTTCTGGCAAAGTAGTCGGCCCATGTGAAGTTAGCTATGTCTTCATAGTCTGTGAAGTACAAACAAAATCAAAAGCTTCAAATTGGATTCTGAGTTTTACAACTGGTAATAATGTAATGTAATAACAGTATTAAATAATGCCTAAACATATCTATTCCAATTAATATTTGATCGACTCTACAACAATTACGAACTTGTGATCACCTCCTCAATATTGTATTCTTAGTTTCTTTCTGGTTATGAAACTAAGGATTTCTCAAAAGCACCCTAGCTAGGCACTGTAGCTCATTAGCCTAAAGAAACATGTAAAGAGAAGACAATGTGATAAAGGTACAGTTTTAGAGGTGGGAGGAAAACCCCCAGAAGAATAACCTGGGGAAAACCAATAGAACCAGGCAGGAACTGAAAACCCAATTCACATATTGGCCCAGGCGGGATTCGAACCCGGGTCACAGCGGTGGAAGGCGAGCAAAGAACCGCTACGCCAACCTGACAACACAGGCCACCTAGTCTCACGATGATTCTACATTCTACATTTTTTAGGATCCTGAAACTCAAGAAAGAACCATTACCGTTTGGCGGTGACAAGATTTTCCCGTTCTCCTCACACCATCCGACTGGATGGATGTAAGGCGAGGACGAATCGCACCAGTAGTCGTACATATCCTCCCACGCGTCAAAATGGATCAGGAAACGACTCTCCATGATGTCAGTCACCGTGGCAACGCAGATGAGAGACGGGTTCTTCTTGTCGATGGCCTCCAATTTCATTCCTTTGCGGAATCCCTGCGGAGTCAGGCAATCCTAGGGAAGAGGAGCAGAAACTGGATAAAGATTCAGAGACGTTTTCCTTTTCCTACGGAATCTTTTCAGTTGAACCAGTCCAACTGAGTTATCAACTGGTAACAACTGGTAACAAATGAACTGGACATTACTAATGTGAATTTGTACTGATATAACTGGTTTTGAAACAGTGTAACTAGTTTTTGTACCAGTTTAACCGCAAACTGAGATAACTGGTTTTGAAACAGTGTAACTAGTTTTTGTACCAGTTTAACCGCAAACTGAGATAACTGGTTTAAACTGGTAACAATTAAACTGTAAATTGCTGACTGGTTTTAGACAGGTTTTGAACCGGTTCAAAATCAGTAAAACCAGTTTAACTGGGATTACTGGTTTTACTAGTAACAATTGAACTCACCATTTCCGACTGGTTTGAACTGGTTTAACCAGCTCAAAATCAGTAAAACCAGTTCAAAACCAGTCACAAATTTCCAGTTGAACTGGTTTTAACTGGTATTTTCACCTAGGAAATGCAATTTTAAAACTGATTGAGTGGGGCATTTGCGGAGCCCGTTTCTTACGTTTTCATAGCTTTTGAAGAGCGTCTTTGGTGCGGCTTGTGACTTGGTCATCTTTAAGTAAGAGCTCCAGCTAAAGTTGTCAGCGTTAAAACCTGCCAGAGATGGATTGCATAGATTCCAGGTGGTTCCAAAATTGCATAGTATTGAAATGACAGACAATATAGGTAAACTCTGCCAAAGGTCCTTTTCTAAACCCCAGCTTAGGCTCCGTCTCCATCACCATTGCAAAGTGCATGAACAAAGCCCAAAAGGCAGATGAAGCTGCTTACGCTCCGTCTCCGGCTCCATCACCATTGCAAAGTGCATGAACAAAGCCAAAAACGGAGATGAAGCTGGGGTTTGAAAAACAGCTAAAGTTAATGCTTAGTTTATACAATGTAATTTTGATTCCCTTTTATTTCTGTGTTGAGAAAGTCTTGCAGATCACACTTCCAGATCCCAATTGCAATTTGAACGCATAAACCTGCAAGCCCAACTAGCACAGCATACAGTGTATCCATTACTTAAAATAAAAACACAAACGAAACCACACAAGCCAAATTATCACAAAAGAAAAATAGAATAGAAATAGAACAATCCAGCGACAGCCAATTTTGAGGTAGCACCGACACGCTCGAGTCACGTTCAGGTAATACGTACTCACTTCAGGCTCCTTTGACAAAGAAGGTCATCAAAATACGCACGCGCCTCTTCTTTAGAAATACAAGAGGCGCGTGCGCGGCCGAGGGTGCTACCTTTGCCTTCTAATTTTATTGGGAGGATTAGTCTGATGCACGGAATGAAGCAAACTAAAACACAGTCATACAACCGGCATCAAAATAAAACAAAGGAAAATGGCAACATACATGTACCACATACTAGACAAAATGCTACGAATACATCAATGCAGTTGATAACTGTCATATGTCAGTATAACACATTCCAAACTTTTGATACCGCCAACATACTGGTAGGGCAAGATAGCTCAGTTGGTAGAGCACCGGTTCGGTATTCCGGAGGTCGCAGGTTTATGTCCCACCTTGTCAATTTCTTTGTTCACTTTGAGATTTATGCAAATTTACCTAGTCAGTTTCCCTTTGTGGTTTATTTGTATACTTGCTATAAAATACAAAACCCCTAATCCATCATTTTTTGAAAATAATTTTTTTTAGAAAATAAATAGGCGTATCCTCATTGAAGTGATCCCCACAATGTCGCTTCCCAGGTTGTATCGTAAAATCGGGTGTGATCCCTGGCCACACGGCATTCTGGTGTTTATGACCTCTGCATAGCTGAGGGGGGAAGAGGGTGCAGAAATATCTGCACATAATATTTCTAATAACTAAAACAGCAACAAAAATACAAGCCAAAAAAGGAAAGAAAAACAACGAAGATCGGCTAAAAATTAAAGTTCAGACTGCAACGTAAACAAATGCATTGAAACGTCGCCATGCCAAGAATTACAAAAGCAGAGCCAGAGCTCAACTTACCTCTGCCTAGTTTATCAATCATAATTTTGTTATGGAAGGCAAACAAACAAACAAAAAAACAAAATTGAGAAAAAGATTTCAGTTACAAATGCTGAGCTTTCACAGATTTCATGCACACATAATTTCTGCCACTTGTTGTATTTAAAATGTTCAATATTTTCAAACTTTTTTTTGGAACACAACTAAAACTTAAATCTAGCAAGTGTTTTATTTATAAATCACCTTGATGATGCCATTATTATCAGCTTCCCTTTTACTCACTGCACTGGATTACACACTTGACCACTTATAGCAGCCTTTGTTCAGTAGCTGCAATGCACAATGGACAGATCGTGCAGCTGCCTCACAGGCATATGTTCTACAGCATAGCACAGCTGACCACAGCCTTCCAGAGAGATTAGCGGGCTGCTTTTAGTTGCTAATCTGTAAGGGAGACAGGGAGGAGACAAGGCAGCAAGGTGACTTACCTTTTGGATACTGCAGCTTGTGGTTAGTCTTCTCGCACCAGCCGGCTGGCTGAATGTCCAGGGAGTCTGCGTTGACCCAGAAGTCGTAGCACTCAGAGTAGCCGTCAAAGTGTAATCGGATGCGGTAGCCTCGGACTTCTGCTACCGTAAGGACACACAAGAGGCTCGGGTGTTTGGGGTCAATGCCTTCAAGCTTCATGCCGACCTTGAAGTTGTTTTTGCCGGTGGGGAAAGCCTGTGGATAATAAGAGGGAATTATTCTGACATTTGTTTCTAGGAGCAGGAGAGTGGTTTTGGGGATTGGTTTTTAGACGTGGTTTCTGGAATTGGTTGCTGGGATTGGTACCTGGGATTGGTTTCTGGGAGTGGTCTCTGGAATTGGTTCCTGGGATCGGTTTCTGGAATTGGTTTCTGGGAGTGGTTTCTGGGAGTAAATTCTAGAAGTGGTTTCTGGGATTAGTTTCTGAAAGTGGTTTCTGGGATTGGTTTGTGGGATAGGTTTCTGGGAGTGGTTTCTGGAATTGGTTTCTGGGATTGGTTCCTGGGATTGGTTCCTGGGATTGGTTCCTGGGATTGGTTCCTGGGATTGCATGGTTCCTGTGAGTGGTTCCTGTGAGTGGTTTCTGGAAGTGGTTTGTGGGAGTGGTTTGTATGATTGGTTTCTGGGAGTGGTCTCTGGGATTGGTTTCTGGGAGTAGTTTGTGGGATTGGTTTCTGGAAGTGGTTTCTGAGAGTAATTTTCAGTTTCTGTGAATTTTTGCCCTAGAGTTTTTTGTAATAGCAGGTTTTATTTTTACATCTCTGAAGTACTTGGCAGGAGAAGCCATCGCCCGCTCCTGTTGTAGATACGTGCTCCACATAAAGCCTTTCTTCTTGCCTGTGACAGAAAAAGACGAGTTAAAAGTAGTGTGAATTTGGAGGAAAAAAAGATAACCATACAACCAAACACACAAATTTGCTTAGCATGAAAATTCTTCTTTGGCAAAAAAACAGGGCTACAAACTAAATTTTCAGGTGATGTTTATTGTTTGTGACTGGTATTCAGCTGGTTTTTGCTCAGCATGACAAAAACATGGAGTTTCGGCTGGTAACCTGTTTTTACTGAGCAAGACTTTTTTGTGCTAAGCTAATTTGTGTGCTTACATGTTTATGAATTTGGCCCCAGATGCCAGTCGGAGGGTTAATAAGTTTACAAAGTTAGTTAGAATGTGCTAAAATACAACCAACCTGGAAGACAAAAGATTGTAAGTGGCGGTAAAATGAAGACAATGAGCAACTTCAAGTTTGCCAAAGTTTATACTGAAAATGTGATTTATTGGACTTTTATTTAAGTTTTAAGAAACCAAAGCATGCACATTTTGTCAATGAATCTTTACCCGGTCTATTGGGAACAGGTGATTTGTCTATCCCTTTGATGTTGATGGTCATCTTCAGATCTCCATGGAGATGAGCCTGTTATCAATCGGGAAAGATGGAAAACAAAGACTCACAAATACTTGCTATAAAATACAAAACCCCTAATCCATTAACTTTTGAAAATTACTGCAAAAGCAAACGTGGTATACTACCTTTAAATTTGCCAACCGTTGATTAAAAGTTTAACTTAATTGTAACAATTTTACAACTTTGAACCATTTTACCTTGCTCTCAGGGCCAGGACTTTTGGGTTTACGACCCACCTTCTTCTTCAGCATCATGTTTGAACTCTTTTTCTTTTCGGAGTCCTTACGCAGGGATCCTTGCCTGGAGAGCAAGAAAGTGTGAAATCAATGGAACAACATGACACCTGCTCTATCAGAATGAGGAACAACACATTTTGGAGTTTAGCCTTACTTTAAAAAAAAAAAAAAGTCACAAAGAAAAGGTATTTGGATTTTGTTTTTGTAATCATCTTTTTTGAGCTTGAGTTCTAGGATTTTCCCATTGTGCAGCATCGACTTATGCCATTGGATGTAAGGTGCCTTGACAATGCTGCCTTTCCTGTAATCTGATTGGGCAATAGTTCTCAAATATACGGATGCTCACTGCCTATTGGTGCGCATTTGAATATTTAAATAAGCTGACCCATATGTCAGAGGTTATATAGGTCAACAGCTTCCTGGCTGTTTGTAGCCTTTTCAAATCTCTGGCTTCGTCTTTGTCTCAAACTTAAAGTCATTTTAGGCTCCCAATCGCGGAAACTCCAGCCACATTCTGGTGCCTGTTGTGCTTCAGAAACATTCAATCAGTTGATATGAACCCAACATTTCAAATATTTCCATTCGCCAATAACGAAGACAAAGCAAAGGTTTAGAGAAAAAAAACGACGGTGTGATTAAGTTGTGATCGGACTTGTTACGTGGGACTGACTTGCGAAGGAACCAGGGTTGTAGTCGAGTCTTTGCAAGACCGTTCACAAGTCCTTTTGTGAAGCCAGTCACAAGTCCCTTCATAAAGGCAGTCACAAGTAACTGGATGAACAATGACAAAGGAATGCTTTTGTCAAAGCTGATTTGTGATTTGAATTGGAACTGAATGACTTGTGATGGACTTGCAGGGACTTACAGGGACTTGCAGGGACTTGCAGGGACTTGCAGGGACTTGTGTTGGACTCGACTACATCCCTGGAAGGAACTACTACGCGTTCTGATTACTTACTTGCTAGCGTAGGCTCCCACGCAGGACTGGCTGCAAAACCGACCGGACTTACAGAACTGTGTAATGGGACCCTCCTTTAAGCACTGCTCACAGACGCATACCAGTCGCTTACTGCCTGGCTCCTTCTGAAGATCTTATGCAAGAAACCAAACGATTGGTCGTTTGCTAAGTAAAACATTTTTTGATTGGTTCTGGGGCCAAGCACAAACAAAACAGTATTCCTTAGTAAAAACAGGTTACCAGCTAAAACCCCAAGTAAAAACCAGATGAATACTAGTCACAAACAATATACATCACCTGAAAATTTAGTTTGGAACCCTGTTTTTGGCAAGGAAGAAAAAATGTCCCTTTTTAACAGTTCTAGTGCCTCCTTACCCAATGCAGCTGGGTATTTCTTGTCGTTGGTGAAGACGGCTGACCGCTCGCTGGACAGGTCACTTTCAGCCTCGCTGGCCGGCGTGGGTGTCAGGCTGGGAGATGGGCTGGGCTCGGTAGACTGGCTGTGAGAATCTGTTTCCATGATCAGCTCCAAGACACCAAACTCATTCATCTTGAACTGAAGAATAGATTAGCAACGGCAATCATAAACAGTTATAAAACATAAAGACGTTAATAAATTTAAACAAACCTTGTATAGATATACATGTATTAATACAAGACATCTTAAAAATTATATATTTTTTTTAAACAAACTTTTAAACCATTAATATTTACATTTTTCTTTTCAATTAGAAATAAAAGATTATTGCAAGTTAAAGCCCTTGCAATTTTAACCCATTGACTCATTTCTGAAAATAACTTTCATTAATTACTTGTAATTGATAGATTCTCAAAGGACAACTGATGCTTTTAATATTCCCAAAATAACTACAACAATTACTATGAATTTTTACTTTGCAAAAATACCGAGATAATTTAGCCGTTTTCTTACCTTCATGTCGCTACCAGGAAGGGCCCCTATGCCATCTTCGTTCCATTCTATGCACTCCATTCCCTCCCCACCATCCTCTTCTAGCTCCTCCTCTTCCTTTTGACCCTTGACCCCATCACCGCCGTTCTCTTCCTCCTTACTGCCTCCCTCTGGCATCTCAAGGTCTTTGGAGGCACCTTCTTTGGGAGGGTCTGCATCCGATTTTTCTAGAGTTGGCATTTCGTCTGGCGGCAACGAGGACGTGGGACCGTTTTCCGACGATTGTTTTTCTGCTCCGACATTGGGAATAACTGGAGGATCTATGAAACAAAACAAAAAAACCTGCTTTAATGTACTTCGCTTTTTTTGGCTTTTCAATTAACAATTTCAAAAACTTGAACACTTTGCCTAGTTGTCAATTTTTTGTTAAAAAAAAAAAAGCTATTCAAGTCTTATAAAGAATGTTTTTTGTCAAACATTAGGCTTTAAGAGTCTTGTTTAATTTTGAAGCATGTTCAGTTTGTAGCATGTTCGGTGTGAAGCTGTCCTGCGCCCCCCCCCCCCCTTTTTTTTAAGCAGATGTCTTTCTTAGGTGAAACTGAAAAAAAAGTCACACCAATTAAGTATCAACATTTGAAAGTGTCCATCCAGATACTAATTTGACTTCAGGATTATGACTTTACCTTCTTCTTCTTCAAGTTTGTCGTCCTCCGGTACCGTCAAGTCCACTTGATCACCGTCAGCTTTCTGGCTGTCCACTTTGGGTTCTTCCTCAAGCCCTGGCCCCGCCCCAACAGGATTTTCCTTAGCCTCCATCTCAGCCTTGACTTTGTTTCCCTGCAGCTGCTCTGCGCTACCGGATGCTGCATTTTCCGTGTCTGCCATTGTGAGAGCCGAAGTACAGACTGTTGTTGAAGACTAGTAAACAGCAGTCAGAAGTACTGGTCAAAACTGTTTTCTCTGTGGAGAGAAAATTCAAGAATTGTTGACGTGTTACTTGCCTTCTATCGATCATTCAGCAGCAAATTTTCAATTATGCTCTTATGGATCTCAGAGAGTTAATGTCGTTCGTACCCCTCCCCACTAATTTTCCCCAAAACAGTCCCCAAAATGCAAAATAATAATAGTGATTCATTTGTGCACCCCTATTATTATTGCTGATACTAGATGTCGTTTAGTCGATTTGCACTATTTCGGTTCTGCAATTCCTTAAAATTGGACAATGAGGACTCACGCCATGGGAACAATTTGTTTTGTTTTACAAAATCCAAAACCTATTAACAGGGGTGGATCCAGGATTTTTTTGCATGGGGGAGGGGTCGGACCCGTCAGATTGTTTTCATGTCCGATTATTTGCGGACAGGCGGATATATAAGTAATCCATCTCATTGTTATAATTGTTATTATTATTACTATACTAATTTCTTTTATCATAGTGCGGGGGGGAAGGGGGGGGGGGGCGGTGGGGGTTGTGCATATAAAAACCAACTCACCACATTTATTTTTGCCATTTTGAAAGACAAAAGCCAGCAATTTTGTTTTTCTAAGTTACAAAAAGTACTGGAAATAGTAGAACTTTTTCGATAAAATTATAGAATTCTCATTTTGCTTAGAAAATCTATCAGTCTATCAAACGAAGAGAGACCAAAGTTATATCTGTTTAAGAATATATTTTTTGACATATCTGAACATAGACAAACGTACATACTATTTCCTCAACCTGAACTGAACCTCATATTAACCCCCAAAACCATGAAAAAAATGGTCATAAATAGTGTTGATACAATAAGGGCATACATGCATATACGACCATACTGTATGTCTTGGGTAAGCCATATGCATGACATAAAAGAATTTGTGAAATTGATGGTGACATACATGTGTACATGTATCAAATCTGATACGACTAACATTGTAATATCTGTGTTCATGTAGTCATGTTTTCATGTAATCTCAGTTTTTTCATGCACTTCTTTTATTTTATCTCCCGGGAAAGTAAACAAAATTGAATTCTACAAATGTATTAAAGTGCTTGAAATGAAGAGAACAAAATCACATCCCATTTTGTTTATCCCATTTTAAATTGTATTAGAATAAGAAAAAGTAGATTTTAGGATTTTCAAATTCCTACAACAAGATTTTTGGTTTTGTTCAGTTGATACATGTTTAAATTTGTCCAATGTTCCACAAATACTTAGATAACTATATTAGATGTTAAAGTATTTTTCCTAGACAAATGTAAACCACATATTATTACCAGCGTTTTAATAGCCACATGCACCAACTGACAGACGATAATTAGAATTAAACAACAAAATGGTGCAGCAAAAATTAGGAAGTGTTCAAAGAATCAATATCAATTGATATATAACAATTGTGAGCCACTCCACAAAAAGGGAATTATGTCGCAAACAAGTTAAATTAAGTTATATACATGGTTGGAAAGCCCACAACGTCAGCTATCATTTGTATATAATAGAGCTACATAGCTCCTCCAGTTCAGGAGATACGGCATGTTCGCATATCAATTACTTCCTTGGAGTTCAAATTACACAACTGAAGAAAAAAACAGGCTTTGAAAATTGGGGTTTTTTGGGGGTCCATTTTATTCATCAAAATTAGCATTTCTGTGAATAAAACCTGAAACTGTAGGTATTAAAGATGTAATTCATGACGAAAAATGAAAATCACATTTTGACAAAATTTTCAACCGGTCAATCTTGTGCGGGCAATTACATGATAATGCACAGCACGACTATACACCCTTTTTTGTGAGGTCGGTCACACATTTATACAATGCTGATCAAGTTAGGCATAAAGAATAAAACGCAACAACTTCCAACAAAATCTTTTAATTTTATACCCTTTCATGACAATCTCACTTTCTTTTCTCCCCAAAATGTGAAAAGACGTTGCAATTAATCGATTCAGCCATAACCAAAACCATGCTGCCATATTATGTCTTCACAGTAAAGATAAATGATACATATTGTCTACTTAGTTTGAATTTTGCCATTAGCGATGTGCATGTAAACCTATCTGCACGAAGATTTCTATTGGGAATACATGTACATTATTCATACCATACAATAGTGTTGCCTGGTTAAATCCGTGTGTATTTAATTGAGATCTCCGTATATATATTATGTGCTTTGGGTTTCATCAATCGAACAAAAATCTCTAACACATTTCTTATTTTTCTTAAATGTTTTTAGGAAACAAACTCTTAATTTTTGGGCAGGTTTTCTAGAGCACAATTGGGAGAATTTGTCCATCACAAAAATAAGTTTCTAGTACAGGATTGGCCTTTATTCTTTATTTTATTTATTCGCTTTTTGTGGGGAGGGGGGGCATTTTAAGGTTAAATGGGGGGGGGAGGTGAATTTCAAGATTTTAGATTTTTAGATTTAATTTTTATCAGCAGAGGATAAAATAATTAATATTATAGTTAAAGCTTAGATTTCAATTTACAGTTGCACATAAGATCACTTCCCCATTTTATTAATACTTACTAATAACTATTTCTCCATTAACTATTCTTATTCCACAAAAAACAAGTCTCGAGTCCTGTATACACTAATAAGAGCAATGATTTTTTGACGGTTAACTCAATTTGTGAGTTTTACAGCTCGGGTCAAAATCTCCAGTATCCTAACACAGAACAGCCTTGAGCAAGTCTAACCGAGATGGCTGAATTCATAAACTGGAAGCACCTAATTTTTCTCCCAGACTTTTATTTTCTCTAAAATAATCAGGAAAAGGGCACAAATGCAAAAAAATCTGTATTATCTTTAATGAAAACCTATCATAGTGGGATTCCGTCCACATGAAGCAAAAAAACGTGCACAACGTCCGACTTAATTTACATGTATGATACGTACGTCATATGGAATTTTCTCGGTTGTTTAACAGAGGAAGGTCATTTAATTTGAGACTGTGCTATGGAGTTTTCCTGTGTTCATGGTATTTTCTTTCAATATTCGGGTTTATGCTGACTCGCCAAAAGAAAAAGAAATCTACAGAATAAAATTAGTGAGTTAATGCTATAAAAATCAATTTTACCATATATAAACATCTTAATGTTGTTCCTTTTCTGTTTTCACTCGTCAATTTATAATAATTAAGTAGTTGTAATAATTAGTATATTGGGATAAAGATGGTTATTCACTTGTGCAGGATGAATTAAATATTATAAAGGAAAGAATAAAATAACGCTCTTTTCACTTTATAAAGTTTTCGGCCTGTATTAAATATCCGGCCAAGTAAAAATAAAAAACGGTTTCTTGTCCCTGCCCACATCCTTTTCACCGCCAACATCTTTTTTTCCCACTTTTTGTATTGAAAAAAATCGATGGAAGAAGTATATCTGCCATCTTGGAAAACTCTCAAGAAAAAAATGGCCGCTTCCTTCATTCTTAAAAAAGAAAGCCGGTTGACAAAAAGCTTTTTTTAAACCTAGCTTTACTGAGGCCAGACTAATCGACAAACATTTAAAAACAATCCATATTTATTTATTTGTACTTTTATTAAATCTCTTCATAACAGCACATACAAATAAAGAAAGTAGCGCTAGTATTGTATTACTAATTAGTTTTAAAAAAATCACAAATGTGATTCATAATATTACTATGCCTACTGTACTAATAAATATCAAATAGTTTAAGATGAAGTACATGATATTTGTGCCCCCCCCCCCCCCTCCCCCAGTTAAGAATCCACACTATCTAAAGATAAATTACGAAATTAACATCTTAAATTTCTTCATCAAAAAGCCGTTCGCTATTTACATACAAGAAGCACGATGTTTTATACTGCGGAATTTGTACACGGTTGCGTTGTCATCTCCGACCGAGTTCAAATTAATTTGAACACATCCGACATTTTTCAGGCCTAGAAAATGCGGTTTATATCCACATCACATATCACACAAAAACATGAACGACAAAAAACACTTGGGAAAATAATAGTCTTTCGGAAACTGTAACTTTGCATATCTTAAACAAAATCAAAATTGGGTATTTTCGAATGAAACAAAAACCAACATAATCAAAGTTAAGAGTAACAAATTCGGTGCACAATAAAATCCCAGTTCTCTCGAAAAATCGGCAACTTCCGTCACTGAAAAATCGCTTTTTATTCCAAACCAGAAAGATGAAAATTGTATAAACAGGCAGGAACGGACCGAATAATTCACACTGCAACTAGCCTGAACGTAGGTTGTTGTTACGGGGTCGATGTTTCTGGCAAAACATCGTAGAACACGGGCTTTACAACACGAAAATCTAAGGTCACTTTGTAATTTTTCACTCCAGATAATAACCGTGCGTGTGTGGTGAACGAAACTTCCGTAACGCGCAATGTGTTGTGTATTTTCACAGCGTACTACGTCAATATTCTTTACGATTTCTGAACACTAAATAATGCGAAGTAGCACTAAAAAACTATTCAAAAGTGAAGAACAAACTTGTTCCCATCTAAAAATGGCCTGCAGATGGTCTTAAAACAATTTTAAAGTTGTGAAAATTACGAAAATTTCTCACCGTTCTTGGCTTGGCTCATACAGGCCATGCCTTGCCTCGTCAGCGACCAAATGGCGGCTTCTCATTTGCATAACAAAATAGGCTCTTACCGTAATGGCGCACCACCCCCGGTGTAGCCTCAAATTGGGTCTGAAAAATCGATTTGATTGATAAATCTTCGGTACTTGTTTCCCAAATTACCAGCAGATGACACATAAATGTGTACACTTTTGTCGGTGTGGGATTTTTACTCGTTAAACAATTAGGAACGCAACGAAAATTGGTGTTTGATTGCCAACACTGAGGTCAGATCGTGGCAGCACAAAAAAAATGCGTTCATGTGCGCAATACGCCACGCATGCCTAGCCTGTATGGAAAGTTCAATCGTAAAACTGTACGCTAGCTTCACGTCTGCAGCTAGAATAGCAATGGAAATAGTCAAATTAGCTACACAATCCGTGATAGGATTTTGTAACCCTCCTCCCTAACCAAACTCGTCGCATGAACTGTACATTGAAAATCAATATCTGCGTTCAGAAAATGTGTTCCTTGGGTATTTTGTCTTCTGCATACACTGCAGAAACCCTATACAATTATTAAAACAGACTTTCGAATTTCAAACGTCATTTTCGACAGTATTCCTTGTTTTAATGACGTGTAAACACAACCTTAAATTTATCATAAAAAAAATTAAACTGAAGTCATGCAAAGCATGTTGTGTTATTGTAGCGTACCGTTAGTAAAACGGTGGCTGTTTCTTTGACTATTTCCAACTAAACTGAGCTTTTCACGGCTCCAGTCCCGGCGCGACCAGAGGAGAAAAACTGCACTGCGCCGACCCTGTCTGGAACCCCGCCCAATAAAAAAATTAACAAACAAATAAAACAATAAAATATATATGACAAATTGGGCCAATTGTGTTATTTGAAAAGACAATTGAAAATCATAATGCCAGATTTTTTAATTTTTTGTATACGAACTATAATTTATGCAGCGTATACTATATAGCAACCAGTAGAATTTGTAAATATGATGTTGCCTCCATGTCATTGTCGTCCTCACTACAGTCAAAACTTATGTGCACAATATACGTCAACAGTTTTACATCTTGCCAACTGTTATTTTCACGATAAACTCACTGAAATAAAATAAAAGTACTGTCAACTAAGAATTTTACAACATTTTCAACTGCTTTATTTTTGTTCGAATCGTCCTCTCTTTTATTACGATCGACCGACTGACCCAATTTCAGAGGCAAAACAATAATGTAAGCCATAGAAACAATTACCGTGTTAGCTAAAATTAAGACTTTTGCTGAAATTACGGGTTTTCCAAACTTAACCAGTTCGCGCCGGGATTATTTTAACATTACCGGGTCGAGGCGCGGGATTATTTTTAACGAAACTCGATCTGAGGCGGGTTCAGGTCGATGGCACCGGCAAGCACACCCACGCATTTCCGTCCGGCCTCTCTCGCTGCTGACATACATTTTCGGCCTTGCTCGTGACGTGTTTATGCGTCATCCGTTTTAAATCTAGGGAAAACTTTGCGTGTACATACGTCTTCCGGCGCGAACTGGTCTTGCCCTTAAGTTGACATCACCCCTACGCAAATCAACCCATCTCATGGACATTCTTATCAGTTATGCAATGGCGAGAAAGCCATTACTCCTAGTGAAAGTAACACGTCCCCCTCTGGTTTTCTTAGGCCGAGGGTAAATCTAGAAGAAATAATCCAGGGTGCTTCATACCTTTCACTTCTGCCCAAATACGAGTAAAAAATATTCGAATAGACAGTTTTATGGGGGTATTAAAGTTTATTTTCTAATGAAATACGACAAACAAAATGTAGAATTATTCATTCGCATCCCGTTCCCACTCACCGATACTTCGGAATAGCAGTGACATGTTTATTTGTGAAAGTGAAGCTTTGTTTCCGGGTGGTTATTTTTGTGTCATTTTGTTTGTTTGTTTGTGCAATGCCACTTGTGCACATTAACCTAAGCGGTACATTCAACGACTATGGTATTTATCTCGTAATTCTCGCCACAAAAATGAAGGGGGGGGGGGGTCCAATGGCCGCACGTCCCCGGTTAAAAAGTGGGGGATACATACCCGGCCCCTGTCCCCCGACTCCCACGATTATCGCCAAAACTGTGGCGTCTGTCGACTCGTGGTACAGTTCACCGTAATCAACATTATGACAATGTATTTTAGGGAAACGACTTTGGGACTGCACCAAAACTATGAGTATGACGTGAACTTTTTACAAAGATCTTCTTTTGGTCGTGCAGGGAAAAGAAAATGTGCAACATAAACTTCAAAATACTTATTTTGCACATGTTTTCGCTTTATCTTAAAAAAACCATTATTTTTGTTGCAGATTCGAACCAGCCAGCCAGCTGCCGGATAGATCGGTCGTCGAGTGATGAAACATCTGCAGGAGGTCGTGGGTTCGAGTCCCACCCGAGTCAGTAATTTTGTTTCCGAAAGAATCCCTCATATAGGGACATCGCTAAGTTACAGCATAGCTCCATGGTTACAGTGTACATTTAAGTCGGTGAAGATCCAAAATAGTGTCGAACCTTTCATTTTGTACTACAGGATATTTAACCCAAAGACAATTTTCAAAAATGTATTGGCACAGACGTAGACTTCTAGTTAGATTTGACAAAGATTAGAAAACGGTGATATTTCACATTTTTAGTCAAATATGCCTCATTCTTATAGTCAGCTCTTTGGGGGACATCTCCCAACCCCCAAACAATCGACGCCAGTGTGTATTGGGTTTTGTCATTCGTTGTCGGTGAGGGATCCTCAAAAAGTCGGGGCGAATCAAAAACAAATTTGTCGAGGGGGGAGGGGAGAGTGGAAGGGGGGGGGGGGGGGGGGGGGGGGAGGGGAGAGTGGAATGGGGGGGGGGGGGGGGGGTCAGGTCCATCAGAAGTGTTTATGTCCGGTTGTTGCAGACATGTCTGCACCACATTGCTAGTTATGCTTTCTAGTGAGAATCCGTGCAAAACGACTCTTTGTAAATGTACACTGAACAAAAATATAAACGCCCCAAAAATGGTTATTTGTCTTGATTTGTAAACAAACATTTGTGTTCATCAAGACAAATAACCATTTTGGGGGCGTTTATATTTTTGTGGGCGTTGATATTTTTGTGGGCGTTTATCTTTCTTGTAGCAATAATTGGCACTATGATTATAATCACTGAAATAACTGAATCATAAAATTAGTAGTTTTAACTAAAGGCTTACAATACAAAGAGAGAAGCAACAATTGCATGCAATGCACTTGATATTTTATTTTTCATTATCAGCGATATGTGAAAGCATTTAAACATTTTGGAATTTATTAATTGTACAATTTTCAATTCAAGTTCTTATCTGAAGTGGATAAGTCCTATATTAAAACCATTATGAATTATTATCACCAGTTCTTGTAAATGCAGTGGACTTTCATCTTTGTGTCAATAAATTCTGGGTCCGTGGAGATCATGTCAATTCTCCGAAACGGACAATTCATTCATCTAGGATTCATTAGGAACTATTTTATTTGAGACAAGTTGTGCATAAAGGAACAAATTGATAAAATTACAACCTGTAATTTGTACAGAGAAATTATAATATATTTTTAAGAAGATGAAACAAAACAACACATGACATGAAACACTATCAGCTTTTACTGCAAAACTATATTAATAAACATTGGAACTATAGGTGGATAAATTAAATGCTGTTTTACACACTAATATGGCCAAGTCAATTACAAAAGGTGCATATTTTGTCCGTACTTGTAATAAGGGTTCATTGTCTACATATACATTTATGCATGCTTCAATGTTTCTGCGTGTAGAACATAAAAACTGAAGTAGGGCCTACATCATATACTGGGGCCAGAATTTAGCAATCAGACGGAACAATCTTTTGTTGGCAATACACATGGCTGCATATACAGTCATTGATCTGACATGATATTCACTGATCTTTAAGAACTGGGGTATATGAGTGATGTGTTTAAGTACATGTATGAAGATTAATGTCTGTGTGAAAACCTAAGGAGAGGAAATGATGCATACATATGTAATTAAGCTAATTTGAGGAGGGATGTCCTGTGATAATTTAAGAGGGGCTAAGTGTGTGATATTTTTAATGACGGGATGATGATTTTTTTCTTTTCTTTATTGAGCGACTGTAGTTTTTAAAAAAATGGACAGATGAAAATTATTACGAGATCAAATTTGTGTTTATTCAGTGGAACATTTATTACATGTTTCCATTAGTTTGTTTGTATCGTGCTATTATTTAATTAATATTAATTTGTTAAAAACTACACACAACAATAGATTTGGTTCACTTTATCCAATTTCACTACAAGATGACCATTGTTTAGCCTCATTAGTATTCATTTATATAGGCTATGTATAGGAATAAAATTAGGAAATTTTAGATTTCACCCTGAAAAATATAAAAATACCTTTCTTTCCCAAGTCAACTCCAGTTATGCTTGTGTTTCAATTGTTTCAAATCGCAATTTGTTAATTTATGGAAGACGAAGGGGAGTGTTATGTTATGATCTTAAGCCGTGTTCGCACTGGATAAACATTTTGGGTAACTTTACCATGACGCCGGGTAACATTCCGATGGGTTAATCTTCCCACCACCGCACTTGGATTTAATTGACGCGGGTAGAATTGCCGAGACCATGGGTAAACTAACCGTGAAAGGTCACTGGCTGATGTGACCTGTGGTCATTCGACCGGGTGATGGAAGATTTAACCGAGACGTCGCGTCCGCACTGGGTTTTCTGGCTCGGTTAAACTGACCTGGTCAATCTTCCTGGGCACCTTTGGCTCGGTTAAACTACCCACGCGGAGTGGGTAATTAGTTACCTGTGAGGAAAGTTACCCAGGCTGTTCGCACTGGACTTGAAATGGGTAAGTTACCCATTGGCTCGGTTAGTTTGCCCAAATTAAGTCCAGTGCGAACAGGGCTTTGGAATACAATATTCCCCATAATTATACCTATACGTATGATCACCAAGTGATTATAAACAAAGATAATGCAGGTCAAAGGTCAGTGTCAAAAGTCATCAGAGGCCAAGGTTTGGTACAGATCCAGATCAGTAAAGTTGATATCAAATGATATATATTAAGCTTTTTTTGAGTAAACAATTTCCATAAACCTTTTGAACTTTAAGGACCCAGAACCCAGAATCCAGGACACCCCCACCCCCCCCCCCCCCCCCCAATGGAAACATTGTACAAGCATCGTCATTTTGGATGAATAAATCCATTTACTGTAACAATATTCAATTCAATTCAGTTTATTAAATACCACCAAATAGAAATTCAAAGACTTATATAATTTGGTTTACAACAAAATGATATAAAAAAAACCATTTACAATGTACGTTCAAGGAATGACAAATGTGCTTAACATGCATGGATAATTCCTGGTTGGCATTCA
Source organism: Crossaster papposus (assembly GCA_037893245.1). Taxonomy (NCBI): domain Eukaryota; kingdom Metazoa; phylum Echinodermata; class Asteroidea; order Velatida; family Solasteridae; genus Crossaster; species Crossaster papposus. The sequence goes on along the minus strand of JBAIAA010000120.1, from coordinate 1,534,503 downwards.
GAAATAGAAACACTTACTGCCATAAACGCACATCAAAACGTGTAAATTTATATTCTTGACGTACACTTAAAAGCAGGGAGGACATTGTTATCTTAATTTAATTGTCAGTATTCTTTTATATGTCTGAATGAATGTCTAATGTACTATCCAAGACTACAGTTTTACAACCATTCGCATATTTCAAGTCATAATCAAGTCATATTTTAGCAAATACCCGTTATTGACTTTTCATGTCTTGCGGGATTTGGCATAAGGGTGTTTTTCTCATTTTTGTGTAGAAAGGAATGTCTGTTGTCACAGTGATGTTGCTGTATAGCGGGCCTGCATGCATATAGTGCAATTCGGAAGTTCTATTTGTCAAGCTTAGATTTCAGGTGTACTATGCAGGAACAAAGTATAATGTCACATTACAAATGTCAGTGAATTAAAAGTAGTAGACACCATTGATAATTGCTTCAATTATCAGGAATGGTGGACTGATTTGGGAGGTTTTACAATCAATGGAAGCAAAGAAAAAAGCAGGAAAAACGGCGTTCGTTTTCTTTGTATTTAGTATGTTGTTTTTTTGTGATCGCCGTCCGGTCCCCCCCCCCCCCTCATTTTTCTCAACTACAGGAAAACAAAGAAATGTCCACCCTAGGTATGTAACAGAAACATGCATGAGGGGTATACGTGTTGGAGGGGTGGAGAAGTGGGGGGGGGGGGGGGGGGGTGGGGGGGGGGGGGGGGGGGGGGGGGGCTGGCGAAGGATAAAGGGGTTTGGGAATTAATTAGCGTTAAATTTATACAAAAGTCAAGCCGGCTGGCCGAAGCCCCTGCTAAAGCATATCTGGAAATACATGATTACTGATATTGACCATGTAAAGAGCATTAATTATGCATAGTACTAGTGACAGGAATACAACTAAATAGGGGAAGGAGGGTAAAAAAACCTTGACCCTCTGCACATAATGCTTTTGTTTTCATGTACAAAATATTAAGGGGGTCAGGTTGGCGTAGCGGTTCTTTCCTCGCCAATTCCACCACTATGACCCGGGTTCGAATCCGGCCTGGGCAAATATGTAGATTTGGTCCCTGCATGACTCCATTGGGAGTCCCCAGGATATTCTTCTGGGGGTTTTCTCCCACCTCTAAAACTGTACCTTCTTCTCAGTGTCTTCTTTCTACAGGTTTATTCAGGCTTTTGAGCTACAGTGCCGAAGGCGCTTATTTGGGGGATCATCCTTGGTTTCACTAATATAAATAATAATAATAATAATATCTTGTGTAAACATGCCCGAGTTAATTGCATTTACTACCAGCCTGAGAAAGTTTATGTTAATTCCTACAATTAAATTAAATTAACTTCAATTATCTTAAATTAACTCAAATACTATACCTCCATGTAATTAATACGCAGTATACAACATTTGATTTTAGTAAAATTTATAAAATTGATTAACCTCGGAAATTAGTATTTTATAGCAAATATTTTATTGACCTGTTTAAAGTTTTGTGTTCATACATGTAAACTAAGAAATAGTCTGGTTCCTTGACCCACAAATAGAGCAATAGACATATTGGGAAATAGGGATCGAACCATTGGCTAATTGCACAAATTCACAGATGTAAAACCAATTGTACTTAAAAATGTGGACTAACTTAAAGGGGCACTAAGTGCTGAAATCCCCCAAAAATGTTTTGGATTGTTAACTTATTCTTTTTTAAACACGGTTGAAAGGAAACCAACTTAATGTCTGTAGTCACCGTTTCTAAAAATAAAATGGCCTGTTGTTTACATCGGACACGGTGATGTATGCTTGTTTTTCTAGTCGCTTTAATTCAATGTACGATATACGTTCTGTGTGTTCATAAATTACACACAGCACAAAATGAGCTTTCTTACACGTCTGCAAAAAGCGCCAAACTATGGCCGAACATGCATTAGAAAATGTAGAAATATTCCTGAATTTTGAACAGGACAGCACACCAGATATTCTTTTCCAAGGGTGCTTGAGTTCACTTAGAGTCAAGTGAGTTTCACGGTAATTTTGTTTAGAGATGCTTGAAAATTCTGTATTAATTAACCTTTTATTAGTAACTGATTACGCACCGGCATTGACAAATTTTACAAAAATGATTTTTCAAAGTTACTTAGCATTTCGTGTTTTTTTTCAGTTAACTTTCACAAATAATGTTGCAGAGGATACAATTACAAATATTTATGGTTTAATAATGTTCCTAATCAAATACATTAACAAAAATCATATGCTTTAACAGTATAAACACACTCATTGACTGGGTGGTGAAAACAGCCAATGATGATCTTTGTACTAGAGACACTGTGCTCATGCAGAACAACCCCTCTGGATTCGGTAACTGGAACAGCCATTTTTTTCCCCAGACTGAGAAATTTCACAGTGTGGATATAATATAGAGGGCAACTTGGGATATAACTGCAGCACTGTGTCATTAGTGCATGTGGGTGTGCAAGCAGCGCAGGTACCGAAGATACTAGCTGCAATATATATGATGATAATAATGACAAATTTTAAGAAATTTGAAAGAAAGGATGCAGTTTACAATGATTACGACAAGACTTTTTGTATATAAGCACTGAACAAAAAAACAACATTTATTAAATTGTTTACATTTTAAAATATTAGATTTACATCTTGATCAAATTTAAGCCTATACTGCATTTAAAAAAAATTAATTTGAAAGAAAGGATGCGGTTTACATTGATTACCCTAAGACTTTTTGTATAAGCACTGAACAAAAAAACAACATTTATTAAATTGTTTACATTTTTTAATATTAGATTCACATCTTGATCAAATTTAAGCCTACTGCATGTAAGAAGTGAGTTTTATGAGAAACATGATTGATGCTGTAGCCACTTAAATTACGTTATACATGAACATCTTAGAAAACACTTGTGGCTAAATCATATGGCTAGTATATGTGTCCTTTAACCCCGGTATACATCAGTGTTTTGGGTGGAAAACTGGCACACTCGTTACTGAATACAATTTGCAATTCCCTAAAATAAAAATTATATTAGAGAATTAAGAGTCGGTCGTTATATTTATTCCACTGTTGCTGTACTGACAAAAAACTGACTTTTAATTTAATTAATAGATCCTTTTGACCAGCTGCAGCAATTTACAATGGAATAAATTGAGAAATACAGAAGTCAAAACTAGAATTCTTATGTGTACATTTATTGTGCATGTTTTATGTTGGACTTTGGGGGCAATAATATTTTGTTGTTAACATACACTTTGTAATTTTGTATATATTTTTTATCTGGAATATTGTAAACAAATTAATTTGTTATAATCACTAAATTTTACTAATCAGACTTTATGTTGTTTTCTATAAAATTTAAGGCCAAATAAAAAATAAAGTAGTTTCTTGTCCTAGCTTTTTTAATAAAAAAGAAGGATGCTTGCACTTTTTCGAACAAGGCTGATGCATTTGTATAGAATTATATAGCATTAAGTCATTATTATTATTATTAATTCTTTCTGGTTATAAAACCAAGGATACCTCAAAAGCATAGTTTGCAAGCCTGAAGAAACCTGCAGAGAGAAGACAATGTGATGGAGGTACAGTTTTAGAGGTGGGAGGAAAACCCTAGAAGAATGTCCTCGAGGAAACCCACAAAACTCAGGCAGGGACTGAAAACCCAATCCACATTATTGGCCCAGGCGGGATTCGAATTCGAACCCGGGTCACAGCGATGGAAGGCGAGGAAAAAACTGATGCGCCAACCTGACTCCACGTCATACAGTGATAATTAGACTCTACATTCCTAAAAAGCTGACAATTATTAAGATACAAATTTGACTGGACATCAGAGTGCTGCTGTAAAAATAAATAGTTTAAAAAAAAAAAATTAACAATGAAAATGACGAAAATCTGAGTTATTTTCACATCGGTACATTTTCTTCCTTTCGTATAAATATTTTCTCCTTTCTTTTCTGTGATCAAGTTAATACAAATTCCATCAAGCCAAGACAAAAATCTATTTTTTTACTTGGCCTTTTAATATCTGACCATCACATCATCATAAGAACATTTACAAATATTCGGAAAGACACTACTTCAGCGGTGGTCTACAAAGATGGAGAGTCAACAAAATTGTCTAAGTAGGTCTCAGTATTTCTTATTAACAAAATTAGAAATGATTCTCACTATAGTCTTTTTAAAAGTTGCAATCACTGATCATGATAATGAAAAAAGAACAGCGTCAGGATGCAACATTCTTTCCACAAACAAGATAAGTTATTGTTACACTATTGAAATAATTGAAATAATTACTAAGTAATTAGGCCTAACAACACATTGTGTCTTGCAAGTGCAAGTTGCTTATTTGGACGTTTGAGTTTTTGAGTTGGATTCAAGTTGGAACTGGAAGTCACAAGACAAAACTAAAATCATAATGCCTTGAATTGATAAATAACTGTGTGCATAAACCAAGTAAACCAGTGGCAATATTCACACTTTTTATAAATAAAATGTTCACGATAATCAAAAAGTGAAAGTTGATTTCAACATGAAAGAAAAATCGTTTATAAATCTGTAAATCCATCTTCTTACCTTCGCTTGTTGAAGAAAAGTTACCATGTGGACTAACTTTTCCTCAACAATTGGTGGCGCTCTGCAAACTTTTTGTACAGGTGATTTGCATTAATGAATATTAATGAATTAAATACCCCGGATGTTTAAAGACCCAGACGTTTTTTTGTTGTGCACACATCATTATCACAGGGTTTGTTTTGAATGACGTCATAGCTGTATGAAGTATGTCGCAGTAGGTTGGATTTCGCGGGAGTTGTGTTCAGAATTCGTCGGATTTTCCCTGAGAATTGGACACTGATTTCGCCAGAAGGCTCGGCAGAGGTAAAATCGATTGTTGTGGATTGGTTTAGGCCGTGTGTTTCTGCAGACGCGACCGCAAAAGTTGAGATTTGGGAGTGGTTTTTATAGGCCTCCAGTTGTTGTTTTGATGTTGAGGTTCAGCAAATACACAAAAGTAAACACGGGCCTGCGTACATGTACGGTACATGTACATTGTTGTACACAACATGTACGGTACATTGTACTCATGAACACTGTATTCACAGATTACAAGTCTAATCATCATTGAATGATGTGATTGTGGTACGTGTAACTACTCACTGTCAGTCAGTATGCAAACGTAATTGTCTGCAAGGCCAAGGACTAACTAGAGCATTATTATATTTTCCAGGGGCAAAATCACATTCTGCATCCTGCAAAATCAACTGACACTTGTTTTGCCAAGCAGCCTCAAATCCTCCAAATCCCTACATTTGGCAAAGAGAATTTTGGAGGATTTGGGAAGATTAGGTCTGCAAATTGAACTGAGACCTCAAACTTGGCTGATGAATGTTGTTGGCTGGTGGGTAAATAGAGTTGGCCAGAGGCTGTTTTGCATTTTGTTTTTCTCTTGGCGCATCAACAGCTCAAGGTTCCAGTCTGTGCACACTTTTTCTCTTCGCAGTCTAAGACACAATGGGAGGAGCAGTAAGTGCCGGAGAGGACAACGACCATCTGGTCGATAACCTTAAAGAAGCAGACTACATCAAGACAGAGAGAGTAGAGCAGGTCTTCCGCGCCGTGGATCGGGCAGATTACTACTTGGAAGGATACAAAGAAAATGCTTATAAGGTTTGTAACAACTTATTTTTATTTGATTGCAGTAAACAAAATATAGATAGGCCTAAACATTTCAATGACAAAGTCAGATTTTTAAAGCTTGGTCGTAATTTCCCATAATGGTTTCATTGCATTGGGTGGCACAATAGCAGGTACCTGCTGAATAGACATAATTTGAGGTAGAAAAGCAGTTTGTTGTTAATTAATATTCTCTGATCTGCTCACATTGCAACTCCATCTATAGACTAAAATAATGAAAACAGACATTAACTGACTTATTTTCTATTTCTGCAGGACCTAGCCTGGAAACATGGCAACATACACCTGTCGGCACCCTGCATCTACTCTGAAGTCATGGAAGCATTGCAGCTTGAGCCAGGCTTGTCGTTCCTGAATATAGGCAGTGGTACAGGCTACCTCAGCACTATGGTGGGGTTGGTGTTAGGTAAGCATCATGAGGCATAGTGGATACGTCAAAAGTCTTTGAGCCTTTACAAATGTGACCGTCCACGACAAAAGGGCTGTAAAGTAGGCATCTTGACATTTTGAGATATTTAGAGAAATGAAAAATACAAGAAATTAGCTTTAAAATAACGTATTGCAAGACATAGTTGGTAATTATGTTTTTTTATTGCTTATCGCATATTTTAATAATCCTTTTCTCAAAATAAGCTCTGGCGACTTTACAGCCCTATACACCGCTTGTTTGTCAGTTAAAACTGGTTTGTTCGTATTACAGTCAGGGTACAAATATAAAGGATAAAATGTAGTATCCCGACCCTACTTCAGCGGTTGTGTACAAAGTCTATTGAGAGTCAAGAAAAATAAAATTTGAAATGTTTCTCAGTCCAAGATTCATGTTTTTTCAAAAATGTTGCACTGATTCACCTTCATTGAGATGATATATGGAGAGAAAAAAAAAAGCGTCAGGATTCTTTTCATTAACCCTAACCCTGCCAGATCCAGCACAGTGCATCTCTGGTGACTGCTTGACCTTGATGGACTCTGCACACAAGTCAATGTGACAAAGTATGCAATCTGTTGCGTCTGGCAGGGTTTCTAGCCAAAATACCCTGGAGGGTTAGGGTTAAATTGCTTCAAATTGTTTTGAAAGACTTAAAAACCAGTTGTAACTTTAGACTACTTTTTTGGTGTTTTTTTTTGTACAGGAGCTCATGGGATTAACCATGGGCTGGAGATCCATAAGGATGTGATAGAGTACGCCAAGGAACGCCTTGACAGCTTCATCAGGGAATCAACCTTCTTTGATCAGTACGAGTTATGCGAACCAAATTTCATTGAAGGTTAGAGTATGTGTGATTTATAAGAGTCTTCTGAACTCTTCTGAAGAGTCTTCTGAACTCTTCTGAAGAGTCTTCTGAACTCTGAAATGTTGACGTGATACTTGTACACACTTGTCAAAACGATGAGCCTGCTCATTGAGCAAGATCCATCAGGTTAAAAAGTCTCAAGTCCAAACTGCCTCAGAGTCTGTGGTCACCAAATGCAGCAGGATCAACTCTGGCATTCAAATGAGACGAGCTCCCGTTATCTCAGAACTGGACCCAATTTCATGGCTCTCCTAACTAAAATTCCGCGCTAGCAGAACAATTCTGCACAGAATCCTTAGTTACGGGATGTACGCATGTGCATAAGGCGCTAAGCCGTGAAATACGTTTGCTATGCTGTGAAATACGTTTGCTATGCTGCTTACTGTAAGCAGGGATTATTTGCTAACGATAAGCAGAGCCATGGAATTGGGCCCTTGCTGTTTGTGCACTCACTCATCCGCATAGACAGCAAAGGTCCGTCGCGTTGATCCCCGGTGCCCATGTCCTACAGCCTCATTCCACATGTAGTCAATCTCGATAGGCCGTCCCAGTTGATCTGACCGGGATGATCTTGGACGGACATGCGGTCATTTCTACCCGGGAGTTGGCGGTTGACCTCTCCTGGAATTGATGGCAATGCCCAGAGCATTTTTGGCTAAAAAGAAGGCAGTTCGGCGATTTGGTGGTTGATGATTGGCAATTTTGTTCTGCGGGTGACCTCGTTATTACTGACGAAGTCAAACCACTGAAAGCCTAGGATGTTTGTGTCCCGGCGTCGATAGCCAAATGCAGCAGAGTCTGACAGACTTGATGCACTTGGCAGGGTTAGCGTTAATTTGGCTGTTCATTTGTTGCCCAGGGAATGGTCTGTTGCTCTGCTCTGGATGCCGTACCTACGACAGGGTCTACTGTGGAGCAGCTTGTCCAGCAGAGCACGAGAACTTCATGAAGATATTGCTGAAGGTGGGAGGCATACTGGTTATGCCACTGGAAGATCAGGTGAATGAACATATATTAATTCACACTTTTAAACCCCTTATTTAAGGACTGATCTAAGCCTAAGACTTGACAAGGAGTTGAATACGGTAGTATTTTTTCTTCTTCTCTCAAAGTTAAAGAAGATCATCCGTACCGGTCAGGCCGATTGGGAGACCAAGAATGTACTACCCGTGTCCTTTGCTCCGCTCATACTGCCGTCCAAGACAGAAGGAGAGAGCTTCTCCTCCATTGAACTACGTAAGTTGTCAAGTATCCAGCAAAACTAATAATTACTTCCGGAACACTTACTGGTCTTCAAATACCTCGGCTATCCAGCTCAATGTTGGCTGTTTTTGATTTGTCAAGCTCTTTTGTGTGGCGGCTCTAGTAGTAAACCGCGATAGCGGAGAATTATGCCAAAGACATCAGCAAGGCAACGCATCATAACACTACTGATTTGGGATTACTGAGAGTCGAAAAAACAAAGAAGCTGCGACTTGAATTCCATTTTTGGGATAACAAAAAAATTACCTGAAGCAGGATTAAGAATGTGCGACTTTAAGAATACAGTTTTGGCTGTCTGCTAAAATTAAGGGGCCTCCTTTAGAAGCCATGGAAACCTATAATAAACGTGCAGCTTAACATGTTCTGAAATTGGTGTCATTAAGCTATGTGTCACTTTTCTTCATGCCACAGCTGAAGTTCACCCCAAATCTCTACAGGACCTGTGCCGCGTCAAGATCCGTGCCATCTTCAGGGCCATCGTTAACGTGGAGCACCCTCTCCAAAAGAACAGCAAACAGCAACCCCACCGGCCGCCTCATAACCGGCCCTTGGGCAGTGTCAACAGCTGCGTCATGATCCGCAACGTCAGCAACATGTTGGAGCTTGCTGGCGAGCTGATGAGCAGCGACAACTACGACGACAGCGATGAGATTTTGGAGGAGGAAGATGAGCTGGAGAATGACGATGAAGGGAATGGCGACGGTGACTCAGAGAGAATGGATGAAGGTGGAGAAGACTGGAAGAAGCAAGACTTTGAGATGGATGGCCCAGAGGCTGGCAGCGGGGATAAAGATGGAGCACAGGATCACAAGGAGAACGGGAAGAGAAATGGGAGACGGGGTCACCGTAACGGTCAACAGCGACATCCAGGCTTCGACCCACCCTCATCCAGACCGGGCAGGTTAATGATGGAGTTCTCCCAGCGTCCTGATAGACACGCAGAGGACAACCCTTCAGGAGGAGCCAGGGCTGGGTCTGAGGATCACGGTGCTCGAGGAGCCGTAGAGATGTGCCTCAGCGAGGCCTTCGAGTTTGCCCGGAACCTGAAACGGGCGTATGACAACGGTGCCCCTCGAGACAGAAAAAGGATGAACGATCGGCACAGCGAGGCAGATTCCTTGGAGATGCCAGATGCTGAGGATCCCTTACTTCAAGAGACAGGCAATTCTGAAAGCAAAGACTCTAAACCTCACTTGTCTTCATCACCAGAAGACGCTTCGCAGAAATCCAACAGGTCGACTCGAGACGACTCGGATGATTCAACTCACGAGAGCGATTCAACAAAACAGCCAGATAGTATATCAACCCCACCCGATGCCGAAGATGCTGGTGAATCTAAACTCTCTAGAGCGCCAGCTCTCCCACCGTCTGATGCCAAAACCCAACAGATGAGGCACTCCTATCCTTTCAGAAGCCGCAGCCAAGCTCCTGGGGAAGACAGTGGTAACTCCAGCGATAGCTCCCACTCGTCCTCCAGCGGGATCTCGGATGAGACCATCTACGATCACCTGAAGATGAAGAAACGACTTGCCAAACAGAAGAAGGCAGCAGCTGCCACCAAGCCAGCGGGACCCAACTACCTACGAGAGAAGATTCTCAAACTCCCCCTTCCTCAATCCATGATCTCCTATCTGTTGTATCACCGTGAAATATAGATACACGTCCATACTCCAACTGACTGATCTTGAAACTTACAAGACATGAGTAAAGGCCCCTCTTGCAAAGTTCTACGACACAACACCCGTTTGATGATAGCAGAACGATCAGGGTACTGATATCTGATTTGCGATTGGCCGGAAGATGAACATGCGAGGAAGAAAGCAATCCTCATTGGCCAAACAACGAGGTTGCAAGATATTATAAAGTTGTTTCCACTTACTTGCAAATTCTTTTCTTTGTTGATGTACATTTATCTTGCAAAATCTGCTGCAAGGAGTGGTGAGACAAAAGTACAAAAGCCCTTTAAGTTTCAAGGCATTGTGAAGAAAAAAATAAGAACTTTTGCTGTGGGGGGGAGGGGGGCATTATTAGAGTAAATGTTTGAAGAAACGTAATCATTACAATACTGTAAATATCATTGAAAAAAGGATTTATATTGATATATCACGCTTATAATACGTATTAAATTAAGTTTTTCATAAAAGTACAAAATATACTCTTAAATTATTTTGCCAACTATATTGATCATATTTCATTTTGGGGATATCTATATATTGTAATTAAACAAGTTTTGTTTAAAGCCCAGTTCGTACTTTACAGAAGCGTAAACGAGTAGCCTTTGAGACAAGTTATTTCCTCGAATGTTTGAAATCGGCTGTGAGTTTCCGTTTATATTAAACGGAAAGGAAGGGAATCCGGGTTGAGATGCTGGCACATTGTACCTTTTAAATCTCTTTTAAGAGCTTATTTAATTATTGTACTCTAGAGGAAATGTGATATTTGTTTTCAAGATGATGGCAAATGCTCGATACTAAGCTTGCTTGACAGCCATTTTAGATTTCCTACCCATGTGTACATACAATTTTGGAATGCAGGGCCCAGCTACAATTTTCTGCAAGCACTGGAAAGAGCATGTGAATTTGTAGAATTTTCTTTAAATCAGATTCATAAGCCTGTTTTAAAAGCTAAACCTGCAAGCAATAAATGCACGCCTGATCTGCTAACAGTTTTACGGCATGGACCCATAGAGCTACTTGAAAAACTGCTTCAAAAACAAATCCAAGTGGCTATAACACGGCATACTATCAGCCAACAGTGGTATGTACATGAAATGTTTGTAACTTTAGCTGGTAATCAATATACACGCTTTAATAGCAAAGTTGTTCGGCTTAAACGTTGGCTTTTTGATGAAATTTGTTTAGAGAGGCGTTTTAAATGTTATAACAAATTCATTTGAATGTCTTCTGGCCACAAGAAACAAAAATGTAAAGTTCTCTTTGTAAATATTCCCCAGCATCATTTGAAAATGCAGAAATTAAATTATAAAAAAGTTGTTTTTTTAGAGATGGAAGTATGAATAAGTATTAAATAAGACTATTTTCCTATTTATAAGATAACTGTAAATACAAACTAATTATTTCCTGGCATAGATATTTGTTTACTAGAGGCAAGATCTTCCCTCGTAGTGTCAACATTCAGTGAAGTCAAAATAATCGGAGTTTGACTAAGTAAGAAAGAGTTTTGGGATTTACATTGACAATTTTCCCAACTATGTATTAGTTCATAAGACATAAATACCTGCGACGGTTGACCCAATCCTGTTGGTTGAGACACTGGTTGAGAGCCCATTTTTTTGTAGCACAATTTTTAAGTCTCTCTTATGAGCTTAATTTCCATTTAAGGAGAGTGTTTGTACTACATGCCATAGACATCCCCAGGGGCCTTTGTTAAACAAAATTTCAAGAACATTGGAATTTGGTCAATTGAATTTAAATTTTGACTAAAAAAAAGGTGTGCGTGTGTGTTTTCCCGGTATCATGACCTGAACTCGCTTCGGATCAAATTTCGTTAAAAACAATCTCGCACCTCGGCTCGGTGATGTAACGCTCGGTTCAGACAGGCGTTCCGCAGTCACGCCGAACCAAATGAGTGAATTAAGTCCGACGTCTGAAACGAATAAGGGCGACAAGGCGCGCCAGACGGCGAACGATCGACTGCTGGAGTTGTTAGAGCGACTCGGGAGCAACTTGATTTCAATTTGGTTCGGCGCGACTGTAGAATGCCAGTCTGAACCGAGCGTTAAATAATCCCTGCGCCAACTGGTTAAAAGCATAGTATCTGGTGGGCAGAATTCTGCTACAGAATTTTAGGACGTTCCTAAAATTGCGTTATTTAAGAAAAACATGACCGATCGAGATTTTCACAATTCATTCACATGGTGTAAGTGTTAAAGATTTTTCTGACGCATAGGTTTGGTTTTTGAAAACTACTAGAGTTGTACAAACAAAAGTAGACCCAGGCTTATTATGATAAATGTGTACATTTACCAATGTCCATAGCAAGGGTTTAGATAACGTAGAAACGGGACATATGTTCGGTAAAGAAACAGGTTCTAGTCTATAAGTTGTACATTAGCCTCTGTGAAATGGTGCCAGTCAAATATTTCTGTTATCAACTGCATATTAAATTATATTTTGCCTGCTGAAATTATTTGTCTACACTCTCGTTTTGTTGCCGTCAAGTGACAAAAATACAACGGGAAAATTTCAATATCAGCCCTCGATATTATCACCAAATTGTTTACAACTTTGAAATAAAAAGGAATACCAATGCCGAAAAAAATACTTATAACCAGAATTCTCTGGGCTTTGAACAACAAATCTGCATTTAGCTTATTTAGGGTTATTTAATATTCTTATATTGCTTTAAAAATTTTAAATTGATAATAAAAAATTGTATGACATTATTGATGGTCGAGTGCAGATAAACCACAATTCTTATAGTCGATCAATAAGCCTCTTTTATAAGCTATATAAAAACGCACGTTGTTGTCATCAGTACAGGTTTATTGCTTTTATCTTTACGTACCCTTCAAAACTAAAAACAAAAGTGAAAGTGTAAAAAATAAAAACGACCACAAACAAATTGAATCTGAGAGTTTATTTTACCAACAAGTAGTACATATTACCACATTGTGTAAACATTTAGTACATATTTGGGAGAGAAAAAAAGAAATAGACAATTTGCTTGGTAAGTTTCTCTTTACGCTACACAAAATGAGTCCTACGTATAATAAATATCTACAACTGTTATTTCATTGCATCCAGAGTAAAAACACAATCAACAGAAGGCTGTAATTAAGTCAGGAAATCTCGTAAATAAATAAATGTCACTGTATCTTCCTTTACTTCTTTAAAATATACGCTTCAACCTATTATGACCAACTGTTCTTTTCGCATGGTCACTCTTTGGGATGACCTAAATAAAAATATTGGTTAAAAATAAATTGCATCAGTTTTTAGGAAATTTTTAGGGCACGTGAATTTGTGATTTAACGTGATTTACTGGACACCGACCGACAAAGCAAACAATGATTTTTAACCACGTATCCTTCAAGGGTCGGTACCTAAACAATGCCCCTTGCGATTCTGATTCTGACCTTGTGCATAAAAATTATTCAAAAAATTATTGCCAATAATTTTATCCACTAGCATGACTAGAAAAGTGACGGAAAACTTTCAGGAATGATATTACCACGAACAGTACTTGGACACTGCAGCCCGGCCATTCCCATGTTGAATACAAAAGAGAAAAAAAATGCTTGGAGGGTGAATCTTGATAGAAAACAAAAATTAACATCGAAGTGGTGAATGTTTTTAAACAAATGTTCTTGCCCCTTTTACTTACCACATGATCACCCTGTCCATCCCAACACAATCCTACAATATGGAGGAATGCATTATTTTAGAGAAAATTTGCAATGCCCTCTTTACAACAAGAATACTGATCGAGTATGTCAGGAGTTTTGGATGAATATGGGCTCCGTGCGTGGTCGTATGAAAACGTTTTTTACCTAGTAACCGTACTTCCGATGGGCGATATGAATACAATTGAGCTGGTTTACGCACACTGGTCCTCGTTCATTTGACAATCGTATACCGGTGGTCGACTCTCTTAATTGCATTTTCATTAAAAATATAGCAAGAACCACACTTTAATTTGAAGTCCGGTAAGTTTTTTTGTTTTTTTTGTATATGCAAATCGCCCATCACAAGGCCAAAGGCCACTCGAGGTGTGGGCTACTAGAGGAAAGTGTGGAAGAACCAGCCCCTCACACTGAAACAAGACAATCTGATCTCTTTACAGCAGGAATAGGGTTGGGATGGGTAACTAGTCCCCAGCAAGGCATTAATAATGCCTCTACCCATATTATATGTGGAAGTGTCCTAGCCCAAGCTGGACTCGAACCCCAACCTGCAGAACTACCCGCAGACCACGAATTCAATGCTCCAGACAACTAGGCCACAGCACTTCCACAAAGATAGTGTCAATATTTACTCCACAACTCCCTTTTTCTTTCCGTCGAGGCGAGTGTGCACACGGAGCCCATAGGGTCTGTATAGCTCAAGCTTAATACACCGCGTATTGGCAGTACTTTACTTTAAAACTTTAAAACAAAAACAAAATTGCGCCAAGGGACTCGCTTGCTGTGATGTGTGGTCATTTATATTAAAGGTAGGATACACCATTTGCTGATATTAAAAATGCTTACTACCGAATTATTAGGAAATATATTACTTATTTGAAAGTAAATAATGATTGTAGGCATCCAGCAAAAGGATTGCGCTAGATATCCTGTAATTGCTCTGAAAAAATTGAATTATGATATATTAAAAAAAAAATTGATCGCCTCCCGAGAACAACATAAGAACCACTGCCCGACACTGGTTGAAAACACGCCGTTTTTCTTGCCTTTCTCAGCATCCATGATTGTAAAACTTCGGACAGGTCAGTGAAACGATATTTACTATAAAATACAACGCCCTGAATCCACCCATTATCATGATTTTTCAAGCAATTACCAATGGTGTATCCTACCTTTAAACACAACAGCAGAAAGCTAGAAAGCACGTAAACTGCTTCGTCAAAGTAAATCGTATGCATAAAATGCATGTTATGTGATGGACCCATTTCAAATTGAACACGCACATAAATGCGCTGTACACTGCACACGTCGTGCAAATGATTGACAGTACAATCTATTTTTCCGAAAAAAATTATGGAATTGCAGAGAATAGATGCATAGCTACGTACACTAAAACTGTAGAAAACTTTGAAACAAAATCTAAGACATTTCTAGATTTTCTTCCAATCACAAATTTGCTAAGTTTGCAGTAATGATTTCTCACAGGAAGGATAAGAAAGAAGTAACTTTGTGTTTGTAATAATTTGCTCCTGGACAAAACAAACAAATTCCACAGACGTCATCAATTATTATTACAGTTATTACAGTTATACCACGAAACATCAACATCAATTTCTCTACTCATTTACAGTAATTTAAATTACTAAAATATCTTCGTGGCCATACAAAATATACTTGGTTTTCACTCACTCACTCACTCAATCTCTCCCCCTCTCTCACACTGTTCGTCACACACACACACAAATAAATAAGTTGCACATAGTATGCGCAATTAATAATACCACGTCACGGCACAAAAACAAATCAGGTAATTTATTGCACGATCCCTGTCTAAATTAACTCATAGCATATACAAACATTGACGTTATAACTTACACTATCGGCTTGGCTTTTCTTTTCTTGATATTTACAGGCTTTGGAGCTTCAAATATGCTTGCTACTGACTGATTCACTACTGAGCATGTCCAGTACCCTTTGACCTCTTCCCCTGATTCAGCCTTTCACATTTGTTTTTTTGTAATTTTGCCTCTAGCTACAAGCTCTTTTTTTAATAGCCAATGCCAGACAAGCTAAGAAATCATAACCATAATTTTTTATAATACCTTTCATCTGATTGGTCAGATCTGGCTGGTACTCTGCAAGTTCACCGGAAACCATCACTTTTACACTTTAGAACAGCAGTTAAGAAGGTTTTTTATTGTTTGTGCCTTTTTTTTTAAATTCAACAAAAGGAATTGTTCCCAAATTTTCTTTTAGTACTGGTTTTTGCTTTTGTAAAATATATTTTAACCCACTAACTAAATACTATTTTGTTGGTCATTGGGTGAGTTTTCAATATTCAATTTCAATATTCTAAAAAAAAATAGAATCAAAATTCGTACTTGTTTAAGGGTATGCACATATTTCCAAGGCAGAAAAGGAATACAGTGAAATGTTATATTTTCACAGACAGAAATATTGTAACTTTTTTTACACCCTGCCAAACAAAAGAACAAAAACATCTTTCTATTTACAAGCACACATTGTTTTCACTTGTTAGGAACGTACAAATTATATTTTTGTGTAAAAAATTGTTTAATTAAAACCTAGAAAGAAAAAATCTTTTAATAATCTGCCTTTCCAAAATCATGGTCTATATCAGTCGGTATTGTCTTTGAGTGGGTTGGAAATTTCTTAGGTCAAAGGTCATTTGACTTCGGATATTCAAATTAAGGTCAAGGTTCATCTGAATATGCTACAGCATTTGGTGAAATTGGTGAAACGGAACAATTCGAGTATAACACAATCGTATTGCCTTTTGTTGATTGCAAAGAAACAAATATTTTTAGGGTTTTTGTATTTTGTATGTTTCTGAATTACAAAATCACCGGAATTCCTTGAGTTACATTTGAAGTGAAAGATTTTTGTTTAATTTGGCTGATACAGAAATGGATTGCTGTATTTTTTCCTAATTAAATGACAAAAACATAACTTGCAGTTGTTGATTTCGTTTTTTGATGCACGTAAATGAATTATTATTATCAAGCAGATGCATTTGTATCTAGCCAAGTACACTATATTGGTATGCTACTTGAACAGTACACACTTTGTAGGTATCGGATAATTTCTCTAGATCAGATTTCCAAGAGCTTAATCTTAAGTAAAATAACTCCCAACAGTCATGGAACAAATGAGGGTGTTTATCTCAGCCTAGTCACATCTGTTAGTGATGAGATGAGATCTACGTAGCAGATACAGCAATGTTGTTGACTGTTGCTGATCGCACCGCTGACACCGTTTTTGTCGTGGCAGCTTTGGGAGCCTCAAACTTCATCGGAGCACCGTCTTCTTCGGGCGGGGTCTCCGGCCGGTCCTCACTGCCTCCCCCCTTGACCACCTCCAAGGTGGTCAAGAAAGCCTCAATGTTCTCCCGGCTGAGTCCAGACCGGGCCGCAGCCTCCGAGGTCACAGGGGGCAGCTGAGCAACCGCTTGTTGCGGGACCGAGGCGGTCTGGCTATGGACATCCGACAGGTGCTTGATGAGGGTGTTGCGCAGCTCTTCTAGCTGGTGGGTCAGTGTTCGGTGTTTCTCCTCCATGGCGTTGTGTTCCTTCTCGGCTGTGTGCAGCTTGCCTTCCATGGAGGTGATCTGGGTCCGTAGCTTGATCATCTGTGACTCCATCTGGCAGTTGCTGTGCTGAAGCTCCGTAATCTCCGTGTCCAGGGCACGGATATCCTCGTCATTCTCAATGCCTGATGTAGGACAAATTAAATTCCCAAATTTAATGGCAGCAAATTCTCATCGGGAACAATCTGGAATTGACTAGATCAACCCTAACCCTAAGATTTTAAATTGGATTGAAGTGTATAGTCTCTGGGACGATTTTATCCTCCACGTTCATCCTCCAGGACATTTTCAAAACGATGCATCAAACTGCAAAAGCATCAAGGGGCAGGTAATGCAGAGACAATTTTTGTTTTCTACAAGGATAGCATACCTAAATTTCAGTGCAACTTTACGAGAATAACAGGCGGTCTGGTAAGGCTTGGTCAGTTTACGAGAGGTTTACCTTGCGACGCTTTCAGGGAGATGGCAGTGATTTCGTCTTCCTTCAGCCTAGCCTTCTTCATGACACTGCTAGCCTTGGGGCATCCCGACAGGCTACGGTGAGAGGAGAAGTTACCGTTACAGTGGCCCGAGCCATCACAACCGGGTATCGGACAACTACGAGAGGGGGAAGGGGAAGGGGCAAAAGGGGAACGAAGCGGGGCGTTGTAGGGTGATTGTAGGGTGAAGTGGATGATGCCGACGGAAGCAAAAGGTGCAAGATTTGGAAGTTTAGGAAGGGATGGAGGGGTGGATGCAGGTGAGAACAGGGTGGCAATGAGGTGGGAGGATTAGGAGAAGAAAGTATGAAGACAAAGTAGGTGGAAGGAATTGGTGAGAGGATAAAAATTACAAGCAGGGGTTGAAGTTTGTTGAAAATAGGAGGAGGGGGTGGTTAGAAAGAGGACGTCAGATCAAGGGGTTTGATATGAAGGTAGGGTGTCAGGAGAAATGGGGAATTGATGACAAAGAAGGCAAATCAAGGGTGATGGAATGAGATGAGGTAGGGAAAGAGGCAGTCGCAAGACGGGAAGATGGAATTGTTAAGTGGGGTGGGGTTGGGGGAATTGGAATGATATAATTATAGAATTGGGAGTAGTGTTCAGACGATTAATAAGATGGTTATCGAAGTAGAAAGGGGTCCAATAAAATGGTTTTGGATTAACAGGCAAAAGGTTTGAGAGTGGTTAGTTGAGGCAAAATGGTGATCGGAGGTAAATTATAATGTACATTGGGAATGTGGGCAAAACATGAAAGGGGAAAGGGGAAAAACGAAAAATAATGAGAAAAAAATAAAGGGTGAAACAGAAGATGCATGCGACATCAATCAAGAGACATCACGCACACCATACAATGGTTTACAAGTAATTGAAACAGTGCAGGCACATTTAAAGGTAGGATACACCATTTACAGAAATCGAAACATTTTTACTACAGAATTATTAAGTAGTATCTGACTTATCTTAAAGTAAATAATGAATGTAGGCATCCAGCACAATGATTGCACTAGATATCCTGTAAATGTTTCCAAAAAATCGTCTTTAAAAAAAGAATTGCCGGACAGCGATCGCAAAATAAAACCAAGAACACCAACAAATGCTCGACACCAGTTGAAAACGAACGCCGTTTTTCTTGGCATTCATGATTGTAAAACTTCGGACAGGTCAGTTAATCGATATTCACTGTAAAATACAACCCCCCAAATCCACCCATTCAGGAACATTTAAACAATTTAACAATGGTGTATCCTACCTTTAATGAATGTAAGTATTCACAGGAACTAATCAAAGTGACTAAAATGGGCACATCAAAACGAGGCAAATAAAAGGGGCACATCAAAATGCCATTTTAACCCTTGCTCTTATTTACACTCTTTTTACATTTTTTTTTACAGGGCACTCCAAAGCACCCCAAGGAATGCCATAGGATACTTCAGGTCAACTGGGTCATGCTATGCGGCCACGGTATGAGCAAAGCCATATGCCCATTTAGTAACCACAGAAGTGCCATTCAATGTACATGCAAAGAATCCTTCAATGCACTGCAGCTGGAGTAAATTGGCATGTGTTACTGACTTGCAGTAGAGAACTCTCATAGAGGAAGGGTTCAAATTGGCACTGTGGTGGTGGAGTTTGCAGGTTTGAGGATGGTCCCTAGCCAAAAGAGCCTTGGGAGTTAGGGATAAGTTAAATCTATCATGGAGGATGAGTTCCATCCAGCAACTGATTATTTCACATTCCTGCCATCCAACCGACGTCTTAGGACTTTTTACGGTAGTAAGCATTTTACAAAGAGTTTTTATCCTTCTGCAGTTCGTGTATACAATGGGACTTAATCTTAGTATGTTTTCATTGAGGTTTTTATTGTGTGTCTAGTATATGTGTATTGTGTAATTTGTATTTATTATATAAATATATATTTAAACATTTTTGGAGCTCGAGGAATAAGTCAATTTCCGATGTCAATAGTTGTTAACTTTTTGCATTGGTTGAATAAAGTCTTATCTTATCTTATCTTATAATAAGAGCTAGTTTTTGTTTTGCCAAGTCTGTCTTACAAATGAAATAAATTGAGGGTCTGATATTTTAATCTCAACAAGATCTTCAGTGGCAAATAAATCTGTCTTACGTGGACAAATTCTGTGGCTCCATCTTCACAGTTTTCGGCGCGATGACGCTAGGCGAGGCTGAATGTTCGCTGCCGATGAATCCTTCTCGTAAGTAGTTGTGATAGACCTTGGATGCATTGGGGCACCCAGAGGCGCTGCGATGCGAGGCGTACTTCCCCGTCAGATGGCCCGAACCATCGCAGTTGGGCACTGGACATCTGAAGCCAAAAAAAACGATTGAGAACATTTTCAAGTTATGAAAACAAAGTTTACGACTCGACTTCGGCGCAGAGTACTAACTATTAAGAGAACAAAGAGTTCAGATCTACATGTTGGCATTACAAGGTAATCAAAAGATAATCTAGACTATTCAGTCTGAAGTGAAAATACCAGCTACCGTAATTTCCTGCGGTAAAGCCGCACGGCGGTTAAGGCGCAGGTCCCTAAAATCACCCAAAAAAAATTCAAACGTCAACAGATAAAGCGCACTGCCGAATAAGGCGCATGCTTGAACGCACCCAGAAGAACACCCGGTGTAGGTACATCGCCACAAAGGGGTCATTTTGTTGCCTTAGAAGGATCCCACTATTCCAAGCAAGAATTTGCTGAGTACTTGAGTTTATCTGGCACGCAAACAATGTATGAAAACTTCAAACCAGTAGTCACAATATCGCACGAGGTTTGCCGATACATATCATGTATCAGTATAAACTGCATGCACATGTACATCACATGCAGCGATCGCGTGCATGGTATCCCTAATTGCGACACCCCCTAGTCTTTTTTCCAGTCGTTGTGAATGCTCCGCGCTGTGTAGTTCGGATGGTGAATTGCATGAAGCCGGAACGTAGATGAAAAAAACGTTTAGAAAAAGGCCACATAGTACGGGCCAGCTTTTTATCGCTGTTGTACGCGTCATGCAGCGTACGCTGTAGTCTTGTTTGCAAGACGATCTTAATCGCGGTATATGCAGCGCGCGTAGGCCGCCGATGCGGTAATTCGCGCGTGGTCTACGGCGTACATTAGAGGGCGCCCCGCATCGCGAAAAACGTCTTGCAAACAAGACTACGCACGCTGCCGAGTGCTAAATCACATACATGTACGGTCGTAGGGGATCAACACATCGCGGCATTGTTAATGGAAACACGGTCACAATGTCCGGAGAGTTGGGCTAATTGGTTGACCGCATTATTGAGTAAGATTGCGGCGTTCAAAGAATTCTTCACACAAAGACCATCACTTTGAACTCAAGCGACATCATATACGGCGCACTGAAAGATAAGGCGCGGCGATGTTTTTGTGGTCTAGAAAGTCAGATAAGCCGCGTCTTTACCGCAGGAAATTACGGTAATCAAATGAATTTGGACAAACCTATTCCTGGTTGATAAAGTAATGAGGGATTACTAAACAACCTTTGACTATCTTGTGACAAATACGACTACAAATATCTTCATTTCGCTGCAAAGGGGCGTGTGAAAGCCCTTCCTACGACGGTAATGGTTTGGTCCCTACCTGCCAAGATCTGCCACACTCCACTGGTAATCGTTAACAGTTCCAGGAGGGTTAATAAAAGAAAGGGGGAGGGGAATTCTGTTGGGGGAAGGAAACAATTAGGTGGGGGGAAAATATCCAGCTGATTAACGCTGCTTTTGCCGCAGTTTGGGTTAAAAGGCTCTAGGTATTCCCTGGAGTTAATGACATGCCCTGCCTTCTAATCTTTATTTGATAAACAATTTTGCAGTGTTTTCCTATTTTAAGTCAGTGTAGGTCAAGTCAGGGTTAACCAGTTCGCGCCGGGATTATTTTAACATCACCGAGCCGACGCGCAGGATTATTTTTAACGAAACTGCGTTTATATTTGTCATCCGGCACGAACTGGTTAAGACCAACAGTAATTATTGGACACTTCTTTGGAATCCAGAATCAAGTATAGACTCAAGAGGCTAATATTTCTATTTCAGAGTTTGGGAATGAGACTCGGTTATGCAAAAGTTACGTTGACCCAACATCAGGGTCATTATAAAAATGAAATACTGGGCTCTATATCTGAGACATAATTGGTCTTTTGGAAAGCCTGGCTTCGCCTTCAGCTCTGCCTCTCTGCAGGAAAGGATTCTAGTCCTTGCTTAGAGGTAGTCCAGTTCAAAAGTGGTCCACGTTCTATTTCAGTAACAAAACGTTCTTGAATATGAAACCGCAATATTGAGAGAGATTTTTTTTTTCCAATTTAGTTTGGACATCTACAATGCAGAGATGAAGCCTCAGCTGGAGGCATAGCCATGGTTTTCCAAATCTTTCTCGCTGTGACTGACCTCATCAAGGGGTCCTCTGGGTTCTCTTCGCTGCCTGCTCCTGCCTCAGCCTGGGCCTTCTGCGCGGCGTACATGGCGCTGCGCTTCTTGGCCCGGGGGCAGCCGGACAGGCTACGATGGGAAGTGTAGTTACCCGTGATGTGGCCGGAGCCGTCGCAACCTGGGGTGGGGCACCTGTTGGGTTAAAAGAGGGGTGTCAGAGATGGTAGGGGGTGGAGAAGGGCAGAGGAGAAAACAATGGGCAACACTCAGTGATACAACGATTTATACCAAAACTGGAGAGGGTAAGATTGGCCCCGATTTGATATTTGAAGGATGGCTGGCTGAAATAGTTGGAAGAGACTTGAAACAGGAATGTACCTACATTTGGAAGAAATGTTTGTTGTTTGAAGGTTGGAAATTGAAAGAAAATATGATAAAGTTAAGAAGAAAAAAAGCTTTCTATCTTCACTTTGGTCAGTTAACAGTAAGTGGTTATTAGCAAATTTTGTTTAATAGGAAAACCTAGTTTTGTGGAGCTGTTTGGCAAAAATTTGTGCTCAAGAAAAACACGTAGCATGAGTCAGCAGAGAACCAGTCACCAAAAGTAGACATTCTATGATATTATAACTGGTAACCCAACCTGTTTGGTACATGTGTGTACGAAGCTTAGAAACGTTGTACCCCGATCTACAAAATCCGGGTCCTGTCTTTTTAACAAAATATCACAACAAAATTGATTTCTTGGTTCAGATGAGTCAATGAAAATGAGAACTGAACTGTGGAATACAAAAGGAAAAGGGCCGATAAAAAAATAATAATTAACTATTCAAATTTTCAGATTACTATGATTGATACACACACGGCAAAAACTACCACATGAAATGAAAGAGCATGCACTAAATAAATCTAACGTCATGCACTAGGAGTACAACTATATTTGAGCGGACATTATATTTGAGCGGTATTATTTTAACAAGTATGCAAAATATATTGTGAATATTTGTTTGCATATAGTGGTCATGTGACACCCACCACTTGACCAGGTCCCAATTTCATGGCGCTGCTAAGCGCACAATTTTCTGCTAACTGAGCCTCCATCCATTAAATGGAGACCTTAAACAGTAAGCACGCTTATCCCTAGCAGAAAAGGTTACTTAACCGGTTCGCGCCGGAATTATTTTGACATTGACCGGACCCAGGTAGGGATAGGTTTTTTTACGAACCTCGATCCCACACGGGTTCAGGCCGGCATCTGTGGGAAGCACACCCGGATATTTCCGGTCTGACATTCATTTTTGGTCTAGTTCGTTGCGTGTGTTTATCCGTCATTCATTCTGAATACGGCAAAACCTTTGCACATATACGTCATCCGACACAAAGCAGGGACATAGTCGAGTCCCTGCAAGTCCTTTCACAAGTCCTTTCGTGAAGCCAGTCACAAGTCCCTTTATAAAGGCAGTCACAAGTAACTGGATGAACAATGACAAAGGAATGCTTTTGTCAAAGCTGATTTGAATAGCTTGTGATTTAAATTGGAACTGAAAGACTTGTGATGGACTTGCAGGGACTTACAGGGACTTGCAGGGACTTGTGATGGACTCGACTACATCCCTGACACAAAGTGGTTACTAAAATCAGTGACGTAACAATACAAATCACGCCATGATATAGTGCTTCGAGTTAGCAGATTTTTGATTAGCAAAACATTTCTGCTAACTTTTATAAGCAGCGCCATAAATTGGGCCCAGGTAAAAAAAAATCCCTCAATTTTGTACTGCATGCTAATTACCCTGTATTACGACCAAGGATTAAGACACAAAAGAGAACACAAGCTATACTACAGGGACAAAGAATCTTAGTCTTTGTCAACATTTGTCCTCGGTCGCTCGGGTAGCGTAGGGTGAATCGGGCGAGGTTACAGTACAGGAATAAAGGAAACACAAAGGGCTATCCTCGGTCGTTAATGTGGTTCACGACTGTATGTTCCGGCACCACATAACGACCGAGGGGCGAGACACAAAGGAGAACAAAGGAAACAAAAGCCCCTAGGTCGGCGGTATGAATGAACAAATTTGGTCCTCGATCAATGGTGCAAGCGCAAAGCAATGGGGATTGGGTATAACGTAGGAATAAAGAAAAACACAATATCGAGCCTCGATCGTTATGTGGTTCACGACTGTATGTACATGTATGTGTTTCATCACTTGAAATGTGGACACGCGTAGGGGTTTAAAAATGTTCACACAACAGTTTGGCTGTCTAATTTTCACATCGACAACTTTTGTTACGATTACCAACATAGTGTACACAATAACTTACAACTACGTGGCGACCATAATGAAAAATATTTTCCTCCTAACACAACCTTTTCTCCCCCGGCTGTATCACATATTTATGTATGAGATATACCAGAAAGGGAAACTGCAGAAAATTTTATTCCTGTCACTGCAAGTACATCTTGTGGTTGTATTTCCCCTACGGTATTTAGTTTGGAATCTCAAAAAAATATATAACAGTGCCGAATAAAGTTACCGCCTAAATATAAAAAGTCAATTTTTAAGCAAACCCTAATGACAGGGCCGTAACCCCACGCTTAAACAAATCAAGGTCTCCCCGAAGCCATGTCCGAAACCGGCTTCCAAAGCTATGGCTACGTCTACTGTCAGCCTGCTCACTGTAGTTGTAATGGGGAAACACTTAAACAATAGCCATAGATAAAAGATTCCGACGCAGCCTAAACAGGCTACCAGAGCTACAGCTACGGCTACGTCTATTGTCAGCATGCTCACGCGCAGTTGTAACGGGGAACACCTAAACAATAGCCATAGACAAGAGATTCTGACGCGGCCGAAACGGACTTCCAGAGCTACGGCTACGTCTATTGTCAGTCTGCTCACGCGTAGTTGTAATGGGGAACACCTAGACAATAGCCATAGACAAGAGATTCGGATGCGGCCCAACTAAATCATCTTCAAAAAACAGCTCAAATCATTGTGCTTCTTTGCAGGGAATCTGCTGCGTCTGCACTAGCTGATAGTTCCCGGACTTGCACCTCAGCTTCCTGAATATGATCAGGTTCTTTTGACTTTTACGGCAAACAGTGGTGGCCAAAATATAACAGTTACACAACTGCTAAACTAAAGCTATCCCACCACATTTTCTGCCGGCAAACTAAACATGCAAATAGCGTAACATGCTCACGACATGACAAATCAAATTGCAAAAAAAATTAAAAATAAACAAAATTTTAAAAAGCGTACAAACACACAAAATTATCCCAAGAAAGAAAAGGACATCCATTTTGTTTTTCTCTCTCTAAATTCTACAAAATAAAAAGAGGGGTGCTAAAATAAGGCCATGCAAAATCAATAACAGAAAAGAAAAGCAACTTGCGATCCACAACCTCAAGACTCAAAAATAAAATTGGAAAAAAAAATAAAAAATTGGTACCATCCAATCAAAAAATGCACTTACTTAAGTTCTTGAGTGGACTGAATAATGGCAGATTTGTCAGCCATTGGACAACCTGATATACTGTGCAGGAAATCGCAAATAGCAACAATTGAAAAACAAAAAAAAGTGGGAAAAAAAGTAAATTACAGGAGGGTTTTTAATTAGAAATAAATACAAGAATCTTGCAGTTGCATACATTTGGGTCATTTTCACAGAGCAAGTAGCCCTACATGTGCACTTAGAAACAAAGGTTCTTCAAAAAGCATCCAGCTATTTTATTTTTTTTTACATTTTTTCCGTTCCCGTTAACCCTCTTATATACCATGCAGTTACCATAGAGCTGTCAGACCTTTCAAAACCTTTCAAGTTTCCTGGACTAAAGGGTTTTGAAAGGTGAGAAAGCTGTCTGACAAAATAAACCTATGAAAGATTTTGAAAGGTAAAACAACTCTCTGAACAAGCTGGTGTGAGGTGAGGTTTTGGAAAGTCTGGCCGTTTTCTGATAGACTTCCCATACATTTATCATAGGGGCATACCATAGCCCAGTTGTTCTACCTTTCAATTCCTTTCAAAAAGTATTGAAAGGTGTGGTAGTGCAGTAGCCCCAAATTCTGGAGCGTTTTGAAAGGTTCATACTTTTTGATATCCATTTTGCCCCGTAAGCAGATTTTTAAAGGTTTTGAAAGGTGAAACCAAACAAGCTCTGTGAACATTGACCTTTAATTGTCACATCTGTATCTCATTCTGTGGACCATAGCAAGGTTTTTTAGAGGATAAACAGCTTAAAAACTCAAATATTTTTCAGCCACAATTAATGCAGTCGGAAAAATTAATTGATCACAGGTGCAACCTTGTTGACAGGTGGACAATCTGTTCAGGGTTCCCAACGTTTCACGAGAACAAAATAACCCCATTTGCCCGTTACGAACAGGCGGGCATTTAAACAATTTCCATATTGAAACGGTTCCCTCCCTCCTCTCCCGGCCCCTCACCTCGAAAAAGGAATAAGGAATAATTAAACCCCTTCCACTGTAAGCTGGAATTGTTGAGAGAAAAATATTTTTCATTGTGGTCCCGTAACTCGCAGGAAAGTAAAATACCTAATAACTTAATAATATCAGCTAATATACTCACACAAATGAAAAACTCAAAATCCAATTTAATACTTTTAAAATAGATACAATAAAATTCTAGTGTTTTCGTTTGGGTTTGATGAAGCTTCTTAACCCATTAATTTGAGATCATGCAAATGCATGTGTAAACGGTCACAGACCCGAGTACAGATTTAGATCAAAAATACACGTTTAACCCACACTTCATGTTTCTTTACGTTACCAAAAGTATATGGTGCAAAGCATCAATTATTATTTTATTTCGAGTGTCGATCCGAAAAATGTGCTAATTTTTTTTTTACAAACTCTAAATTCCTGGAGTCAAATTTTGCTTTCTAGTAAAGTAATTAGGAGCAGTGGATCTTAACGTTTTACCGATGTGGCTTTGGAAATGTCAACATATGACTAAGTTTTTGTCATCGAAAGGATCGCAGTAATACCTTCTATGGGAGGCGTAATTTCCAGTCGCGTGGCCCGATCCATCGCAGCCGGGGGTGGGACAACTGTGAAGAGGGGAAGCAGGTTGTGTGAGGTTAGGAGCTGAGAATGCTTCAAAGAGGTTAGCTGTCTTACCCGTTGTAAACATGGAATAGTCCAAACATGACAGTTTACTCAAAATCTCAACATTAACTGCTACACACATACATTTTCACAGCTATAACAATTTGTAATATTTAGGCACGTACTTTAGGCACGTACTGTACACACACATGTACATACAAGTCCTAAGAATAACCGGTATGTACGTATAAACACATGTATTACGTCTAAGAATATGAAGACTGTTCTTTCAGACTTTCCATCAGCCACTTATAGAATCTACACTGGAGGAATCGAGTTGTGACCTCCGAGTGACGTTGTGAAGACAACATGGACCAGCAGAGAAGGGGTGAATATTTACTGACAAGTTTATTGTGCGACTAATATTTGTTTTGCATGCAAAAATATTCCTGCGAAGATGTAACACAGGTACTTGAAGACAAAATTGAAAGCAAAATACAAATAGATGGAAACACCATAATAGCTCATCACCACAGAAAACAAAGAGCGTGTTTATGGAAAAGAGAGTCACGATATATGTTTTAAATAGAGTAAAAGAGAAAGTAGAAGCCACATTTCTCCATGCGAAGGATTACAGAACTGCTTTGGGGGTTTACAAACAGACACGAAGGAGGATATTACAAAGTCAACCCAAAACCAGAAGTAAAAAAGGTGACATCTAGGAAGATTTGAGATAAATTTACTTGGACTAGCCTTTGTTGTTTGACCTTGACAGACACATACTAATCAACTACACACATTAAACACTTCATGCAATTTACAACCCCAAATTTTGTTCAACAATGCCACCAGAGAAGATTGACAGCATGCATGCACTGGTAGTATAGGGAACTCTTCTTGGTGTCAGCGGTGGGATCAGTAGGGGAACCTACCTTAGATGCTCGCGTTTCCCGTCGAGGCTGCCCTTGATTTTGCGGGGTTTGTTAAATTGCATGAACGCACCACTATTTAAAAGCGTGGTAGATCCAAGCAAGCGAGGGCGGTAGAGAAGGGGGTGAGAGAGCAAATTAAGGGGAATTTGTTAATGGTTATTGCAATGGTAAAAACAGGGCATCATCTGCGTTGAGAAAGTCACTCTAAATAATGACGATTGGTATTCTCAAACAAATTAATCACGAAATGAACTGATGAGCATTGATGCGAGTAGAGCGAGAGTTAGTATTGCAATCGTTTGCATCATAAATGCTTTTATGATGTTGAATTAGTCTTGTTGGATTAAAGACTGATGGAATGAAACAAAACGAATGGGTAAAGTGGTTATTAGTGAGATGAAATAATTTAACTGCGGAGCCACGAAGGGCATCACTGACGGGCAAAGTTGAATATTAGGTTTAGTGCAATGCCACAGAGGGAAAACTCTTGCATACATGTAAACTCGCATGATTTGAAAACCTCAAGAATTTATAAGTTAGGTTCAGAGGGTTCTAAGGGTTTTAAGGATTACAAAAACAAGATACCTAGGATCGTCGTAATCAGGATTGCTGGTCTTGAGCATAGCTGCAACGGTGATTGAGGAACTGGTGGTCATCAGGCTGGTTGGAAAGCAGGGAACGACACTACTGGGAGCCTTGATGACCTTCTGGGGCTTGGCCACGCTGGTAGAGAAGTCCATGGGCTGCTCGCCATAGCTCCGAGGAATCTGGAGGATGGTGGGTGCCGTGGTAATAAAAGAGGGTACGGGGTTTTGGACGCCTGGCTGGGGCACGCTGAGCTGGATCAGCCCGCTAGCTGCTGATTGGACCGAGGCCGGGGACGGGGCACTCTGACTGGATGCGTGGGTGTTGGAGACCGTTTCAGAGGACTTGCTGGACTTCATGCTGAGGTCCAAGGTGCCGTTGCTGTCCACTTTGACAGTCTCAAGGGGACGCTGGGTAGGAGGGGTGGTCAGGGCTTGGGAATGATGATGCTGCTGGTGGTGGTGGTGCGAGTGGGGGTGTTGGTGTGCGTTCTGCGGGGTTAAGTGGGGCTGGGACGAGGGAGGGATCTGCAATGGGATGGTGAGCTGTCCTGGAGCCAGTTGAGGTGCCTTGATGGACAAGTTGAGGGCGGTGGCCGCCATCCGAGCCGAGGTAGGATCGATGGTGCAGTCGTTGGGGTCGTAGTCTCCGGCCTGGAGCTTCTTTTTGACTGGCGGGATCAGGTCACTGGCTGTGATGATCTTGGGAGCGATGCGCTTGTGGCCCGTGTTGTAGGCCACCTTGGTTTCAAATGGCAGCACGCCCTCGGGCTTGCTGAAACGGGGGTCTCCGGGCAAGTTTGGGCGAGGTCCCGGGTTGCTGAATGCCTGGTAGCCGCTGTCCATTTGCTTCACATAACACACTGGTCTGAAATATCATCAATGAAAAAACAAACCATGTGCTTAGGCCCCAACAATAATAGTTGAAACTTTTGATCCTCATTAAAAATTTTCCCCTTTTTGTTTGGGGGGGGGGGGGGGGGGGGGGGGGGGGGGGGGGGGGGGGCCCTGTCGGTTACATGTAGTCAAAGTTTGAAGAGGGTTGGGAGATGACAACCATCACGCGGTCCACTCTGTTTCCACTAATGTCATCAAACCGATGTATGCTGTAACACGTTAAGCTGCTTATCATCATACGAAAGGTTTGAAGAAATTAATTTATGTGTGTTTTTTTGGTTTTTTTCTTAAAAAAAAACCCCAAAACATAAGTTGGGTCGGATCATTAAAATAGGGTAGGTCAGTTAACTGGAAGCAGATTTATATTTGTGTGTGATAAGCCTGCATTCTCCTGGTATACAACTTGAAATTAACCCCCCAAAACAAGAACATTCCAATCTTTACAAGACTTTGTACAGTATTTTCCAATTTTCAATGGCATAAGTGTAAAGTGAAAAAACAAGGAAATGAATCTGCTGATCCGAGGAAAAGTTGCACGCCAGGGGCCAATTACATAGAGCTGCTAAGCACAAAAATTTGCTTAGCACAAAAAAGTCTTGCTCAATAAAACGGGTTATCAGCCAAAATTCTACATGTTTTTCATGCTAAGCCTAAAACCAGCTGATTATCCATCTAAAACAAATTTTCATGCTAAGCACATTTTTGTGCTTAGCAGGGGCCAATTTCACGGAGCTGCTAAGCAACAAAATTTGCTTAGCATGAAAATGTGTCCTTGGCAAAAACAAGGTTACAGACCAAATTTTCACGTGATCTTTATTGTTTTTGATTGATAATCAGCTGGTTTTTTTATTAGCATGAAAAACACATAGAATTTTGGCTGATAACTTGTTTTTAATGAGCAAGACGTTTTTGTGCTAAGCAAATTTTTGTGCTTAGCAGCTCCGTGAAATTGGCCCTGCTCTATGAAATTGGCCCTTAAGTCCTCACCTGTTCAGCATATCTGCCACCATGTGCTCCGAGCGGCTGGGTGTGACGTGGGGCATGCCGTCGAACCGGTTCATGGGATCGCCGGGCTGCTGCGGCAGCGGCTGCTGAGGCAGCTTGCCGCCGATGTGCTTCTCAGCAGCGGCGATCGGACAACCGGATAAACTACAGGAAAAACAAGGCATTCAACCACGGAGAAAAGGGGAAAAGAGACAATAGATAACGTGAGGAACGTGGGTCATGCAGGAAAAGTTTCCAGGGTTAAAAAAAGAAAAACTTTTTTTTTAAGTGACTTCTGAATCGGGATTCAATGATCTTGTGAGAATACCATCAACACAATCTCTAAAGATTTGAAAAAGTTAATTTTTTTGCAAAGGAAATCATGCAGTGGGCACAGAAAGAATAGAGTACAGTCACAGAGTATATGGGTGATTTCCCGAGCTTGACACAACTTCAAATTCTTGAAAAATCTGCCAAATACCTCACTACATGTACATAATCAATACGTACTCTACTTGTACATGCACCAGTTATTCTAAACTACGTGCTTTAAGAAACAAAGAAACACATGCACAAAAAGGTCAAAATCTCTGGATACCTATAAAATGAAGCAGCTTTAATACAAAAATCATCAAGAATGAGATTGTCAATGAAAATGTCTTTCTCCAAGATTAAAAAAAGTCTGAATTCAGACAAAAGTCTGAACAATCCCAGGTCTAAATCAGTGAGACAGCACAATAACAAGGGCAAAAATGTTAAATCAATCAAGTGAAATTTGATGGCACTCGCAAACATTTATGTAAAAAAAAAACTAACCAAAATCAAATATTGTGTGATACTATTCCAGTTTTTCATAAACTTTTATAAACTTTCAACATCCACACCAATCTGGTATAAGGCTGTCATGTGGTTAACCAGTTCGCGCCGGATGACGTATATAAACGCAACGTTTTCCCAAGATTCAAAACGGATGACGCATAAACACGCCACGAGCAAGGCCGGAAATGTCTGTCAGCAGCGAGCAAGGCCCGAAATGTCTGTGTGGGTGTGCTTCCCAGTACTATCGGCCAGGAAGCCGCCTGAGATCGAGTTTTGTTAAAAATCGGTTCGGTGATGTTAAACTAATCCCGGGGCGAACTGGTTAATAAAGATTTTACACCCCGTCCCTTTTCCTTAATTTTTGTGTGTGTGTTAAAGTCAAGTTTCATGGAACGTGCTGCTACGATAAAAAGTCTAGAAATGGACCCACCTCCTATGGGAGTTCCTGTTGCTATTGACATGCCCCCTTCCTGTGCATCCCGGTGTCGGGCATCTGCTTAATAGGAAAAAAGAAACGAGGACAAAAGGAATAATTATTAATACATTCCTCTTCGGCGTCTTACCTTAATCCAAAGGCTAATATTTCAAAAAAGTCAGAAAGATTTTACGATTCCCTTTTCAATTTTCTTTTTAAATTTTCAACAGATTATTTTATTTTTTGTAATTCTCAATTTCTAATTTATACCTTGACAATTTTCAATTTGTTTTTATTTTTTATATATAAATATATGCACATACATGTATTAATTTTAATATTTAAAACAAACAAAATTAGAATAATTTTGAAAAGTATAAAAACAATGGTTACCAACAAATTGTAACATCAAACTCGAAAATTAAACTTTTAAAACGGCAACATGTATGGAACTAGGAAACAAACAGTAAGTCAAGCAGGAAAACTTTAAATTCAAAACCAGTCATGCAAAACAAAACTCTATAGTAATTCTAAAACAAATAAGTTAAAGGTTAGAACAAATTGGTTTTTTAAACAAAGCAACCGAACTGGGTAGTTTCTTTAAAAAACATAAATAAAGTTGAAGAACAAGTAAATTCATTCAAGATTTGGATAAACATATTTTTGACACATTTGGGTAAACCATTTAGGTTTACTTAGACAAAAATACGACAGAACAGCATTATATTATTATTTTAAAGTCCAACAATTAACGATATAAATCCCAATATGCTAAACCTTGAAAAAGCTACAAGCTATTATTATTATTATGTTTTTAATTTTAAGCCTGAAAAAAAAAAATAGTAATAAAAAAGTAATTTACGGAAAAAACCTGTCCAAGTTAATGTCGAATGACCAATGGTTATCCCTAAAAAGATAAAAATATATATTGGACAACTAAACGACTAGTACTGTTCAAACTAACAAAGCATGTCTCCTGTGAGAAACGAGCCAAATTTAGAATTAATTTAAAAAACAAAACTAAAACAAACAGAAACTACAAAGTTTCAACTTTTTTAGAATTTGAGAATTCACCACAGTGTGGATTCTAAGCCTGCTCTACCTGCCGAACCAGCAGTTCAGCGTTCGGGGTTCGATTCCTAATCTCAGGAGGCGTGCCCTGAGCAACGCCCTTTCCAACTCCTTAAGCAGACGGAATCTCTGCAACTGCTCCTCGGAAAATGTTCTCAAGAGGAAAGAAAAAACATGAGATATCCAAGCTGTCGATCTACCTGTATGGCCCTGAGAAACAAAACACCTCCTGCATACTAAATACTGATTTGAATAACCTGCAAATTAAAGTTTAAGGCAACCTTCTAGAGTACAGTAACCTAAATCTTGCAGTAGTTTTTTCCCCAGAAGCAAAATGAAATCTTATGCTTATGAGAAGATAAGCTAAAAAGATCAACATATCACAACCTCTAACTTTTACAATTTACAATCTATGTCCTGACAAACTACATGTATGTAAGACATTATTTGAGTTTGACTGTCTTCCATTACTGAGTAAACCTAAGACCAGAGCTGTATTCCAGTCCCTGCAAGTCCTTGCACAAGTCCAGTCACATGTCCAGTCACATGTCCAGTCACAAGTCCAGTCACAAGTCCAGTCACAAGTCCAGTCACAAGTCCAGTCACAAGTCCAGTCACAAGTCCAGTCACAAGTCCAGTCACAAGTCCAGTCACAAGTCCAGTCACAAGTCCAGTCACAAGTCCAGTCACAAGTCCTTTCACAAGTCCTTTCACAAGTCCTTTCACAAGTCCTTTCACAAGTCCTTTCACAAGTCCTTTCACAAGTCCAGTCACATGTCCAGTCACAAGTCCAGTCACAAGTCCAGTCACAAGTCCAGTCACAAGTCCAGTCACAAGTCCTTTCACAAGTCCTTGCACAAGTCCTTTCACAAGTCCTTTCACAAGTCCTTTCACAAGTCCTTTCACAAGTCCAGTCACATGTCCAGTCACATGTCCAGTCACAAGTCCAGTCACAAGTCCAGTCACAAGTCCAGTCACAAGTCCAGTCACAAGTCCTTTCACAAGTCCTTTCACAAGTCCTTTCACAAGTCCTTTCACAAGTCCTTTCACAAGTCCAGTCACATGTCCAGTCACATGTCCAGTCACAAGTCCAGTCACAAGTCCAGTCACAAGTCCAGTCACAAGTCCTTTCACAAGTCCTTTCACAAGTCCTTTCACAAGTCCTTTCACAAGTCCTTTCACAAGTCCTTTCACAAGTCCAGTCATAAAGCCAGTCATAAATAACTGGTTGAACAATGACAAAGGAATGCTACTGTAAAAGCTCATTTGAATAGCTTGTGATTTGAATTGAAACTAGAGGACTTGTGATGGACTTGTGATGGACTTGCAGGGACTTGCAGGGACTTACAGGGACTTGTGATGGACTTGACTACATCCCTGCCTAAGACGAAAACATGCTTCGTTTACATGTGCGCTCTCCTATGGAAGCCAGGTAGGGACTACATAGGGACCACTACAACTTACATGCTAATAATAATTCACATGCGATACTGAAATTTACGCACCAAACAAAATAATAAAGGGGAGGGCGGAGTCCATGGAATTACAGGGGGGGGGGGGGGGTACCCACAGGTCCAACAATGTACATCTACCACATATATATCATAAATAGCTTACTTCAGGACATGTTCGTGCATCTGCAGTACTGTGGAGAAACAAGAGTCAAAATAATGGTGAACATTTAATCAAACCGAGGATAAAAACGTCTGCTGTTCAATAAGTACAAACGAGATAAGACAACTGTAAATATACGGACATTTGCAAAATTGTAGATTGCCTTTATTGTCATGGAAATTAATAAGTAATTTGTAAGGTTGGTTATCTTGAACAGGTTCCCGGACGTTAACGGTCTTGGACCTGAGGAACCTACTAATGCGCTAGAAAGGTTTTCCTTAGCAAGAAGTAGGGTTTCAACCTAATTGTTTTTTATATTTTTTCTTAACCTAAGCTTTGAATTTGAGGGCTATTTGTATCCGTACAAAAACATTGCCAATTTAGCACGCACGGAAGAATTTTTTACTCCAGTATCTGAACATTACATGTACATACTCATGTGTATAATAATAATTTGGGAGACTAATCATCCTTTCTCCAGCTAAATGCTGAACTGCAAGAGCACGGCTACAACGTGGTCGAGCCGCTGGCACAAAAAAGAGCCTATGGCAGCTGGTCACATCGACTTGTATATGACTACAGGGCACAGCCTGAGATTTTTCCAGAGGGGTGTCACGAGGGTTTTCCTCCGAGTCCTCTGGCTTGAGGACCCGGAAGAAAACCCTAGTGACACAAGAGAGAACCAACGCACAACTCTGTCAAGAAATACTGCACCGTCAAACTTAGGATTAGCTTTGAAAATCAAATCCAAAACTTGAATACTCACGTTGTTGAGGAATCTTATCTCTGTGTGGGCATCCAGAAAGACTTGTAGCAAAACAAAGAAAGACAGTTATTTTAAACTACAAATGAATGATAAAAATGTATGCTAAACATTTAAAAACATTTTCAAACTGCACATCAATTAAATAGCCACTAAAGTTAATCAGAAATTAAGACTTATTTTGATTTTTTTTTAAATATTCAGTTCAACTTTTCTCACCTGCGATGATGATGGTACAGTCCGGTGACATGGCCTGTTCCATCGCAGCCAGGGGTAGGACACTTGCAACCCTCAAGAAAGTCTTTTGCCATTGCTGGGAGTGAGAGAAAAAAAACCTGTATTTAACCATTTTCTAAACTGACAATCCGTGAACTCAAAATAAGAACTCAAAAACGACTGAAATGTTACGTTTAGATGATCATGACTGAAATTTGTACCGTGGCTTCTTAGACTTTGGACCTCTCAGTGAATGCACTACTTTGCTAATTTCAGACATTTTGTCTCATATGTAGAGACTTCATAAACGTCTTGGAATTAATTTTAAAAAATTAAGATTTGCAATATTCCTTCTGAAATTTCTTTTCGACCTTAAGTTAAACTTCACTGTCAAACTTGATGTGACACAGCAGACTTTAATACTGACTTACTGAGGTCGATTGAAAATAATTCTGAAATATGTACCTGATGTGGGCCCCAACATGGTTGTCACTGGGGTGCCATCAGCAAGCAGCATTGAAGTCATCGGGGAGCCAGACACGTTCCTCATGGCCTCTTTCATTTGCGACATGGCCGACGTCATGCTGGCCGACGCTAGTCCAATGGAGGAGGTCTGGCCGGATGTTGCCAAGACGTCTAACGGCTCAGTCTTGATGCCGGTTATCGGCAGCATCTTAGACATGATCGGGAAGGAGACTCTGGGCTCGGCAGAGAGAAGAGCCCCGATGGTGGGCGGGATGATTGTGTTCTCTTTGTCCTCCTCTGCCGGGGTGAGGGGTTTGTCATCGATGACCAACGGCTGGTCCGGGATTGCCATGGATTCACTCAGGAGGGCATCCTCATCCTCCATCGGGATCTCATCAGCCGGTGGCTCCTTGGCAGTTGCTTCCTTGACTTCTGGGAGCTCTACTTGCAACTCTGGAGGCTCTTCCTTCTCAACTTGTGAAGACTCTGCTGGGGCATCCTCAGTTTCAGTCTGTTCGCTGCCCTCTGCCTGAACAGCGTCAGTGTGTTCATCTGCAGTGACAGTCGGAATGGGTTGGTTTATTGGCATAGGGGGTTCTTCTTTTTGGATCTCCTCCAGAAGAGGGGTGCTTTCATCAGACTGGTGCTTTTTTGTTTCTTCCTCAAGCTCCTGGGAGAGCTGCTCACTCATGAGACGGAGATGCTTGGGCAGCTGCGGCATGGCAATATTGTAGTCGTCGTCGTCTTCGTCGCCTGCCTCCTTGGGCTTGAGAGGGACCGAGGTGAAGGCATCGTCATCTCCAGATTCCTCCCCTACAAGCTCTAGAATCTGATCTTCGTCATCATCCGCATCACCTTCACTGATCTCTGTAGGAATCTCGGTGCACGCAACATCCCCGACATCCTTATCCATGGAGTCCAAGTGGCCGTCTTTTGCTGCAAGCCCTTCAGGAGCAGAAGAGCTCTTCGACAGCTCAGCAGTGCCCTGCAAAACGGACACCTCCTGGTTGAGAAAGGCCAGTTCCTTGTGAAGCTTTGGAGGTGTACAGACTTCTTCATCGTCCTGGTCCTCTGTCCCGACAGAGGTATTAATGTTCTTGAAGTTGTAGAGATTCAGTTGGACTTCATCGTCTT
The DNA here is from genome assembly GCA_037893245.1 of Crossaster papposus. Taxonomy (NCBI): domain Eukaryota; kingdom Metazoa; phylum Echinodermata; class Asteroidea; order Velatida; family Solasteridae; genus Crossaster; species Crossaster papposus. The sequence goes on along the minus strand of JBAIAA010000120.1, from coordinate 1,497,432 downwards.
CCATCGGCTCTTCTTCTTCATCTTCTTCTTCTTCGTCGTCTTCAGCATCTACATCTTCCTCCACTTCCTCTTTTCCCTCAGCATCGTCGACGGCCTCTTCTTCCAACTCCTCATCTTTTTCCGTCTCGGTCTCCTTGTCAACCGCCTCCTTCATTTCTTCCTCATCGTCGGGCGGAGTTTCTTCCTCATCATTCTCCTCCGCTGGTTTCTTAATCAGCTCCACCCCTTCTTCCACTTTTTTCTCCTGGTCGATCTCGGCCGTCACGTTGTCCAGGAGCTTCTGCAGGTTGACGATGGCCCGCCGGCTGCATTTGGACTGCGGATCGTCGTCTAACGACGACACTGAGTTCTCGTCCTCTGGGTCTGTCGCTGCTGCAACACCCCTTTTGGCAGGTCTGTTGTTGATGATGACTTCGTCGTCAACTTCTTCTTGGTTGTTGGTAGTGGTGTTGCCCCCACCACCGCGGCGTCGCGACCTTTTGACTTTACGCTGGGGCTCAGGTGAAGTGGGCTTGGAGCAACCCTTTCGCTTCTTGGATGCTACAGGACAACTGAGAAGTCTGTTGAAAAATAAAAGGGGAAAAAACGTATTTAGATTTTCTCAATGTTGACTCCTTACATGTAGCACACTTGCAGAAGTTTGGGAAAAAAAATTGTAAACAAAAAATTGAAATGAAAAGTAAGAGTTGTTCGTAGTTCTGGAAACCGAGTGTCTCACAAAACCAGAAAATCTTTACAGAGACTGTGGGAGTGAAACTTACGTTCTGTGTTTGGAGAATTTGCCATTAGTGTGTCCTGCTCCATCACAGCCTGGTGTGGGACACCTGGGCAAAAAGACCAATCAGAAATCAAACAGGTGTCACTATGGGCCTTGTTTTTACAAAACTAAATTTCTAGAAGATGAAACAATTTGTTGGCAATTTCTGTATCATAGCTGGAATGGCAAATGGATTCAAGTGTGATTTAGATACATGTCGTGCCATTAGTGGTTCCATTGCTTCTGTATAATAGTTCTATAATAAAATGTGCATTCGAAAATGGAATATAATTACTGACATAAAATGCAAGTAATAAAACTTAACAACAAAGACAGTAGGGTTAAGGGCTAGTTATAAAATATTAACAATTATCAAAATCATATGACCAACAAGAGGGTCAAATGATTTTTCCAGATACAAATTCCATACCACAGACTGACAAATTGTTATTTAAATGATGGGTGCAGGCAGTCAAAAAATGTTTAAAATAATTCTTATCTCTCTAGATTGCTTAAGAGTAGCACGACAATCGACTCAAGTCTTAATAAGCAGTAAACAATGTCAATTTTTGCTACAATTTCAATTACTTATTAGCTTTCAACTTTGTAACTTATAAATTGACATGCTTCTGTACAATAGATGTACACAATAAATTCGTTATTTTTGTCTCGGACATTTTTGAACAAGCGTCAGGTTTCTGGTGAAATTTACATCAAAAGGACTACAAACAAAATCTGAAAATCTTTTCCGGAGACAATCCCCCTAAATCTGCAGGTACACATGTACACGGTCAACAAATCTACTTGACACAAGGTGCCATATGGTTCAGACTGGCTCATAAAGTCAGAGTCGATCTTTCCCGGGCCCACAAACGCTTGAAATTAAATTAGCGTCGCTTAAAAATAGGCAACAAATCAGAGGTTTAAAATGGTCTGACTCATTATGTATTGAAGCAAAGCACTTGTCAATATCGGGCGCTGAAGATTCAGGGTAACGGTGTACATTGCATTACATTTGTAATTAAGTGTTGATATGTGTGAGTACATGTAGGCATACACCATGGAGGTAGCTACCTCCATGCATACACCGAGTTATGGGGACACTTTCTTTTGTTTGAACAAATCTAACCAAGTTGTGGGGACATTTTCGTGTAAAGGGTTTTAGTGCTAGAATTGGGTTAAGGTACAATGAAAGAAAATGAAATAACAAATTAGGGTGATGTTTAAAATTTTAGGTCGAAAGCTTTTTCAGAGTTTGAGTTTAGAGAGATTTCCCTTAATAATAATAATAATAATAATAATAATAATAGTATACAAAGTAAAGTATGTGAAGGATTTTGATGGACATGGCCCTCTACTCAGTAAAAACTAAGTGGAAAGTGGTTTGGGTGGGATTTGTTTTTTTGGGGGAGGGGGACAATGATACAAAGCCACTGCCCTCTGATGTCGCCTTAATGCATGGTCTTTAGGTTTTCAAATAATCTCATTTGGTTAACAAAAGCGAGGCCCAAAATTCTTTCTCCTTTTATATTTTGTCTGTAATCCCAAAACTGCACATAATTTATCAATTAAACAAACAAAAAACACCCCAAAAATCACACAGGCACCCGCAAACTATACAATAAACAACTCTAAAAAGACAGAAACAGCTGTTAACTTCACTGCATAATTATATTCCTTCCACCCCCCCCCCCCCCCCCCCCCCCAACAACAACCCCAACATTGTTTTCTCTCTGCTATCTAATCAATTGTTAAAACAAACAGAGGCCTTGAAACAGTGTAGGGACACAATCCCCAAAATAGTCTAACTTTAGTCTTACAAAATCAACAGGAAATATAAAAGAACAGCCTCGTCAATTAAACCAACTCTACAAAGTTGCCCAGGTGTATATATTCCCAGGAGAGCCTAATTGTTTTGAGCGAGTTCAGAAAATGAAAAACAAAGAAAAACAACTTTATTTATTGTTTTCTAAGAAAGAATTGTTAGGTGTCCTATACATATATCTGATTGTAAACAGTGATACACATTTTTACCAATTCTCAATTATTTCAGAAAAAAGACGCCCGACACCCCCACCAAAATAAATAAAGACCTAAAAAATAAATTTAAAAAAACCCAAACAAAAGATGTTACTAGGCAAGGATAGATTCAATACAACCATTTTGTTTGTCTTTCTTTGTATATTTTTTTTCGAGGGGGGATATCTTTAAATGCACAAATATGCATCATAAAATTTCAGTACCTATTCTGAAACTTTGTATTCGCAAAATGCAAATTGGTCAACGTTTGCTGTGGCAAACAAACCGCTTTGAACATCGACTCAATTTAGTTTTATACCGGTACCGCAATTCCCAAATGTTTCTCATTAATATTTGAGCTCTTAATAAATACGGCATAGGCCAGCTCTAAAAATAATTTAAGCCATTACTAATTTAAAAGAATTCCCAGACATAATAGCAAAGTTTAGTTTTGGATGTGAAAGAATATGGCAAAAGATCAACACATGTACAGGTAGACATAAACACTCAACACATCGACGCTCAAAACCGAGAAAAAAATGTTAAATATTTTCATAGACAAATAAACCACAAGGGAAACTGACTAGGTAAATTTGCATAAATGTTTAAGCAAACAAAGAAATTGGCAAGGCGGGACTCGAACCTGCAACCTCCGGAATACTGGACCGGCGCTCTACATGAACTATCTTGCCCTATGTTGGTGGTCTCCCAAATTGTCAGTATCTTTGTTAAAGGGCAGTTCACCTAAAGGTAGTATACACCATTGGTAACTGCTTGCATTATCATGAATGGGTGGATGTAGGGGGTTATATTTTATAGTAAATATCGTTTAACTGACCTGGCTTAAGTTTTACAATCATGGTTGCTGAGAAAAGCAAGAAAACGACTTTCGTTTCCAACCGCAATCATGCAGTTTTTCTTATTTTTTGTTTTGTTTTTTCGCGATCGCCGCCCGGCGATAATGAATTTTGGTTTATACAATTCAATTTTTTTGAACAATTACAGGATATCTAGGGCAATTGTTTTCCTGGATGCCTAGAATCATTATTTACTTTCAAATAAGCAAGATATTTCTTAATAATTCGGTAGTAATTGTTTTCGAAATCTGCAAATGGTGTATACTACCTTTAAAAATTTTATATATTTTCAGAAAAAATTAAGTAAATATTTTGACTAATTTAAACTTACCCTGTATGCTCATGAACAGGATCTATAAAAAAAACATAGAAAACAAATGTTAGGCAGTTTCAGTCTAGAAAGTAAAGTGCTTAAATAATTAAGCAAATTTATTGATGGGCAATTTTCTTAAAACCCTAAATCAACAACACGTCATTTTTGCTTCGGGAAATTTTTGGCCATGAAAATGAGAAAGCGAGGAAATGAATTACACGTGATACGTCGTTGTGGTAGCACACAGAACACGATGAATGAAGGTCACAGGTCCGAACTTTATGTCGCAGGCATTAAATATTTACATACCTGTTTTTTCAATGGGTGAATGTAAAGTACATTGCATTCCCGAGTCCTGATCACGTATAATCACGTATAGTTGTTTTTAACCACATTTGTGCCAACGTTTCATCGCACGCAATGCGTTTCGGCCTAAATCTTGTCAATTTCACTCAGAATTTTATTTAATTTTCCAGCCAAAATTGTAAGTAAAAAAAAATCGAAGAAAAAAATCCATCAGAACTAATTTTCTAACTGAAAGTTAAGAAATGGGAGATAAGAGACAAGATGCTCTACCGACGAGGGAAAGATTTCTTTCATTCCGTACGGTTAAAAAGCCACCTGCTGCGATCAAAATGACCTGAGTCTCCTAATGGATGCTTGATTGATGACAAAAGTGGGCAAATGATGCCAAGAAGAGACGGGTATTGTAAAATAAATTGAAGACTGTGGTATGCTGGCGACTTTCATTCACTTGTTTCTGTGCCAATATTTAAGGTTGTGGAACACCGGATCGAAGTTAGCTGAGATAGCGGCACGAAGGACTCGTGGACTCGTTTTTTTCAAACAGAGGTAAAATCCTAAACTTCCCCCCCCCCCCCTTTCAAAAATCAGCTCGCTCTGTTCTCTAAGGTTAACACTTTGCACTTGGGCCTATTTTGGCAAACTTATATTTTTATTTATTTATTTTTTTGGGGGGGGGGGGGGAGGGGAGGGGGCGGGTTGTAATACAAATTATAGCAAAACAATTGACCAGGGAGTGCATTATTGAAATTTTATTTAAAGTCGGGAAAGTTTGGAGCAAATTTTAGTATTGATTAGTAAGCCAACATTTGTTGGTATTTATTCCTATCAAGATTGTGTGCAGCCCCCCCCCCCCCCCCCCCCCCCCCCCTCTCCCCCCAACTTCCCCCATTTAATTTAATTAAGGCAACCTCTACTTCACCCCCTTTTTATTGTTTCTTACCTGCTGGTCCAGTTGCCCTTGTCCTTCTTGGCCTGTCTTCATTTTCTGTGGTCTCCTGAAATAAATAAAAGAAGGGAAATGTGCAAATATTAATAACTGGTAGCATTTCTTTTCTTTTTTTCAGACCCAGATAAAAAAAATTGAAGAAAAGTAGTTTCAAAATTAAATAAATGCAGGACAAAGGTAAAACTGTGGACCCCAATTGAAATAACCTGTAAAATGGCTTTTGGGAACTATCCCAGGTTAAATCAACTGTTTTGATTTTTATGAAATGTTGTATCTGTCACATTGTTGTTAAGTCGATCATCACCTAGCAAGCTTTCAAGGGTCGTTTTCCAAACCCCAGCTTTGCCTCAGCCTTTGGCTTCGTTCATGCGGTTTTGCAATGGTGATGGAGCTGTATACGGTGCCTGAGCTTAAGTTTAGAAACGGCCGGCCAAGCAGACCAAGATAGAAAAGTAGAAGATAAGAAGGCAAAATCAGGATGAAATTAAGACTTTTGTTGGCTTTCAGGAGTAGTTTTCTTGGATACTCACCCACACCCACAGCATCCTAAGACTTATTTGGCATATTCTGTAATCGCAACGCTTATATTAATATAATTCCTCATTAATTTGTAGTATTGCTTGATGCGTGGGCGGTTATGGTCGTGAATCCATTACGTTTTTGTCCATGCAATGTAGAAGATATAATTTATAATAATAAAAAAATTGACAAATGTCAGTGTCTCTAGTAAACAATACTGAAAACTGATATTTTGACAGACCGAGAAAGGTTTTCAGTCATTAATTATGTCTGTAGACAAACTGCAAGTGTTATTACCTTCGCGATAATTTTTTTTTCATAAAACAAACGATCCATCATTAAAACGAGCGGAAAAACCGCCTTTGTTACTGCGAAGAGGGCATCTTTTATTAAATGACGCGGTGAATTCTGCATTTTTTATTAGTGTTGGCCTTGGCAGAGTCTATTGTCCACGATTGAATTTAGAAGGCGCAGAACTAGGATGGAATACACAAAAAGACTTTCACAGAGGATAATCATTATTGACTTTTTCTATTGCACGTGTTTCTAATTTCGGTATTCTGAGGAGACAATGGGAGTCAAAGGGTCTCCACAGGGTAATTTCTATAAAATGAATAGGTCTTCACAAGAATTTTCACAAAATAGATTTTTGGATTTTACTCAAATTGCTCAAAAACTAGGTTATATGGTGTTGGTTAGGGTTAGTGTTTGGGTAAAATATATGGTATATTGGGTCGAAATGTCAACCCAGGAAATTAATTGTGGTTGAAATAGGAGCATTTTGAAAAACGTGCTCGACTTTCTAACCATTTTGTAAACGAGAACAAAGAGATGTCTCCACAAGGATACAAATTTGAGGATCAATGTATGCCTGTGATTAGTACCCATTGTAGTGGATGTGTTTAACAGATGGCACAGCTACTGTATGTGAACAAGAACACAATAGTCCAATAATGATCAAAGACATTTATTAAGAAAATTGTCCCTGGGAATTTTTTTTTGGAATGATTTATAAATAAAGGTGAAAGCTAAAACATTAATTAGTATGATTATTAACTTTTTGTTATATTTTGCTGCTACATGTAGGTTTGTATTCCGAGGTCAGAAAATTTGAGCGTCAATGGGCGAAAGGGGGGAGCTTGTGTTATTGGAAATTAAATCATATACTAGTGATTTTTATTTTAAAGGGCGAAGCATTCTTACAACTGTTAAAATTATATTTTATATAAGTCAAAACTATTATCAACTTCAAACTTGAACTGAGTGGTTAAGACTTACATGTAAGAGAGACTAACATGTATCATTGTTTGTACCTCCACACCCCCCCTCTCCCCATCAGAACCCTACCCCCTCCCCACACCCCAACATTTTAAAAGCATGTTCTGAAGCCACTTTGTCCATATTGGATTTTCGTTAGCCCACTAGGCAGAATACGCATCTGGTTTTTTTTCCGCCAATCTTCGGGGAAGCGTCAGCACATCAGAAGACCTTCGAGTTTCACAACGACACACGAGTCAAACCACCAAGCATACAGCGAAACACACGGTGCGCGGCAACGCACAAGAAAATCTTAACACAAACACCCAGCAATAAGTCAGCCAAATAGGCACTCGCCCAACGAGCCACAACAGAACACCGAAAACAAATTGATCTAGATTATCACCCCCGTTGGGGAAAGTGGAACAGTCTCATTACTCATCGCATCGCCCGCTCTCCTCATCCATTGATCAAGCAGGTTGCTATGGCGATATGCGATCAGCTCTCCAAGAGGACACTTGTTAATGACTGCGCGGGGGGGAGAGCAGATCCTTTTTAGTTACGTTGGTACATGTATGCACAGACTTAGTGGAGGGTTAGATGGGTATGGGGTATTGGGGGAGGGAAGGGGGGGGGGGGGGGGGGGGGGGTGCGAACCACAACTGGTATCTCACATGTGGTAAACATTTAAACGTAGGATACACCAATGGTAATTGCTTGAATTATCAGGAACGGGTGGATTTGAGGGCTTGTATTTTATAGTACATATCGTTTTACTGACCTGTCCGAAGTTTTACAATCATGGATGCTGAGAGAAGCAAGAAAAACGGAGTTCGTTTTTAACTCGCGTCAGGCAGTGGTTCTTATGTTGTTAGTGTTTGGGTTAAGTTTTGGGTATAATATAGGGTATATTTTGTCCACATTTTTGACCAGGAAATTGGTTGAAATAGGATCATTATGAAAACAATATTGAACAGTCTAGAACAAAGACATGTCTCCACAGGGATACAAATTTGCGGATCGATGTACACAGTACACTGCTTTCTTGACAATTTGTCTATAAAACGAAAAAGGAATGTTCAAGAGAAAACAAATCAACTTTATAAGATTTTCGCGTCTGTGACAGCTATTAAACGTCAATTAATGCAGAATATTAAATGAACCAACCTACATGTACACTATCTTGCAATGAGATTCTCGATGCCCAGAGGAGCAAACAACGCAGAAAACCTGCTCGCCAGTTAGCAAAATAAACAAACTTTAACTCCACCACGCAGACTTGCTAAAAAAACTGCCGGCTCCGTCCGCGATTGCCTGTCGGCTCCTATCTCTCTACAAACCGGCATTTGTCAAAGAGACTTAATGTAAACAAAAAAAGTGTGTATATTGCCGATATTCACGGATGTTAAAACTCGCGTCGCTTTCCCCAAGATACAACATGTAATGCGTGGCCGCATGCTGCATTGCTGAGCATGGTTTATAAAATGTAGAATTTTACTCTTAAAAGGCTTTTTGAACTCCATGTTCTCATATGTTTCTGATATCAAACGTCTTCAGCGTCTCCAAAATCGTGCAGCCAAACTTGTTTTCCAGGCTAAAAAGTATGATCTTGCGTCGCCATTTCTCAAACAACTCCATTGGTTGCCTGTCCACTCGCGTATTGTGTTTAAGATTTTAACTGTTGTATACAAATGTTTCACCAATCAGGCACCAACGTATCTTTCAGACCTCATCATTCCCTATCAATCGAAGAAATCCGGACTTCGCTCAGGCGATGATGATAGACTAGTTACGGTACCTTAAACCAACACTCTGTCTGGTGACAAGGGTTTTTACGCTGCTGGTCCTAAGCTATGGAATAACTTGCCTCAGTGCATCCGTCACGCCACATCATTAACAAAGTTCAAGAAAGATCTTAAGACTTTTCTATTTTAATTGGTTTAGTTTTTGTCCCTTGTATTTTGTTAAGCGCTCTGATACCAGTTTCTTCTGTGTTTGAGCGCATATAAATGCTCACATTATTATTATTCAGGTTTTTATCAAGTCGTACAAAAATAGTTCCCCATTTTGGTGTATTTTTTATTTTTGAGAAATGAGAGGGCGACTTAAAAATGTGTGTGGTTGCATGTTTGTTAGAAGAAGTCGAATGGTACCCATTTTTTATTGAACTGCCTGGATGAAAATCTTTAACCAGTTCGCGCCAGGATTATTGTAACATTCACCGAGCAGATGCGCGAAACTTTTTTTAACGAAACTTGATCCGAGGCGGGTTCAGGCCGATGGTATCGGGAAGCACACCCATTACATTTCCAGGCTTGCTCGCTGCTGACAGACATTTCCGGCCTAGCTCGTGACGTGTTTATGCGTCATCTGTTTTAAATCTCAGAAAAACTGTGCATGTAAATCCCGTACATCCTCCGGTGCGAACTGGTTAAAAAAAAGCTGTGTCCAACAACTGCAGAGCAGAATGTCTGACAACCACATCCAAAGAAAACCACCTCCAAATCTTTTTAGTTTACCTTGGTCGCCCATTCAGAAAAATCCACAGATCTCACACGGTCTCGGTCATGAGGGGACAGTGAATGCGAAGAAATTACTACCCGCGGAATCAGGTAGAAACTGAAAACCTAATCCACATGTTGGCCAATAAGGCGGGGTTGCGAACCCGGGTCACAGCGGTGAAAGGCGATGAAAGGACCGCCACACTAACATGACTCCCCAAACCTTGGGGGGATGAAGTTTACATACATGTATGTACATGATGCCTCTCCTAACCGCCCCTCTTCCACCGCCCCCTTCCACCGCCCCCCTCCCCCCCCCCCCCCTCCTATATTCACAGTTTTCACACCCTCCAACATTGCGCACGGTTTGGGGAGGTACTTAACCTCGTTTGTCCCTACCGAGTCCAACAGGCCACGTCACAAAGATAGAAAAATCCCAGCCTGGCAAATTCCTGGCAACCTGTCTGGGGGGAACGTCGGCATCAATGCCAGGAGAAAACGCAGCTCTACGAGAGTAAGTGCGTGCCTGGTGAGCCCCAGGATCCAGGAGCAGGCCTCATTCTTCACTTACTGCCAAACTCTATATATTTACAGACACACTGCGAGTATTTATAGACTTGGACCGACTCGTGAATATAGTCTCGCTGACGCTCCAGTTTTATTTTAAGCACCCTGCATTTTGCCAATGTCTTGAAAATCTTTGTATTTGAGATCCACGGTGGTCGACTTGTGTACAACCTGGGGCCAATTTCACGGAGCTGCTAAGCACACAAATTTGCTTAGCACATCATGGTTAATCCATGCCCTAATGTCACAAATATATATATGCATTCGCATTTACTTTAAAATCACAAAGAATTCACTGCGAAATTTGCCAGAGTTGAAATGCGTTTTTAAACTTTTGCAAATTTGCAGCGCTTTCGGCCTCATTAAGCGATCACCAGCGCCGTCGGACTGAGTGAGGGACATCAGCTAACACACTGGTCTCTAATACCTACCCTGACCATGATGCTCGGGTCCCGGCTAGCCTGGTCTCTGCTGGGGGATCTGGTCACGGAATCTCGAAGCTCAGCGAGCCTTCCCCGTCCCTTGACTGGGCCGTCCAATGATGAGCCGTTTACAATAACATCTGTGATTGGTGAAAGAAAAAAAAAAGCACTAAATAGTGATAATAATACTAACTTTTATAACAGACTATTATCCTTTGGCGTTATGCTACTAGGCAGTTGCTATGGCGGGGATGACCTGGGTCGCTGTATGGTCCTGACATTTGTTAACACTGCTCAAAGAATAAAAGCTTCAGTGTTTGGATGACATAAAATTTTTAAATGCTGTTGTTCAAAAGCAAATAACCCTACCCCCCAAAAAAAACCAAAAAAAAACACCAAACATCACCAATTCACTAAAAACAAACAAATAACGCCAATTGCCAACGACATAAAAAAAAAAATAAAAACTTCACACACACAAATAAAACACCAATTTTTCGTCTTCTTTTACATTATTCTTCTTCTTTGTGAAATTATCAGTTTATCAATAAACCTAGCAAACTAGCCCCCCTGTGCGAGATGTTAATGCTAATGAAGAATAGAGATGCATATATTGTACATATTGAGATGTTGTACTCTAAACAAGTCCAAGTAATGAAGGCACTTTGTCGAGTGGGGGATCGCTGGACAAGAAACAATCAATCAATTGTCCGGACACGCTGCAGTACATTGATTCAATGGGAAAGTGAAAAGTCCGAACCCTGGTAATTATTGTAAAGTAGGCCCTTTGCGGACTTGTGTTTTCCATGATATTTTCTTGGGAGGGAGGGAGGGAGGGTTTAATATGGGTTCGGGCCATTTTTAAAAGTCTTGTTTCTGGAGCCTTTAACAATCCTTGTGTGACCTTTATTAATTTTTATTAAATAAGTTTAGTTATTCATATCGTTAGTTTATTTACTTAATTAAACATATGGCATACATGTATGTTTTATGTTATCAGTAATCGATTGAAAAATAAGAATTCTGTGCAAACGGACATATTAATGCATTCAGTGGTTTTCCTTCCCTTACTCAGTAAATACTGTTTTTACCTGAATTATTCAATTTCTCTCAAAATAATAATCAGCACACTCCCACTTCGCCTTCGCCCTCCCCCCACCACCCCACCAGTGCTCTCTATTTGTAACATTAGGCAGCGCCACTGTGACATTTTCATTTGGTTTGGTGTCTGCTTATTATGCAAACTTTGACGTAACGATAAGACAAATTATTACATTTTCAGTGCAGAGCCAACTGAAAACTCCACCTCAAGGGTGAGTTGCTGACAGCAATTCTGCGATAACGACGTCATACCCCATCAGTGCTCCGTTTTAAAACTATTACTCTGCCGCAAATTTTCTATGCAAGGTTCTAGAGGCCGTGCCAAATGTCATGTTCTTCGCATTTCTTCTTTGTATATCACCGCAGACAAGCCCAAATGTCAAGTTGTCTGTGAGGAGGGACGATGACAGAAAGAATCGAACTCTTCACAATGAAACTCACTATCGTGTATTTTTACCAAGACTTCTTTGTCGTTCCTAACACCCTCGGGACGTGAAAAATTGTACTTAAATTGGATGATTCAAGACTGTTTGGTGTGATCGAGTCCCAAATACTTCAATTTAAATATAATTTTCCTTCCTGAATCCTCCAAATTTGATATAATTCTTGTACAGATATACTCAAATGGAAATAAATTTACATTTATTTCAGTTGAACTATACACATTCTGTATAGTTTGAAAAGTAACGTGATAAACTCTGTATTTGTTTATATTTTATAAAGTTTTTATTATTTCGGCATCTTCACATTCTTGCATTACAAGTATGTTGACGATATGACTCTTTGTCAAACGTTTAAGAATCCTGATCAAACCATAATCATGCAAAATGAGTTAGATTGTCTTCATCAGTGGGCTACAGCTAATAATATGAAACTTAATCCATCCAAGTGTCAATCTATTAATATTTGTTTCAAGCGCTCTCCACCTGTAGCACCTACATTTAAAATTAATGGTTCGTTAATTAATCAAACTGATTGTCTAAAACTTCTTGGTGTTCATGTGCAAAGTAACCTTAAATGGGACACCCAACTTGACCAGATGTGCAAATCATTTAATCGGAAGCTATTTTTCCTTCGTCAACTTAAGCGTTGTTGTACTCCTATTAAAGACTTGCTAATGATATATACCATGTATATTAGGCCTACAATCGAATATGCTTGTCCAGTTTGGTTCTCAAGCCTCAGTAAATCCCAATTGGAATGTTTGGAGAAACTACAGCGTAAAGCCTTGCGCATTATCTTAACAAAGGACTTTTGTAGTACTAAGTCCTTCAGTGATATATATTCTCAATTTGGTATGTCACCGGTTTCTGTTAGACTTCAACAACTATTTGGTAAATTTGGCCAATCATTGATCACTTCAAACAAATATAGAGACTGGCTCCCACCCAAAAGAAACAATAACCTCAGAAATACAAACCAACTTTGCTCAATCAAGTGTAGAACCAACAGGTACAAAAACAGTCCAATTCCGTCCTTGACTACTCTTCTCAATACATGTACTGAGTTGTAGTTACACACCTGCATGTTTTTTTTTTTAATGGAGCTGGCCCCCTTGCCTTTTAGTATTTATGCAATTTATATGTTCATACTACATGTACATATATTGTTTAATTACAATGAATCTTGTTTTTACCAACAATGTCTGGTGTGCTTGGATACAGGGTTTGGGGAGCCAAGAATCGTGTTCGGTGTACCCGAGTGTTTTTTATAATGTGTAATTCATATCATTTAATTCATATTTTAATTACATACTTGTATATTGTTTTTATCAACTATATATTTTAATGAATTGTTGTAAAAGTTTATATTTTCGTGATTCTTTTATTTGAATGTAATTTTAAACATAATTCAGCTCTAGAGCTGTGACGTTTGAATTTTCAATAAACCAATAATAATAATAATAATAATAATCTGTCAAGACTGCAGTAAAACCTTGATTTTACAATGAATGTCCAAGTTATACTAGTATGCATTTGTTTATGGTGTAAATGGAGGACACATACCTGGCGACACGAAGGTGAATTGGGGTTAGGGTTAGAATTTTGAGAGGAACTAAGGAAACTCCTCAATTTACACCATAAACAAACGTATACGTACGGCAACTCCAAAAGAAGCGGAAAAAGTTACTGCAACTTTATATTTACATTGGTTTATACCTGGCAAAAACAATTCTAGGACCATATTAATAAAACAATAAAAAGAGCAATGGTTATAGTAGTTTGACCTTGAGTTCTATACTTTCTACCTATCGTGGGCAATTTGTCCGTAACGTGCAGCCTGCATCTTTTTTGAATAGCTAATGGTGATTTAAAGGTAGGATACACCTGAATTGCTTGAATTATCATGAATGGGTAGATTTGGGGAGTTGTATCTTATAGTAAATATCGTTTAACTGACCTGTCCGAAGTTTTACAATCATGGATGCCGAGAAAAGCACGAAAAACAGCGTTTGTTTTCAACCGGCGTCTAGCAGTTATTCTTATGTTATCTTTGTTTTTTCGCGATCGCCATCGGCGTTCGCTAATTTTTATTTATAAAATTTAATTTTTCGGAATAATTAGAGGATATCTAGCGCAATTATTTAGCTAGATGCCTAGAATCATTATTTACTTTTAAATGAGTAAGATATTTCTTAATAATTCGTTAGTAAATATTTTTGATATCTGCAAATGGTGTATCACACCTTTAAAATTTACATGATAAAACTTCTACCAGTAACAAAATAAGTTGACTTTTCTGTCTTGCCTTAATAGTCTCGTGTAAGAAGTTCTCGTTAACATTTAACAAAACAGTTTTTCAAGGCAAGATGCTGTTTGACCAAGTTGAAACAGTTCAGAAATATCACATGTATCCCACTTTTAATTATGTTTTTTTCTTTATGTTAAAATGAAATAGCAAAATTTTCAAAACTTTTCCCAACAGCCCAGCAAACACGATCTTCTTTTACAAATTACACAAATGAAACAATAGGTTTTTAGGGTTTACTGTAAGTTTATACACAAAATCTACCTTTTCTATTTTCCAAAGTGAACACTTGCGTGCAGAACCACGTGCAACTTACACGGTTCTCTTTCTAAAATCAACTACGCTTCGACAAAATTCCACAATCAATCATTCCATTCTATCAACTATAAACAAAATCAAACAGTGTATGTACAAACAATCTTTGCATCTCGATCCCCTCCAGACAATAAAGTCGAGACTTAATACAATATCCCCTCCTTGAAATACCCTACCCCAATGCAGTTCAGAATGGTCCAGTCCACCCCTCATTACTATGCACAGCCTGTGGTGGGCGCGTGGCATCTTTCTGTGGCCTTGCTCATTAGTTATTCATGTAATTAGTCCCCGGCACCATGCCCGGCACGCGCCGCTCCGCAGTCCCCCAATCCATGTACGTACACACACTACCCACTCACAAGGTTGGCAATCTTTTCATCAAACTGTGCACAAAGTGGTTTGGTGTACAAGTACATGTATGGTGCCTCGACATTGGGCATAGTCCTGGAGATTTTGAATATTGATAAGTTTCTTTGTTGAGCAAAGTAGGGTTTACAATACAAAAACTCTATCATAAGACATGCACAGCAATATTTTTAATATCTGGAAATATTGTCAAAAAGTGATTTGAAAGTTTACACTTACAGAAAAAGAAATGCACTAAGCAAAAGTTTATAGATTTATTCAAATTGGATATATTTTTATTTTTTTTTGGGGGGGGGGGACTTTACCCTGGCAAAAAATTCTAAAAAAATTCTAAAAAAATTAAAGAAATTAATTTGTCTTTAAACGTTGACGACAAACTTTAAAAAAGTTTAGCACTGCGCTCTTTGTGTTTTATTCTTAATTTACAGAAACAATAATCCGCCAAAATAATATAATTGGGGAAACAAATTACAAAATGTAGAGATGAAAAGTGTTTAAATACAAAAAAATGTAACTGATTTAATATTACGAAAAAAATTGAAAGAACAAAATGAATAATACAAATAATCCCCAAATGCAAATTATTTGTGAAACAAACAATGCAAAAATTGTTTTTTTGGGGTTTTTTTCACAAGCCCTTTTCATTTTATACCTTTTAGATTCCCAATCCATTTGGTCTTGGGAACAACAAGGCCAAATTAAATTACTCCAGACCTTGAAACCAACTGCATTTAACTCTTCAAAGACACTTGTTTTCCCATGTTTAATGAGTAGGGGGTGAACTGTATTCTTCAATGCAGATTTTCACTTATTGATCGGCAGTTGCAGCGCAAAACTTCTTAGGATTTGACAGCAAGAAATGTCTTTCTAATGTTGATGGGGGAAGATAAGATACTACAATGTAACTCGCCATCTTTGGTAATTATTTTGCAAGTTTAGAATTTCGCAGGGTAAGTAACGGGTACGACTGGCGGCGGAAATTAGAAAACCAAACCAAGTAAACAGATGGATAAGAAACCAGATTGAATAGAAAAAAAATTGAAAAACAAAATGGAAATAAAATAAATAACAAATGAAAAAATGAAAAACTAAAAATATCTGCTGTGTTTGTTGTGCATTGTGTATTGTCTATAAAGAAGGCAATTTGAATTAATTGCATAGTCAATTTTTTTATTTATTTAATTAAAAGTCAGTTAAATTAAGCAATCTCATTTGTAATTTTATTTATAATATAATTACTAGAAGTCTAATACCCCAGTTTCTCAACAATAATTACACAGTGATCAGTTAGTACATTGTGAAAAATATTTTTTGTAATAATTAATATTTGTACTAATTTAACATGATCTAAAGTTTGTCATATAATACTTTTGTATCTACCGGTAGTTAAAAAGAATAAAAAATGTAATATAAAAATACTATAATTACTAGATGTATCTCATTCTCAAACAACCTTTTAAATTAAGAATACTGGACTTCCAACACAAAACTCATAGCGACAAACTACGATAAGTAAAAACAAATTTCCCACTCCTCCAACTAAGCAACACTGAATGCCCGGAGAGCTCTCCCAAACCACATACCGCATAATTATTCAAATGAACTAGCTAAGTGGGGACGCATTGTTTGTCATCACGGTTACCATTAATTCGCCCCCAATCACCCGTGCCCGCACACATAGCACACACAACACACAAGGCAATTGTTCGTACAACACACAGACACGCCAATATTAATAAAAAATATGATTACATACATGAACGTCATATTTTCTATACCTAGTGCCCTTTATATCTACAGGGTATGTTGTTGTAACTGACAGTGTAATTAATTAAAGACAAATATTATATCGGGCAGCAATTAAAGTTCTCAAAAATTTTAAGAAATCCCTGTCTGATGAAAGGTCAAGACATTTTGATGAAGTCGCCCTTTTTTCCAAGTATTTATTTATTCGCTCTTACATCTACAGCTACATACCGTGCATGAATTTGCCAAGTCTGTTTTATCGAAGTTCATGCCAACACCCACCATATACAGTACACTGTGCACAAACTACTCAGACGCAGCCCAAAGAAAAAAGTAGTACTAGTGATGCTGTACCGAGTAGCCATATTGGACAGACAGAAACTTGGCTACTAAGTGCCACACTTATTGCAGTACGGCGACTCTCTAGCAAGATCACTGCTTAAAATTTATCTAAATTTCCTCCCAGCCCACTGGGCCAGCCCTGGGTGATGTTATAAGTCCTTTTTTAGGGCACCTCGGGGGTAAATTAGGGCTCGTTTTACTTAAAATGTCCAGTGTAACTTTGTTGTAGTCTGACAAACATGGCAGCCGGCCCGGTGGTCAAAGTGACAACAACAACCAAAGCCACCTGCTCACATAAAACTCGTGAATGTTCACATCTGCCTGGACTTTTCCCTCTCCAAAACAATACCAAGTTGTTGTACACATCTTGGCAGTCTAGGGGAATGCTTTCAGAGCTGAAAATAATGCAGGTAGGGTTTGTGAAGAGACCATTTCAAAGCTGCTGGTACTCCTGCCACTGACACAACCCACACGCTAGACACACACCCATCAGCCATAGTTCACTTTTTATATGCGCATCATTGTCAGACAGTGGACTTATTTCAACGCTACGCAGGCACACACAAAAAGAGCAAAAGAAACCTACTGAAATTGCCACACATTAAACAAGGACAAGTTGCCTACCTTCTTCTAAATCATCCACACATGAATACTACAGGTTTATGTGGGCATCCCAAGAACAGCAATAATCCAAGAGGAGTCCAGAGAAGATGGCCACAAAAAATCCACACGGGCAGAGAGTTTAATTTCTTTTCATCCAAGAATTGTAAAAAAAATCCTGAGTGAAGTTTACGCTCCGGTCGCGCATACGTCAGCACTAGTGCTACTATGCGTTACTCGTATATGCCGCACAGTGTCACTAGTACTAGTGTTGATAGTATGCCGTTCCCAATATCCAACTTTCATTGGCCCTTTCTTTACGAGGCTTCAGGCCCGTCCAACAAAGACATATCCCTGTTTACTATGCACAACATCTGCGTAATAATAAAACAAGCCCACAGTCAAAAGAATCGGTCAGATAATAAACTTAATAGTAATATAACTGAGTTCGGACTGCCGCACTGGGATTAGAGGGGAGTTAGTCTGTCTCTGTGGTAGGAGGAGCAGATGGTTTTATTTACGTGGCTCTCAGCAACATAATTAAATCGGTTTATTAGCATAATAATAGCGGGCCAGAGAAACCAACTCTGCTGTCAAACTTGGTAGGATGATGGAGTCGGGAGGTTCTCCTCTTTTGTCGAGTTGAGTCTTTGTGCTACCAGATTTAGTTCCTTTGTTCAACTTTTGTTTTGTTACGAACAAAATTCCCATTTGTACATGTTTAAGTCTCTTGCTACATTTACCATACAGAATGTTATGTTTTGCGTTTACATTTGGTTTTATTTTTAATATAATATTGCAAAATTTACATTTAAGTCCTATTTGTTATTGTTTAATATTTGTTTTAATGACCCCATTTGAGAAGCATAGCTAATCCCGATTTGAAGCAAGTGCATACTGTACCCGCCCTGTACCCCTTTTTAACCTGGTGCCTTTTGTTGATTTTGGTAACCCACTGGCACCGTAATGGTACAGTCCAGTTGTGGAATATCAATCAGTGGAAGCAAGTTTAATGAGATGGAGACTAATCAGGCAGGGACTGTTCCATTAAAAAATACCAATCAAGAAACAGGTGGTAACAGGTTTGTCCAGGAGAGAAATCTAGAAACCAGAATCTACACAAGTTCACTGTAGTTACTTTGCATTCTCAAACTGTGACACGCAGTAATAAATACATAAGTTCAGGTAGCAAACCAAATTTGACTAGAAAATTGTTTTGATAATTTGGTCATGATGAACCAAAGAAAACAAAAAATCAATAGCTTTAGAAGAAAAAAAAATCAAGCATTCCAAAATTTAACCACTGCAAAAGAAAACAAAAACAAAATGGAACAAAAAAGTTGATTTAAGTTTACAATTATAATCTTAGTATTTACAAAAAACTGAGGGGAATTCCTCATTTTAATGACAACCTTCATGTCGATCTTATTTAACAACAAACAATAAAGACAAAAAAGAAAGAGGAATTCAAATATATACTTAACCGTCGTATAAATTGTTTAACGAAACAGGAGGACAAAGCAAGACACATGTATCCCATCATTCTTTATACATGTTTATGTACTACTTAACCCCTGAGAACAACAGTACAAAAAGGCGTTCGTCTTTTGTTGAATTTTGTCATCGGGCATTAAAATGTACACTAAGTTTATCGGGTTAGGTTATAGTACAGGAATAAAGGGAAACACAAAAGGGTATCCTCGGTCCTTAGGTAAAACACGACTTGATGTACACGTAATTGAAAAATATATTAGTGTGAAGGGCATCTTTGTTATTTATTTTTTGTAAAGGGTCTCAATTAGACTTGAGTGTTTTTCACTTTAACTTAAATTGATGAAATTTAATTAATGAACAAGTGTAGTGATTAAGGCCGTCTTGTAAATTTTCTGGGATTTAGGCCGAACAAAAATTGGGAAATCAAATAAAACAATTTACAAGATCACTGCCAAACAAAATTTTATTTTTGACGATAAAAAAACTCCCAAAAAACTCGAAAGTAAGTAATCTAGAACTTTTGATTCACATTTACACTAAAAAATGCAGAAAGTAACACCTTACATTTGTCCAGTAAGTTTAAATAACAAACGTGCTTCAGCAAAAAAAAAAACACATTAGTTCCATTTCAGAATTCGGTTCGGATGCCAGAAAGACAGAGCTCAAATTGTGCCCGAAAACAACACCACTTTTACATTAACCCTAACCCTCCCAAATCCTCCAAATTCCTCATTGCAAAATGCAGGATTTTGCAGGATTGAGGTCACTTGGAGTTTGATGCATTGCAGGATTTTGCAGGATTGAGGTTACTTGGGGTTTTACCCCTGCAGGAATATGGAGGATTCAGGTTATCAGGCTGAATGTGACACACAAGGATTTTGCAGGATTGAGGTCACTTGGAGTTTGATGCATCGCAGGATTTTGCAGGATTGAGGTTACTTGGGTTTTTACTGACTGCAGCCAGGGCAAGACTGCAGGATTTTGCAGGATACAGGCTGTATGGTCACCAGTGACCAATATTGGAGGATTTTGCAGGATTCAGGTTACTTGGAGTTTTAACAATTTAGGAATTGGAGGATTTTGCAGGATTCAGGTTATGTGTAAGTAAAAATGGGTAGGGAGTTAGGGTTAATAAATACTGCTTCGGTTATTATCTAACTCGTAAAAAATGTGCAAAAGTATTATGTAGACATCTAAAAGAGATCAAAATTCTACCAAAAAATACACCCCCCCCCAAAAAAAAAAAAAAAAAACCAAACTATTCTGCAATCCAAACAAACTGCAGACCCAAAACAGATAAAACAAGTTTTATTTCATGAGAGGCCCATAAGCAAAATTTTACCAGGTAATGAAAAAAAGAATTCACGGGCAGGGAACTGAAAAGCCATTGACTTTTGCCATTTTACTCCTTAATAGAATTTGGCAAGTAGTGGTCTTGGTTTTTTTTGTAGCTGACCCAATGTGTGTACATGTACATACTGGCACAAGAACGTATGGTGACGTGTGTACAATGGATGTACCGAGAAATGTCTCCTAATTGCTTTGTATGTAATACAAATAAAATGGAGTTTAAATGTCACACGAGCACCAGTTTAAAGGAATCGCAGCAGTGTTGTTTTGGGGTTTTGGGGTTTTTGTGGGGTTTTTTGGGGGGGAGGTTTTTTTTGGGGGGGGGAGCGGAGGGTTGTATTTTTTCTTACTAAATAATTACAGAAAAAGTAGTTTCCTAGAGATCTGTTCAATGGTTTATAAACCTAAACAAACAATGTCAACGTAGTCATTCTTAAAATTTGGTGTCTACTTTTACAATTCTTAAAAAGAAGAAGAAATCTACGCTTTCCAATGACAGAGAAAATAAGTTGCCATTTGTTAGAATTTATTATTTCCCGAGCAATGTCAATATTGGTAATACTGCCAAGTTTTCGGTCTACAAATGTAGTTGTTGAAATTATCAGGGGGAAGGAGGTTGGTTACCTGAATGTTCGCTGGATAAATGAGCGACGTTTTTTCTCGGGGATCGATTCTCAGAATGTTCGTCAGCTGCCTGTATAGAGGGCAAAGAAAACGTTATGAATTAGACGAACGGTTGAGAATTCAAGGAGCATCCATGTTACTCGATCAGTACCCACCCACGAGTCTTGTGCTAGTCTGAACATTTACAATGTAGGTCACTCATCAATACTGTGCCACACAGAAAAATGAAAACAAAAAATTGACACTTGCCATTAAAAGAAACCAACCTTTCATTTACATACATATGTACAAGGCAAGACTGTCTATTTCACACAATACTTTATAGTAGATACTATATTTAGGGGGTCACTGACAACAACTTAATGATGTGAAACAATTTTTTTTTTTAATATTTAAAGAAAACACGATTATTAAAGCACAATTTTATTGAATTTGTACATCACCTTCAGTCCAATTTAATAAAATGTATTTTTAACGTTTTAACATGCTCAAGGAAACACAAACTGTTTTGAAATGAAACATATCCAAACTGACATCTTGTGACTATAAAATAAATTAAGGAAATTGGCGGATTTTACAAATGGCAATTATCGTACTCTTGAAAGTTTTACAATATTTCCTCAGCTGCTAGATGCAAAATTAAAAAAAAGTCTCCTGATGTAAACCTATAAACTTAATATTTAAACAAAGAAGTTATCCCTGAACAAGTGCAACCCATTAGTAAATTGAAACCACAGACACCTGTGCCTGCTGAGAATCTAGATTGTTGACAGATTGTGATCTGACCAATCAGATCACTCAGCAATGGCTGGGACAAAGGTCATTTTCATTCATAAAAAACACTCCCCTGGAAGCAGAACAGCCATTCTCCAAACTCAACTGCACACACACATGCACCAATTGGATCCCCATTGGGCTGACATGTGCTACATATACACCAGGGAATAACTGACAAAGAAACTTTTGGACAATAGAACCCCAACAAACTTTTCCAGTGAACAAAGACGATTGTTGGGCTACAGCATCTGGTGTAAAGTGTGGCTTCTCCCAGCCTAGATGTATATTCAGCATGTATTTCTTTTCTTTTGTCCAGACCAATTTCAAAATGACGAAAAGTCACAAATGCTGAACATACACTAGACATAAACTTATACATTTGAATATCTTATCCACAATCCAATTTGTTGATGAATTGTACCTATGTTACAGGTGTATAAAAGCAATCTTACTTTACTTTTCGTATATTTTATGAATATTGTATTCTTTCTCATACAATAGTTCCAAATATTCACCATGCAAGGTGCACCATGGATGTCACAACTCACATACATCTATTGCAAATTTTAGATCTCCTAATGCCTTATTTAGACAATAGACTAAACATAAATATAAACTTTATTTTATTGTAGGGTACATTCATTGTACATGTACATTTTGTTGTCCCATCAAAAAATATGATGCAGATGTTTCAGGTTAAAATCAATATTTAACTTTGTTCAACAATACCTACAGCAGCAACCACTGTCTATGGAAACATTGACTAACAAACAAAAAGCCAATGACAACCTTCATGTCACTGTGTAGAGTTACTGTACTGTGGTGTAATTATTACAACAAGTCCTAAAGAGTTTTTATGTAAATTATAAACATATTGACTCTGATTGGGTTTTATCCCTTTCCTCATAAAATTAGGAATACTAATGAGCACGGTGGGCAAAACAAAACAAAAACAAAAATCATATGTATGGTCAACACCATTGTAAAATACCAGTATGTTCTTTATATTTGTACATAATCATTTCCCATGAATAAATTGTCCTTGGGTGTGAACTGAACATTATTCTTCCATTGAAATGGAAATTGGCTTTTTGAAGCCAAATAGTTTGTAAATTGAAGATATTCAAAACTTCATTATTATAAATAAAAATAAAACAACTGGTATAAAAAAATTATCCACACACATTTTACAGTAAGATTAATTTCTGTACGCAATTTCTGTTGTTTTTAAAATTCCTAAAATTCGTAACTTATAATCATGCAATTAACATTTCTGGGCAAACAAAATATCACTTTTTTTGTTTGCCTGCCCCTGCAACTTGCTGGATCTCAGGTGAATGTTGCCAACATTTGCTATTTAACTACGCGAACATTTTTTCGTTGAATGTTGACAAAACAATTACAAACGTTGGCGAGCGTTTGCAAATGTTTGCATACGTTCGCCCTGATAAACTGTCTTTAAACATTGTGACAGGCTATTTGCATACTGCCCTTGCATAGCGCCCTCGTTTGACTGTTATGCCCCGATGTAGCACTACATAATACGTGTACTTTGACCAACCTGATTGTCTTGTTTGCGGAGGGATTTGGGGCAAGTTTTGGCCAGCAGGCCAGGGGCCAATTTCACGGAGCTGCTATAAGCACAAAAATTTGCTTAGCACAAAAAAGTCTTGCTTATTAAAAACAAGTTATCAGCCAAAATTCTACGTGTTTTTCATGCTAAGCAAAACACCAGCTGATTATCAGTCAAAAACAATAAAGATCACGTGAAAATTTGGTCTGTAACCTTGTTTTTACCAAGGACAAATTTTCATGCTAAGCAAATTGTTGTGCTTAGCAGCTCCGTGAAATTGGCCCCAGTAGTATTGATAGACCCTGCTCACATATTTGGTACACGTGTTGTAAATGTGACCTGCTCCCACGAAATCAGAGTAAAGTTGACATTTTGATATGTATAATTGTATTTCCAGATTCCTTGAATTCTTACTGGTAGCTTTGAAATGATATATAATTTATTGGGTAGGGTATTAATGCCGCGGTTTTTGATGTGAAAATACAATCATTTTATGTTTTCATATTTTTATTAATTTCGCTACATTTTACTTCTTGGTTACGCTCAGTAAAATCAAATTTAGAATTTTCCTGCTAATCTTTCGCAAAAAATACTTGGTACATGTAGTTCGAAAGAAAACATATGTGGGAATTGTATCATGCCAAAACCAAAAACTTTACGCCGTTTTCGTGAGAGCAGGTCACAAATAAACAGTACCATCAAGTTTTTTAATTTTTATACCGAAACTCAACCAGCACTTTTAAACATCACGTACTGAGCAAACAGATTTGGAGAAAACTCTTTATTCCTGACAATATTAGCAATCGTGTCCAATTATTGAAACAAATTGCAATAATTATTACAAACGGCACAGCATTATTGCAAACAATGGTGTTCCTTCACAGTGTGTACAGTATAGAAAGTTATGATGGCATTGACAAAAAGCCCTGCGATTTCATGATATGGCCTACATGGATACATACATTGTTTCAAAGCACATTAACATCATTCACAATGTACATGCAACACCTGACCCCACGGGCAACACTGTTTCAGCAGAAAACTCTAATATGCAACAACAAAGGACATTGTTCCAAATGAGTTCTCTATTGGCCAATATTTAGTTTTTCATATTAGCATTTTGACTGGGGACAGGAGTTATGTTAACCTTTATTCACAACAACATTCATTTTTGAAATATTTTGAAATCACATAAGACAAAAAATGAGGAAATTGATGAGTGATGCGTGATGCACTGCCAATCAAAATTTATTCAGAACTTGTTTTTCTTTAGTCAGAGACATCACATATGAAAACTTAAAAAAATTGAAATATTAAAAAAACCAAGAAATTAAAATGTTAATTGGATTGCGGAACACTCGCAGGGAATTTAGAAACTGCATGATGGCTACAAAATCACATGAACTTGGTACATTGTTCTGCTGAAATTAGTATTCATGAACCATGTTTCGTGAAGCCATCAGCTGTGTAATTGCATTTCAAGGTAACAATTCCGATCTCTCAACTTTCTGCAAACATGACCAATTATGCACTAATTCCGGCTCCTAATGAATTTTCCAAAGGTTAATTTTGGGTAGTGCATACATGTGTGCGTCCTTGAGCTTCCAATGGCCTTACCATTACTCAACAACAGAGGGGGCTATTTACAAAAACTGGACTGCTCCATTTGAGGAAATTAAACTTGTGTGCACGCGGCGCTGCTAAGCTGAAACTTTGTTTAATTTGCCGTCGTTTTATTCAAAGATTTGCCAAGTAGACAAATATTTACATATCCACTTTCTGACAAACAGAAAATCTAGAATTCTTTATTTTTTTGATATAATTATGTATGTGACTCGTCAATACTTCCACGAAACCCAAAACAAAAAAACCTCTACAAAAATAATTCATCATCGTAATTATTTTTCAAATCCTTTCCAATATAACATCTTTTTAGGTTATCATACGCCATTCAACAAAATGTTTAAGAAGAGCAGAATTTCTTGTTACTAAAATAAGAATTGAGTAAATTTCAATCTTTAAACAGAATCACTTGATACGTCTTTTGATCTAACGAACTTTGAAATAAAATGTTCAATTTTCACTTGTACCTTGCGAAGAATCACAGGACTTCCCGATTTTGACCTCAAACTGCGACGTGGGGATTGGCTGACCTCTGACCCCTCGACAATTCGACCCCGTGACCTTGTGTTGTCCTCCTTATTCATGATGGAATTTTTGAAGGTTTTTGTCTGGCGACCTGCACAGCAGAACAGAAATGTAGTTTGTTAAGATCTTTAGTAAATGATTTTTAAGAGCTTTAAGATCAAAAGTTGGGGTTTTTGTTTTTTAGGGGAAGTTGGTTTGACTGTTAAGTATTTTATTTTCACTTGGCAAGCACACAAGCGACCACTCAGATGTAATCAAACAAGGAAAGGACTAAACAAGAAAAACAAAGTGTTGCCATACTATTACAAGACATTCCAATTGCTGTTGTCGTTGTAGTTGTTACATGTAAATCCAACGGATAAATGTATAAAACAAACGTTGTTTACAGTACAGCAATGCAGTGCCTTTTGATTCCCCATTTACAACTTTTTTGTAACATTTCTGTACACATCCCTGCGAGTATTTTCGGGTATGGGTGAATGCATGCACACACAAACACGTTTGTTTATGGTGTAAATCAAGGAATTCTTTTGTCCTAACTGACTGGCAGTTTTGTTCATAACCAGGGCGACACAAAAGAACCCTTACAATAATCATGTAACTGTAAGCTATTTGATCTTTCTGTTCAACCCACAAATCCAGACATTTGTAAGGTCAAACCCAATACCCCAATCTCGGCATAACATCATGCAACTTTGAAAAGTTACCGAGGGAAAAAAAAGGCCATCCCACAAATAGACTCTAGCCGCAAGAATTAACTTCACTTACTTTCTATTTACATACTCGGAATTCCTAAACTGCGCAGCTCTATATGTTTATTTGATTTGCAATAACTTTGAATGTTAAAACTTCAGGCCAAGTTTTTCTTGGCACAGGGTCATCCAAGCGATGGCCAAGTGCTTTTAAAGTTAAGTTTAGCTGTGGTGGACGGCCGAAGTATTTGGCAAAATAATAATTGTATAAACTATAAGTCAATCATACCATTAAGCTATACACATGGTTCCAGTTTCAATCGCACAAGAACAGGTTAGGCTAAATGTAATGCAAAATAAATTAATGCTTTTCCCCTACGATTTGCATGTTTTTCATTGAGCATTTTGAGAGATAATCAACAAGAACTAAAACTAAAGTAGAGGCCACCCCTACATTTTTGACCAAATATTATCTCAAATGCCTGAATGCATCACAGTATTGCAATATCATCTACGCCCACGTCAACCACAATTACGCAGAAATCCTGTACAAATTGTCATGATAGAATTGTTTTAAAGTTCACTTTTGTATGGGTAGGGCACTTTTTTTTTTGTCCTCTATTTCCTGATGCAGGATGAAATAGAGAAACAAAGTTGCTATTTATAATAACAATGGCGCAGTATTCTTTAGTAGAGTAATATTATGCAAGCTATCCAGTCTGAATATCTGTCAAACTTCCTGGTAGTGATACCCCAATGAATAAAGTTGCACCACCGCGCACAGTGCATAAAGCCTATCTACATGTAAATGTACCATTCTTTGCATTGTAAATGTTATTGTAGAACATGCATACACATGTACAATTACTAGTCGCAGACACATGGAGCGACTTAGGGATTAGACGCAAAGTCATCAAATAAAAATTCAATCGGTTTGAGTAGGAAAATAAATAATACAACTTATAAACTCCATTTTTCAAAGTTTACAAGTATAAGTCAACTCTCATAAGTTTTAACATTTTTGGCCATTGTTGGTCATCATTTAAACATTTCTTGTACACGAAGCATTTTTGTTCCTTACTTTTATATTTTAGATAATTCAGTTACCCTATAAAGTGAACATAAACATGTTTTCACTCTAACTTTATAAAGGTCAACTACTAAAACTAGTTGTTCTCAAAGCTGTTGGCATTATGGTCAGTATTAATGCATAATTTCTTTTTGTGGCAAAAAAACCTCGCCCAACTAAATTTCAAGTTTTTTGTTGGTTAAATTATGCATTGTTGGTTGCAGGTCGCAGGTGTTAAATTCAGCTTATTTTCAGATTTTCCAGTTTCTAAGAGAACATTTAAGTCAACTGTGTCAGATGGCAGGTGCTTCCGAAAATATAAACAACAAAGAATTGTTAACACAATGGACCCAACTTCACCCAAGCCAACAATAAAAAAGTCCAGCTAACAAAGAACTACAGCCCCTAAGTTGTTGTACCCATACCCACCAAAAAACACACAATCTAATTTAAATATAGTCAACGTAACTTTACAGTAATCTTTAAGAAACTGTGAGCACCTTGCAAAACTCAATTGCTGGAATGCAATGATAACCAGTATTGATAACAACAAGAATTTGAGTTTGAAAACTTACAAGAAAAATTATCTTTATACTTGATGGACAAATTCACATTTTTGAAGGGATCACTCAAACAAGTTTCCAAATTCGGAGGGGCATATCTAAAATATTACATTACAAAGCAAAGTGAAGAACTAAATACACATTTAATTTACTAGAATGTTGATTTCAAATGATTTTCAATCTGCTGTATGTATAATTCAAAATATAAAATATTCAGTTAATACCTTTTGAAATTATCGACTTGAGTTTGGTATTTTATCCAAACACCCCTTTTATCTGTAATGGTTTGGTCTTCGCCGGTGCATGTATTTGTGCATATTGATGTGGCAACGGAAACTCTCTAACGTTAAACACGACAAAAACATTTCACGAACAACGAAATATACCCAGTTTGCTACGGCGAAATACATGATAAAGATGTCACCTAAAGGACATTGAAGTACACATGAGTAGCGTATATTTAACAGAGAACCCTTCCATGTAGGCTGTATTACAGCAAAAACTGTGTTAATGGGATTATTTTCACTTCGAAAAGTGATGAATTGAAGTTGTAAAAGTTGCAACATACGACCATTATGCCCGCGTTCTAACCACATGACCCCAGTGTGTGCAATACAAATACTGCACACAAAAACTTCGCCACGCGTTCAAGCTGGGCGATGTCTAAATGTACTATAAACCCGACTCAAACCATGCTCAAACTACTTCAAAATACCAGTAAAAGTTCCAAACTATCACAGTGAACACCCAAGACACCTACCTTATCATCTAAAGTCACTCAATATATATCTTGTGGCAGTTTGGAGCAAATTTGCTTCCACTTCAAGAAAAGTCTCCGATCATGAGATTTGACCTTCACTGCACGTTTACGTACTGAAACTTTTCTGGTCACAAAACGTATCCCATAATATGCACTTCGAAGTTACTGCGCACGCTCAAATCAATTATACTTCAAACTTCTTTTGTGGGCCTAGTGACCACGCTCCAACAAAATAGGGCGCGTAGAGAAACCGAAACTTCTACGAACTTTATACATTTACAATTTGTCTGTGTTTTGTCTGTTCCTTGTCTTTTGTGATAAGAACATAAGGGGAAGAGAAAGAAACTTTTAATCCAGCAAAACTAAACTGAAATGTTGTGATTGATCTTCTTTTAAAATTTTCCTTAGTTATTTCACTAATGTATTTAATTTATGACAATTTGAACAAAAAGACAGTTACTGTCACCAGCACGTTTCGATCTTTGTTTAACAATTAAACAAAACGGTCATCTGATAAAAAGAGTGGGGGGAAGGAAGTAAATTTATGTCAATTGTATTATCACGTGTTGTTTGTATTTTTGTTGCATTATATGCATCTTGTCTTGGGTTTTCTTTTTGGAGAGAGGCAGGCTATTATTTTTATTATAATTCTCAATTAAGTTTTAAAATAAATAAAGAAATTGGCAATGCGGGACTCGAACCTGCGACCTCCGAAATTCCGGACCGGCGCTCTACCAACTGAGCTATCTTGCCCTATGTTGGCGGTCTCCCAAATTGTCATTATCTTTGTTCGGGGGCGCTAGTCAGAAGTCATAAACACCAGAATGCCGTGTGGCCAGTGCTTGTTTTGATGTTGTTATATGATATTTAGTTCCATCTATAGTTTATTTGTCCTGGGTTATTTTCAGTTTGTTCTTGTATTGGCAGTGTTTTATTGTTAAGTTTTAATGCCTCGGAACAGTAGAGCTGCTTTATTGTATACACACACTTAAGATTTGAAATTATCAAATAAGTTAAGAGGGCCTAATATTTCGATCTTAACAAGATTTTCTTCAGAGACAACATGGCTGTGTACAAGAAACAAACATATATAGGGCAACATACAGCATGATGCACATCTTGGTTGGCGGAAGAAACACAAAAGAAAAAGCACAGAGTCCAGTGGAACAATCAACAAAAGGAGGATTAGGCTGAGTGATAATTGGAAATTTGAAATTATGTTGGGCCGGGGAACGCAAGTCACAGGAGTTAAACTTCAACTCTTCAAGTTCTCATCCCTCAGCTCACTGAGCCCCTAAGAGTATGTGCAAGAAGAGCCCCCGTGCTATACAGGCATACCACCGTGGCGAAGACAGGGTTCCGCGGACTTATTTGGAGTTAAGGCCGTGGCGTTGGGTTCGCGAGCCACGAATAGTTGGGATAGTTGAAAGTGCGCAAAGGCCACAAAGGCAGCAAAACAACCGGGACCCGTCCACCGGGCTAGCTGCGTGTGGCTGGTGCACCACACAGCGCGCGGCCCCGGACGAGTTTCTGCAGCTGGCTGGGCCGGGTCGGGCGCTCGTCGTGTGCGCGCACCTTGTAAAGTAAACTTAGGCCTTTTCCAAACCACAGCTTATGCTTCGTCGTTGGCTTCATCACCATTGCCAAACTGCTTGAACGAAGCTCATATAGATACGAATCTGGGGCTTAGAAAACGGCCCTAGTTTTCTGCCCGTCGACCGCACTCAGAATGATAGAGTGAAGAGTGTGACAATGTGTAGAGCATGTGGAATTCTGAATGCCAAATGAACTAACTGAGATAAACAAGACCACTTTTTTTTTCTTCTAACGATTTTCAATGTAAATGAATGTCCTTACTTATGCGGTTGCTGACTAGGTATTTGCCGTACTTAGAGGTTTTTCGAACGAACTCAAATAAAAGCAAGGAAAATAACATTTATTGTTGGGGGGTGGGGGGGGGGGGGGGGGCTTGAAGAGCTATTACATACATGTAATTGTTTTACCTGCAGTGTGTAAGCAAATACAATAAAGGAACTGTCTGTTGCCATTCATGTGTACAACTAGATATATTTTTTTTGTATTATATTTTTATATTAAATTCCAAATAGATAATGCTCACATCAATTGCAAGTTTACGTTACAATTTACTTAGTAACTTGATTTTAATGGGCCATTATGTAAAGCATTGGATGTACAATAATTAAACAGACAAAAATACTCAAAAAATGACATGTTCGATTTCGTATTCCCCCTATTTTGGTGTACCGGCATCACCGTAATAAAAGTATTTAAAGGGGGTTAGTTGTAAATTACATTTTTTTAGGTATTGATTTGACACTAAATGACTGCAATGACAGCCGACCTATGTTTATTCAACAGTTTAGTTGTAACAGAGAGCAATAAACTAGATTATTGCTCCATGGTTGTAACGTGTACAATGTACTCCCAAAGCAAATCTGTATGCGCCTATCAAAATCCCGCTGCCCCAGGCCTGATGCAAGGGGTTTGGTCACATTGTTCAAGACCCAGGGTGGGGATTTTGGTCACTCACAAGTCATTGTTACCATTGGTTTACTACGTGAAAGGGCAAACACTAAACACTAGCGTGCCCCACCCTTGGGGGTCGAAGATTGTCCAAAAAAAGCTGATCACGAGGTTGCGATATTTTCCCCTTCCATTTA
Source organism: Crossaster papposus (assembly GCA_037893245.1). Lineage (NCBI taxonomy): Eukaryota > Metazoa > Echinodermata > Asteroidea > Velatida > Solasteridae > Crossaster > Crossaster papposus. The sequence goes on along the minus strand of JBAIAA010000120.1, from coordinate 1,466,019 downwards.
AAACTAATAAATAGACACTAGTGGCAAAATGTTTAATGTTCCATTATTTAACAAAATGTCGAGTGCACTGTGTAGCCACTGACCGTTGCATATACATTTTTTCTGGGTGTTGGGCAACATCGAGTACTAGCTCCGTTCTGGTTTTGTAGATCTTTGAACTTGAAGCCTTTCTCGAGAGCGTGCTATTTCCCAGCCGGCCTGAAAGCAACAACAAAGAAATAAGTTTGATTAAGCAAGTGAAATAAATGCATTGCTCTGAAACTGTATTAACTGTGTTCCGAAATGATCATATTTTGTAACAGTTTTTCACCCGTTAGAGGATTGACGACCGTTAGGGTTAAAACACGTTCATGCACACATAATGCCAGTGCCATGCATGTTATGCATGACATGCGTGTAGACAAACCATGGACTCGGGTGAATGTTACTAATACTAACGTTGCTGCCGTTTCATTTGCGACACCAAATCACGGACATAATAATATTAAAAAGTGTGCCCAATTTCATTACAAAATTTGCGTTTGTTATCAATACAATAGCAATAGCCGTGATCGATTGTACACGTACATTATACTTTCAACCAATGAGCGCGCTAGATAATGGCTTCAGTGCGTGGCGCCCTCTCGTGGCCATTTATGGGGTTATTCATTAAAGAATGGGCAGACGACATTGCTCAGTTTTTTTATGCCAGAAGACACATTTTTTAAAACTATAAATACATCAAATAAAGATTTTATAATAACCTGAAGAGCTCTCTCGGTCACACGTTTTCCACGATTGACGATAAAACGGAGAAGATCTGCGTTCCCTTCCGATCTTTGGCGATCTGCGTAAACCACCAACTCCAGGCGAGTTTTCAGGTTGTTCCGGACCACCAGTTGAGAGACATCGAATAGAGTCAGTTTGGGGGAGCACTTACGTCTGCCTCCTGGTGACGACGATTCGCCTTCGTTGGCGACAGCTCCGGAAACTGATGGTTCATGTGGGATCTGAACAACTGCTCGCGGTGCGGCGTCAGTAGTTGGTGCAATTGAACTGTTCAAATCTGTGTGCCCCGGCGACTGCAAATATGCTAGATCGTTTTTGGTCACGTACTTCCACGCGCTGTAATAGTTGGGGTGGAGGCCCGAAAAATTGACCGAGAGCCCATCGTGGCAAGTTAAATAGTTACGTATTCGTAACCATCGCTGTGTTTTGTCCAATTTGACGGACATGTGAAAATGCCGGCCACCATTCGCGTGAAATTCCTGTGAACAAGCCTACTGAACCACTCCTGCAGTCCCAGCCATTTCAAATGCTCGAACAACTGTGTCTACAAAACTCTTACGAGAAACGTCTGTAGACGCTTGTCTTAATGTGACGAGGTAAACTTGCCGCGAGTTTAAATTAGTAGCCATCCTCAACAAGTGTGCGAGTGGGCAATGTAGTAACTGCTGTGGTGTACACGATGAGTGGTAGACACCGTAAATGGTGACCGATTTTGCGTACCCCAGGTTAATATAGGTTTTGTCTGATAAGCTTCATTGCACAACACATGTTACAGTAATTTAAATTTTCCATCACACAATAGCCTTCCGTACCCTACATACACGCGCAGATTATCTCTGTTACATAAGAAAACTGTGCAGACGATTAACTATTTTGTAAACCGTATGACAACATATTTCTTTTGTTTTAGACTCCTTTGTTTACCCGTTGCCCTGGGTGGCATCCAATCGGACCGCGCGATCAACATTTTATTTCAAAGATGGCAACCAATAATAATTAACTATCATTGTTCTGTTAATACTGGATATCTAGCGCAATAATTTTGCTGGATGATCATTATTTACTTTCAAATACGTAAGATATTTCTTAATAATTCGGTTGTAAAATTTGTCGATATATCTGCAAATGGTGGATCCTACCTTTAACATCGGAAATTAAGAAATAATCAGCATTCAGTGAACAGTTTTGTTCTTAGAATTGACCCAATTTACCCACGGATTATAGAGACTTGATGCATTGCATGGTTGACTGTGCCGACCAATGCAGTTCTGTGGTGATAAATAGAAAGTGTAAACATAATTTACCAATAACAATTTCTTATCCCTGTGGGGTTTTTTTAAGTTAAAAATTAAAGTTCTCACTTTTCGCACCCTCATTGCCAACTTGAACTTCGTAAATATTTGCTGCAAAATTAAGGTAATCCATACAACCAATCCACGGTTGAAAACATAAATCTAAATATAGCACAATTTAATTGTTAATTTCACGGTAAATTCCGGGAATTTGATGCTAGTAAGCATCCGGTAAAGGTCACGCAAGAAGCCTAGCAGGTCAAACAATTTGCGATAAATTATTCTCTCTTCAATTCGCTATACAGAGGTCCTATGGGGTTACAGACGGAAGTCACTGTACGTACATGTAATAGGCAGCATCCCACAATATTGTCTGGGGCTATTTTCATTCAAAGTAAATTAACAAAATTATCTAATTCAACAGACAGAGATGCTGGTAACAATTTAAATCCCAAGGTAGCAAGGGTATATAATTTATTGGGGATATTTTGTTTTATTATACATTCAGTTTAAATGCTTATATACAACGGAACAATAAAATATACACAAGTGAGTTGAGACCAGTCCTTACAATGTCCAAGTTGGATGCCTTGATACATCATTGTCCCTATGAGAATATTCCAGGCTAAGGCATAAAAAAAGAAGAAGTTATGTTGGCGTAACGGGTCCCCAAAAATAGGGTAGGTAGGTAGGGATTATTATTATTTTTTTTTTCTTCCAGCAATGAAAATGATGTTTTCTAATTGTTTAAGCCGGTAGTGATACACGATAGCGTGTCCAGGTTCAATATTTTCACAATCCACACACACAACAATGAGAAACGGTCAGAAATGGTTTCAAACGTATTTATAACTATATTTATATAGATTTTAATCATTAAATTTGGTCCCTTGAAAAAAAAAATATCCAGGGTCGGCCGTATTTTTAGGGTCGGTCGGGTTACGCCAACATAACATTTTTTTGTTATGCCTAATTGAGGATATTACTGTAGACTCAGTTGTTTTCGTATGGATAAACCAAAGTGCTGACAATCTAAAGACAGGTGCTTAAAAACTAAACAGGTGCACGTCACAATGCCTTGACGCACCATTCCCGGATTACAAACCAACTTCCGATGAGATGCCATAATTTGGAATGACCTTTTATTGTTTCCTTGGTATTGGTAGATTTAAAACAAGTAAGCTTTTCAACAAAGTGGTTAGGAGCAAGGTGACAAATAAATAGGGAAAAGTAGAAGCAAGGTAAGAAATAAATAGGGATAAGTAGGAAAAGTAGGAGCAAGGTAAGAAATAAATAGGGAAAATTAGAAAAAGTAGTAGCAAGGTAAAAACAAATAGGGAAAAGTAGGAGCAAGGTAAGAAATAAATAGGGAAAAGTAGGAGCAAGGTAAGAAATAAATAGGGAAAATTAGAAAAAGTAGTAGCAAGGTAAAAACAAATAGGGAAAAGTAGGAGCAAGGTAAGAAATAAATAGAGAAAAGTAGAAGCAAGGTAAGTAAGAAATAAATAGGGAAAAGTAGGAAAAGTAGGAGCAAGGTAAGAAATAAATAGAGAAAAGTAGAAGCAAGGTAAGAAATAAATAGGGAAAAGTAGGAGCAAGGTAAGAAATAAATAGGGGAAAGTAGGAGCAAGGTAAGAAATAAATAGGGAAAATTAGAAAAAGTAGTAGCAAGGTAAAAACAAATAGGGAAAAGTAGGAGCAAGGTAAGAAATAAATAGGGAAAAGTAGGAGCAAGGTAATAAATAAATAGGGAAAATTAGAAAAAGTAGTAGCAAGGTAAAAACAAATAGGGAAAAGTAGGAGCAAGGTAAGAAATAAATAGAGAAAAGTAGAAGCAAGGTAAGTAAGAAATAAATAGGGAAAAGTAGGAAAAGTAGGAGCAAGGTAAGAAATAAATAGAGAAAAGTAGAAGCAAGGTAAGAAATAAATAGGGAAAAGTAGGAAAAGTAGGAGCAAGGTTAAAAATAAATAGGGAAAAGTAGGAAAAGTAGGAGCAAGGTAAGAAATAAATAGGGACAAGTAGGAAAAGTAGGAGCAAGGTAAGAAATAAATAGGGAAAAGTAGGAAAAGTAGGAGCAAGGTAAGAAATAAATAGGAACAAGTAGGAAAAGTAGGTATACTTGAAAGCCTGCATTGGTGTAAATGTTCCATTATACTTGCACGTTGAACATCTAACAAAATGAAAATTAAAATCCATTGTTACTTGTCACTAAATCCATAGTTATTTGTTCACAGTGTTACTAGTACCATAATTCATTGCCTTCATAATAAAATCTTATATTTCTCAGCCTTAGGGACCCTATTGATGACCAGTCGGCCGTCGTAGCTCAGTGAAGCAAAGAGCCAAGGGTCAACCGTTGACCACTCAACCGTGTACACACTGTCTTCATGTTCCTCGTAGTTGGCGATTAGCCCATCCTTGATTGGCTCCTTGGGTCTGTAACGGGAAAACAACAACCGTGCGGTTTTAAATGAGCTCAACACAAGATATTATCTTCAAAGATTTTGTTTGAAGGTTATACCAATTTAGTAAATGGTGATGCGCCTATCAATTGCTGCCCTGATCCCCCTCCCCCTTCCCCAACCCCCCGGGCTGCCCTAGACTTTTTGTCGGATTTTGGTCACATTTTTCAAGCCCCAGAGTAGAGATTTAGGTCTCTCATAACCATTTTTACCTTGGCGCAGACAAAAATAATAGAAATCATGTTTTTTGTTTACATTATTATTTCCCCATCATCTGAATTTTAATCCATGAAGTGGGGGTGCCCCACCAATGTATGTAAGAGATTGTCACTAACATTTTGCCCCAGGGGAAAGAATTTGGTCACTTCAAAAGTAACAATCCCCACATCTTGGGTGGGGCAACTGAGGGTAAAGAGAAAACGCACTCACTTAGTCTCTGCTTCATCCTCTTTCTCGCTGTCGTCATCTTCTTCGTCCAGATGGCCAAAGGGTTCGGAGGAGATGGAGGCAGCGTTGGTCAGGATGACCCTGCTATCACTGCTTGATGACAAGACTAGCTGGTCGTGGAACTGGTTGTACCTCACGCTCCACACCCTGTATGTAACATAATTACACATGGTGTTTTTAGTGCTCTTGGGCAAGATGCGTTACTGCAATCGCCTCTCTCCACCCAGGAGTACTAATCAGGACCTGTGAGGGTAGAGACCAGATTGCGATGATCTTGAGCACCTTCGGCAAAAGCGACCTCATGGCTTGATGAACAGGAATAATAAAGTTGCATCCGGATACTACAATCTTTCAAATGGGACTAAGAAACTATTTCAATTTATTGGAAATACTTAGACAATTGTCTCAACGCTCTAAAGACTTTGTACACAACTACGGAAGTAGAATCAGGATACTACATTCTTCCCAGATTCTGGATAGTTGGGGTCTTTAGTTTCACGAGACTACATTCTTCCTGGATTCTGGATAGTTAGGGTCTATAGTTTCACGAGACTAAATTTTTCCCAGATTCTGGATAGTTAGGGTCTATAGTTTCACGAGACTACATTCTTCCTGGATTCTAGATAGTTAGGGTCTATAGTTTCAGGATACTACATTCTTCCCGGATTGTGGATAGTTAGGGTCTATAGTTTCAGGATACTACATTCTTCCCAGATTCTGGATAGTTAGGGGCTATAGTTTCAGGATACTACATTCTTCCCCGATTCTGGATAGTTAGGGTCTATAGTTTCAGGATACTACATTCTTCCTGGATTCTGGGTAGTTAGGGTCTTTAGTTTCACGAGACTATACCAATGGGAGTGATCGGTGAGAGTCAGCACTGGCGACTCTGCGTTGCGGACATCCCAGAATTTGACTTTGCAGTCGTCCCCGCAGCTGGCCAGGTAGTACTGCTTGTTGGGGTTGAAGTCCAGATCCCGGACCAGTTGGCCATGGGCATTCTCGATTGTATAGCACTGCCTGTACACAAACAGATAAACAAGGAAAACTGGTTGAGGCAACAATATGATGAAGAATGAGGAAAGAATGTTGCAACCTGACACTGGTTTTTTTTTCTTCATATATCATTTTAATGAAGGTCACCAGTGCAAAAATATTCAAAAGATATAAATATAGGACTGAAAACATTTCAAAGTTTGTTAGGAAATACTTTATACAATTTTCTCGACTCTTCATGGACTTCGACCAGTACTTAATCCATAAAATATATATATTTTTTTTTTTAAAGGAATTTGGCAGACCCAAGACGGTTAAAGTGAGTGGATAATAAAAAGACAAAATAAAGTTAGAAATTAAGGGAGATTTTTGAAAAGCTCACTTCATTGTTCTGAGATCCCAGCCTCGTATTGTGGTGTCATTAGCTGTGGCTGCCTGCGTGTTATTGTGGTGTGGGTTCCAACGACCTGCAGTGAACTTTGGGTGACCTTTGCCCTCTATGATGGCAGAGCTGGAAACCTGGGTTAAAATATTAATAATCAGGTGAGAAAGCTTGAATGTCAGATTATACCAGACTTTTTTCTACAGCGAGGTACTTTATCTCTTTGAATATAATGGAAACAAAAAATTATAAGAATCTTCCTAAATTTTCAAAAATCATCCGCTGTGCATGAAAGACTGCTCAGTCTAAATAAAGGCTAGGTCATACATCCGAATGTGAATGCGATGCGAAACTGACGTCACGAAACATCTGCTGCGAAATTCGCCAGAGTTCACATGTGATCAACTTTTGTGAATTCCCAGCACGAATTCTTGCCTTGACGTCACAAATTCGTGTTCGCTTTCTTGCCGAGAATGAACTGGGGACAATTTCACGGAGCTGCTAAGCACAAAAATTTGCTTAGCATTAAAAAATGTACGTGATCTTTATTGTTTTTGATTGATAATCAGCTGTTTTTTTGCTTAGCATAAAAAACACGTAGCATTTTGGCTGATAACTTGTTTTTAATGAGCAAGACTTTTTTGTGCTAAGCAAATTTTTGTGCTTAGCAGCTTCGTGAAATTGGGCCCTGATCTTAGTTTACAGCCGTTTAGTTATAATGACTTTTGGCTGTCAATGCTCAGAAGAAACAGTTACGTGTATTGTCAACCGACCTTTGCCTCGGAGCCACTGGCTTCTATATCCCACTGTGTCAGATAGCTGTCGGATACCGAGAGAGCCTTGCTACCATCTCCCTGTGGCTCCAATAAAACACTGCAAAATAAACAGACAGAAATCAGCAACAAAAAAAGAATTTAACCCATGTAAATTGCGAGTATGGTTGTGTTTTAACCCTAACCCTCCAGGGTATTTTGGCTAGAAACCCTGCCAGACGCAACATACTTTGCATACTTTGTCACATTGACTTGTGTGCAGAGTGCAGCAAGGTCAAGCAGTCACCACAGATGCACTGTGCTGGATCTGGTAGGGTTAGTGTTAATAAGACAAACATTTGTTATAAATCTAACAGCTAAAGATTCTAAATTTCAAAATTACCAAAGAAATCAACAAGGCGGGAGGGATTGTAACCTGAGACCTCTGGAATACTGGACCGGCGCTCTACCAACTGAGCTATCGTGCACTATGTTGGTAGTCTCCCAAAATGTCAGTATCTTTGTTCGATTTTACTTTGACACTAATCAGTCGAAACTACCAAGAAAAATGGTCTTAAATAATGTGTGGTTTGGAGATCCGAAAAACGTAAAAAAAAAAAGAAAGGTGCAAATGTGATTGAGCGTTATAAAATAAAAGTGAATATTAAAGTGCGTTGCAGCGTAAACAAGAGCAAGGGTTAACGTGGAAGTTTTACAACGTCAGACTCATTCATGCAAGGCCCTCAATCTAAACAGGAAGTATAATGAAGTGTGTAAAACTGCTGTGTCCTTTCCAAACTGTATTTCTCCTCGGGAAACTTCTTCAATTTTTTTTATTATTAAATTGTTTAACTACCTGATGAAGTTGCCAATGTCGTTGTTGTGGAAGCGACACAGCACCTCCAGCGATCTGGCATACGCACTGGAGTTATCCTGAATCTCTTCGTCTTGATTGGAAGGGTCGACGTCCGAGGGAATGCGCCAGAGAGCTGCACAGGTAGAGATCTTGTTATCTACAACTGTCCAGTTATGGGGAAAAAACGTATATATTTGATGATTTATCAGCCATTTAAACCATTACTCACTGTACTGCCCCAACCACTCTGCCTGTTACTCACTGAACTGCCCTAAAACTGCCCTGCTCGTTACTCCTTGTACTGCCCAAACTGCCCCCAAATTGCACCCCTGTTTATCAAAAAATCACGATCGTCAGACGGCGATTGCCAAAACAAAACAAATATAAGAACTGCCCGCCGCCCGGTTAAAAAAAATCAGTTTTTCTTGCTTTTCTCAGCATCCATGATTGTAAAACTTCGGACAGGTCAGTTAAACGATATTTACTATAAAATCAACCCCCAAATCCACCTATTCATGATATTACCAATTCAAGCAATTACCAATTACTTTTAACCCCAACCCTCCAGGGTATTTTGGCTAGAAACCCTGCCAGACGCAACAGATTGCATACTTTGTCACATTGACTTGTGTGCAGAGTCCAGCAAGGTCAAGCAGTCACCACAGATGCACTGTGCTGGATCTGGCAGGGTTAGGGTTAACAAAAATACTAAAACTGTACCATGAATGCTGATCGACCTACTTTTGTTGTAGCATGTGGTGAGGATGTTTTTGCTGGCCGGGCTGGAGCCGATTTGCCATATTTCACCATCTTTGTGCAGGAAAACGGTCTTGTTGAGGATATTATTGTCGTCGTCAAATTCAAGCAAATGCACCTGTCGATTTAAAAATTAAAACAATAAACTTTTACAGCATTGATTTACTATTTTCAAAACGTAACAACTTTCATGAATTAAAATAGGATGAGTGATGATCATAAGCAGTTTAATCCGGAGAACATCGATACGCACTCTGTAACTCCGCCCTTCATTTTACTTCTTTTATGATTAAATTAAATCTTACCTGATTTTCATTTTTCAATGACTGAGTTCCGACCAGGAATCTGATGACCTCAGATTCTGCAACCTGTGCAGTCAGTGCTCTGGCCTACAGAAAATGACCGATAAAACTATTTTTCAGTAAAATATATATATATTTTTTTACGGAGTACTTCAATATGGTGCAAAGTTTTGTTGGGAATGCACACGGAACTCTTAAGTTTAGGCTCAGCCAGCTTAACAACAGAAAAATGCGTGACCGGTTCACGTTAAAATAAGCATTTTGTATTTAAAAACAATATTTATAATAACATTAACATTAGGCCACATATGTTTTGTGCACGTCCGAAAACTGGACAAATTTTTATAACCTACATTTATATAGACGGTGAATTTGGGTCGCCGAATTTGGTTAATTGTTTACTTTAAAAAAATCAAGACATTGAAAAGCACATGTTTTTAATGTTGTTTTAATGACGAGCATAAGAACCTTTTTGTAGTTTTTACCTGAAACTCCAAGCCGTAAATTACCGGTGCATCGTCTTCCATGTTGACAAATCCAATAGGCTGGTACCCACATGCGATTTGCGTATGTGATCACATAATCGCCACGCAATTGGAAACCAGACAAGTTGACCGCTGAAAATTTGTTAGCGCGCCCCCAAGTGACCAAATCACGCATAATGTCACATCATGATTATGTTTTCATCGGAACAGTGGTAATGGCCTAGCCCTAGCGGATTGTATTTTTCTCGTATATTAAAGTGGTAATGAACGGTATAATTGCACATTTACAAAATATTTTAGTGTCAGTTGGTATTGAGATTGCAAGAAAGTTCAACTTTTAACTGATGTGTAGGCACAATTGATACTTTTAAGTTTTATTTGGGGAAAAATATTAAAAATATTAAAAATATATTATTATTTTTTGTTGGTGGGGGGGGGGGGGGGGGGGGGGGGGGGGGGGGGGGGGAGACTTCTGATGTACGTATGCCCAGATGATATCCATAGTTGGGTAAGGTAATATGCTCAATGAGGTTAGTTTCTTGAATCTCATCACATGATGATGATGTGACAAATGATGAAAAAATGCCTACGCCACGGGCCTACCCAAACAATTGTTGTTTTCTTCCTTGATTAAACCCTAACCCTCCCAAATCCTTCCAAATCAATATGATTTTGCACACACCCTAGGGAGTTAGTTCCTCTGAGCTTAACCTTACATTTTAACATAATTGTGTAAACATTTGTCCAACACTAAAGACCAGGAAAACGGGATCGGAATGGATTCATCAAACGAGCTGTTCTCAGATCCCCTTGATGATGCCCTTCCTGTCCATGCGACAGTCGGTGACGTCATTAATTTGGACAGTGTATCCCAGGACTCGGTCCCTCTGGATGATACACTAAGTGCCGAGGGTATAATCACCGAGACAGAGCCTTCGGAAGAGGAGGTTGGGCCTGCTACGTCTGAATACCAACCCAATGAGGAAGAGCAAAAGCCTGAGGAAGCCGGAGGCCAGAAGGCCAAAGTTGGGTCGCCCAAACCCTTCGATGCAAGTCTCTTTGGGGATTCCATCAAAGACATTGTTGGAAGCTCTGCAACTGATTTCCCTGTTGAGGCTCCAGATGGCAGTCTCTCGAGCCTTGAAGGCGACTTGTCCACGGAGGAAGATCCAATCCAGGAGGAAGAGTCCAGGTCTAAAACTTCAGCCAAGGAGGTAAAGAAACAAACGTCTGTGGACGGTTTTGAGACCCAGCTCATCGGAAGTCCTGGTGGCCAGTTCCAGTTTGCTGACATAGGCAGCCCCTTCACCGAAACCAGTCAACCCCAGAGCTTGGTGGCTGTGGAGACAGTGACAGCCCCTGGAGGGCAACCCGCCATCAGTAGTTTTTTTGAGGAAGGGGACGTGGCCGAGGTGGGCGACGCAGATGGTGAGAGCTTCTTTGATTCCTTTACGAGTGCTGGAGAGGGATTTCCGAGCTTGGGATCTCTTGAAAGCCCAAGGCTGCAAGAAGATAACCCAGCAGCCGTTGCTGCCAGTGAAGTTTCAGAAGTGAGCCTGCTGCCCCTACAGTCTCTCACAGAGAGATCTTCCAAGGAGATCCAGTCTGAAGGTACTTCTAGTACCTATCAAGATCCTTCATCATCCAAGCAGACTCTCCTTGATCTGGCCACACAGAGCGCTTCCCAGCAAAGCCCTGAAGTCGTTCCAGGTGAACCAACTCCCAGCTCACTCCAAGAGGTCACCAGCCCCAACATCTGCAGTGTCCAGGACAAAGCGGAAGGTGAGCCCTTCAAAGTGGCATTCTTGAAGACCCAGTCCGGGGCGTCTAGTCCAACATCGCCAGAAGGACTTAAAAAACCACAAAGCTTGCCATCAGATCAACAAGAGTTATCGTCTGAACCTTCCACCAGTCAGTCCAAGACTCCCCAACCACAGCTGCAACAGACCACCCTTCCCAAGCCTCAACTCTTTGCATCAATGAGTCCCACCAAAGGAGAGGACATCTTTGCCGCAGCGCTTATTACAAGTCAGAGCGACCGTAGACATGATGCCTGGCTGCCCTCCAGTGCAACGCAGAAGGTTCTTGCCAATAGGATGCTGGCCTTGCAAGGGACGGAGTTTGTCGACAGAGCCCAGTTGACAATGCCAGGGATCGTTCTCGAAGACCCACAAGTAAGCAACGATTTTTGTTAAGTTACACTCTACCCAATTTACCAGGCTGCTTGTAATGTGATGAATAATTCACGACATGCAAAGTCATAATGAGATCTTAATTATTGAAATAGTCAGTTGAATAATTAATTTGTCTTGCAGGGAGATCCAGTTAAGGAGTTAGTGTATAGGTACATGGGGGAGGCTGAAGCAAGTAAGCGTGTGGCATTAACAGCCATCCAAGTCACACATGACGAAGCTGGATTGAAAAAACTACTAGTAAGTATTTCTGTTTAATTTTTTTTTATAGTCGACCAATAAAGTTTCAATATAGTTACAATTATCAAAAATAAAAAAATTGTTTCCCCATCATACAGGATACCGGCTGCTTGCGAGCTGCGGTTGATTTGACGGGCCTTCTATTGACCTCATTGGGTCAGGGCAAAGGTCAAGCTGGTCTGCCCTCCAAGCACACCCCTCAGTCGCTGCAGGTAGGTCGCACACACATTTGTGGCTGGAAACAAACGGTGTAGAAAAACATTTCTACAATTTGCAATTCCAAATAAACAAGCAATAACAATTAATCATGAAGAAATCTGTTGTGAATCCAGCTGTAAAATTGATGTTTAATTTATTTGTTTTCGCTAAAAGATTTGGCTGACGCGCCTTGCTCTTCTGGTTAAGCTTCAGCAGTACAGCATGGCGGAGGTTGAGGGCGAGGCCTTCGGTAATCTAGACAGGCCAGATATTTACTTTGAGTACTACCCAGATCTCTATCCCGGAAGGCACGGTAATTTTTGCCCCCCAAAAAATGAAATTCTTAACCAGTTCGCACCCGGATTATTTTGAAATTAACCAGACCCAGGCACAGGCTTGTTTTTCACAAACCTTGATCCGAGACGGGTTTAGGCCGGCATCTGTGGGTAGCACACCCTGATAATTTCGGCCTCATTGCTGACAGATAATTTCTGACCTTGCTAATGACGCGCTTATCTGTCATCTGTTTAAAATTCGAGAAAACTTTACGTGTATACACATCCTCCTCCATAAACTGGTTAACTAACCCTGCCAGATCCAGCACAGTGCATCTGTGGTGACTGCTTGACCTTGCTGGACTCTGCACACAAGTCAATGTGACAAAGTATGCAATCTGTTGCGTCTGGCAGGGTTTTTAGCCAAAATACCCTGGAGGGTTAGGGTTAATACTGTGTTAAAACTACTGAAACTTGCAAAACAACTAAAATAGTACGGCACATTAAACACAGTCAAATCTCTCTACAACTATACATTGTTTCCACAGTTGCACCACTAAACAACGTTTAGAAACTGTTTGACGTATACCAGTTTAATAACATCTAAAACTATTTTGGGGGCTTTTTTAGGAACCATGGTGCCTTTCTCGCTCCGTGTGCTGCACGCAGAGTTGCCCGTCTACTTGGGAAAATACCAGGATGCACTCAACAGGCTCTACCATATACTGGATATAGTTACAAAGGTGCCAAATCATTGTTAGGGATGCTAATTTACCTCATAACCCAAGTGGATTTTTTTCATTACCCCAGTGAACATACCCTATTACCCAAGTGAATGTACCCTGAGGGGTGCCCTGTGGGTTACTCATGTTTGACCGAATATTTGAATATTTAAAACCTGCCAACTTGTAACTGGGCAAGTCGTGCGGCACTGGTCAAAACTTGCACGGCCGGTAAAAATTTGTTTTTTTAGGCGATTGATATTTTAGGTGTTTTTAAGTATTTTGCAACTGTCAAGGGCTAAACCTTGCCGTCGACCCAAAATTGTTGAAACAAACATTCTAGCATTACTTGGAACATTTCGCCAACACTCGACAAAATAAAAAGTAATCAAGGATCATGCTGGATAGATATAGATCAAACTTATCTTATCCGACAAGTTTTTTTCCACTGCTTCTTTAAGATCTTGTTTAATCTTGAGAGTGGTATGAGCGAGTATGGCAAAGAGATTGAGCTGACAAAAGACAACCGAAAAGGTGGGTTAGATTTCTTATTACGTCAAGTATTTGTATGGTAATTAATCTGATGTCTGACGCAAATTTTCTTTCTTTTTATCTGCTTCCTTTAATCACTCCTCCCAGGGAATCAAATTTTTAAGAACACAAAATAGTTTACTGAGTATTTTTATAACTGAAAAGCCGACTTTTTTATATCTTACAATCCTCCAGCATCAGTCGATCTGTGGAAGTCTCGAGAAGTCAGGGTACTATACTCAATCGGCAACTGCCTACTTTCAATGAAGGTACGTTTCTGATCAGTCGGGTACATAAATTCACCTTTATTATAGCCACTGTTGGAAGAACGAAGTATCCTGCCACCAATTATTTGGTTGTGCACAAAGTCTATGGAGAATCAAGCGCATGTTCTAAGTATTTTCAAATAAAAATGAAAATATTTCTCAGTCCTAGAACATGTTTTTTCAAATTGTTTGCAATGGGAGATTAATAATGTGATGGAAAAAAGGGCATCAGGGTGCAATATTCTTTTTGCTATCATTTCTAGCGTGTCGTGCGGTGATTTGGTTGAAGGAATTGCTTTAATAAATTTTAATTGGAATTTAATTATCCCCCTCCCCCCCCCCCCAAAAAAAAAAGGTAACAAGAATGAAAACATAACTTGCCAATTATAACTAAATATTTTAAAATGTTAAAAGTATCTACCAATCTTAATTTATATTTGTACCACATGTAATTATTTGGGTTATCGTTTTCTTTATTTTAGGATTTTAACCAATCCGTAGCTGTATATGAGATGTTACTCATTAAGGACTCCCAGAATGCCTCTAACCTATTATCTGGCATTGGACGAATCTTCTTGCAGGTTGGTTGTTGTGTCTTCCTGTTGGCACCCCCTCTCCCTTCCCCTCCCCCTTCCCTCCCCCCAATTGATCTTGTGCCAAAATCATACTATCATTGATTACAAATATTCTCTCCTGGAACATTTTGGACCTTCGGAACAACCAGACCTTTGAAATAGGAGTAGGCAACCCAAAACATAATTATTGTTTGGTCGTGTGAAGTTTTGAACTTGCTCCAACAAGATAACAGTCGGCATGGTTTTTTTTGTCAACAGTTGGGAGATCTAAAAGCTGCCCAGGGGGTTTACGCCAGAGCTGAGGAAAGTTACCGCGGAGTCCAGGAGGTGACATCCAAAGCAAACGTCTTCATGAATAGGCAAGTAGCAAATTTCATATAATTAACATGTTGTGCTTTACTCATCTCTCCGATTGTCCTGTGAGGGGTAAAATGTTAGTGGCAGTCTACAACAAGATGAGAGTCCTGGCGCATTATTAGGAGACCCGGGTTCGAATCCCGAGTAGTAAATCTCTCACTGTACATCCCTTTTATGAAACACTCCCCCACCATCGACCGATAGCGCAGATCCACACAGAGTAAAGTCGCAATTCTGCGCGATCAAGTGATAACGAACTTAACGAAGATCCTTCGATTGCGCCCAACAGCCGCACCACTTGATCCCCCGTTATTCAATATGATGGTTGTTGGGTATTGTTGCAACAATCTAACAGATCCTCTCATTTCGGATCACACGTCTCATATAATTTAAAAACAGACAACCACGAGAATCGTCGCTTCAGTCCATTATTCTGTCGATCTTTACAGGGCCTTCTTGCAAATGGCTCAAAACCATTACCCCGAAGCGAGGAAGTCATTCGATGCCGTGCTCGAGATTGATCCTGAAAACTTTACAGTGAGTACATAAACAAGAGAATGAAGTGGCCGAAACTTTGGCTAAAATATGTGCATTTTCCAATCTTGGGGCCACACATTTATATATTTGTCTCCCACATTGTTCTGTCCTTTATTCCTGTACTTCCTCTATAGGCATTCCCCTATAGACTTTGTACACACATTTCTTGTGCAAACATCCTCCTCTTTAACATATTCTTGTGGTGAGCTTTTTTTCTTTTATCCTCTATGGTTTGTCGTATACACAGGGTATCAAATTTAAAACAGTGCCCTTGCTCTCCTCTGCTCAGAATTTTAGAGGATTAAAGCTGGTTTTGTCTGGTTTTGCCACAAATGAGGCTCTTCTCCTTTTCTGAAGTACCTTTCTGCAAATAGGACCCCAGGACTGCTGTCCAGATTTCACCCACTAACCTTTGACCCCTCACCTCCCGCTACAATGCAGGCCATAAACAACCAGTCGGTCTGCCTGCTGTACATGGGCAAGCTGAAGGAGGCTCTATCTCTCCTGGAGAAGCTCGTCCTGGGCGACCCCACCAGGTACCTGGACGAAGGACTGCTCTTCAACCTGTGCACCCTGTATGAGCTGGAGTCCTCCCGCAGCACCCACAAGAAGCAGACGTTGTTGGGGCTGGTGGGGAAGCACAAGGGGGACGGCTTCAACATCGGCTGCCTGAAGATGATGTAAGACTAAAGGAGGCTCTAGCTCTCCTAGAGAAGCTCATCTGCGGTGACCTCTCCAGGTACCCGGACGAGGGCAGACATTGTTAGGGCTGCAAGTCCAGTGGTCCAACTGTTTGAAAAGATGCAGTATTTTGTCGTGTCCGAGTCAACGAGTACGTATACGGTCGACTATACAGCGCGGTCGACTAACTTGACCGACTTCTTTTAACCAGTTTGCGCCGGATGACGTGTCATATAAATGTAAAGTGTTCCCCAGATTCAAAACAGATGATGCATAAACACGCCACGAGCAAGGGGTGGGTGTGCTTCCTGGTACTATCAGCCTGAACCCGCCTCGGATCGAGTTTCGTTAAAATAATCCCGGCGCAAACTGGTTAATAGTAAAAAATATGTCTTTTAGTCGTCAGAAATTACTTCTTAAGGATAATGTAGGATAAGACAAAAGCATTATATTAAGTGTAATTACAGTTACACACATGAATAACATTTATGCGAAAAAAAATAAAGAACTTTCTTGTCTAAATACTAAATAGTCTTGGTCGATGGTAAAGCACAGAAAAAAAATGTATCCTTCATAATTTTTCGATAATAATGAAAACCTTATTAGATCAATTTAAACAAACAATTAAATAAAGATATTCTTAACAAAATATTCCTGGCCAGTAATGTGTATAAAGAAGTTTGCGCAGTCACCAGTATCATCAGTCGTCGAGTATCTGGGAGAAAAGGAAAAAAACATCATAATTTAGAATTCATTTTTAAAAAATAAAATATATTTTCTTATTAGATGGCAAGAGCAGAAAGTAAGATCTTTTTAACCAAGAAAACAGGGTTTGGGGTCAACATCGCTGTCGACCTACCGACACTGAGGAGTCGCTGATTGTCGTAGGTCAAAAGGTTTCTGGCCAATTCCTCATTGTTCCTTCGAGGCCTGCCGCTTAGCGTATATGGCTTCAATAACCAACAGGGGAATAGACACCATGACCACTCCAGCAAATATGCAGAGAACTATGCCGAATCCTCCTGTCCACTCATAAATTTGCCCTGCAAAAAAAGGGATAACGTTTTGGGTCATTATATGAATGATATAATTACATATACAAAGATTATTATATATCCGTGGGTTCTTTGCATGTTCCATCAGAAACTGACAACTGATTGTCACGACTCTTTAAATAACATCAACAAATTACTGTAAAGAAAAAAATAAATGCCTTGCCGGCATTGCTTGCGATTTAAACACAATGTACCATTATTTATTACCGGCGCGCTTGAGACGTAGCATTTTGATGTAAACAGCTTCGCTTATTAACGACAGTGCGGGTAGTCGAAACAAACCTGCTATCAATCCGCCAAGTATCCCACCAGAGCCGACAAACACTCCCTGCCAGCCCAATAGGCTGACCAAACGATCATCTGTCGTGAGGAACCGTACTGTGACGTCAAGGGCTTGGAAAACCACACCAAAACCAGCGCCTAGCAGTCCCGCCACGGCTAGCTGTCCAATGAGCGGCCTGACGAAGGCGACTAGTAGAAACGACACACTCACAATGCTCGCCCCTAAACACCCCCAGAATGTCATGGATGGTTTTATACCGACATGCTGCAGAAGGGGCACCATCAACTTTCCCACGGCGTTCCCGAATCCGAACGCAGTGGGAAGAAACGAAGCCTGGGTTAGGCTCAGACCCTTAAACTGTCCGTGTGGCACCATGTAGACAATCCACGCAAAATAGGTAAAATCACATGCGGATCTAACACTAGTCAGCAATACGAACCTTACATCTGCCATCACTGCAAAATCGATGGCTTCCATGATAAGTCGGCAACACATCCAAGCTTTTTTACAGCCGACTGTATCTGAGCAACTTGTGCCGTCAGTATCGGTTTTGTCGCCTAGGCAAACACTCTGTTCCTCCCCCTTTGGGTTTTCGTTCTCAGTGACCGAAACCTCCTGGTACTGCACGGCGTCTTGTGAAGAGGAAGATGGATTGTGTCGCACTAACATAGCACACGCCACCATATGGAACGAGAATCCTGCCAGCAAGAGCATAGTTCCTCTCCAGCCATAGGTGTCAAGAAGTACCTGGGTCAGGGGCCCGTAAACCATCATGCTAAAAGGAATGCCTAAGGACGATACTCCATTGGCAAGTGAGTACTTCTCCTTAAAGTAGGACGCCATTGTTGCAATGTTAATAAACACACAAAATGCTGATCCAACACCTGAAACAAGTCAAGAAAGCAGATTGCTCAACTGTAGTCAACTTTTACAATCTATTTTGCATGGTGTAGGCTAAAGCACACAAGACTGAATATAAAATTGAGACACAAAATAGTATTTGATCACTTGTAAAAATCGGACTATTAAAATGTAACCTTTTAAATTATTATTAAAACCCTCTCGGTGTCGTGTTGTCACCACTCTCCTAATTGTCTTCACTTATAGGCATGCACAACAATGAGTTCGTGTTTAACGGAGTCTGAAATCCACGTCATTCGATTTTACAACCATGATATATAGTACCGGTACTAATAAACCTCGATGAAACTGAAAGAGCCTTGGAAAAGTATACCTGCTAATCCAATGATAAAAATAGCGGCTGCCAAAACGTTGGTTGATACCGACGTAAAAAGGAAGCCAAGCGTAGCAAGAAGTCCTCCGAACACCATCATGACACGGCTGCCTAGCAGGCGACACAGAGCTCCGGCAACAGGTCCTGCAGAAACAAAAGAGGCTTTAGATACTTCGCCCTACAAAATTAAATTACATGTAGAATCCAAAACTGCGGCGGTGTTATTACGCGCACGCGCTCCCCGGCCTACACGCCCTCTAACAGACGACGCGCGCGCGCATCTTGGTAACCCTATATCTGGGTAACCCTACCCAAGCGCGTCACGCGCTAGCCATGTGCCATCGCAGAAAATGGCTGCCGCCCAATTGGTATACATGGAGGAAGGAAAATAATCTGTTTTCCTTCCTCCATGGTATATATACTAGGCCTATGCATGTTTCGTAAAACAAGACAAGGTCAAATGTGCAGAGGATTCGTTCAAAATGACAATATAGAAGCATTAAATATGTTGATTGAGATGACACCGGTCAAAGGAGAAGGTTAAACCAATAATAGGGAAAACGGGTACGATTTTTACAGGAGTCTGGTATCCATATCAAGCTTAAATATCGGCTTTAATAAGGTGTTAAAAGCAAACCCAGGCCTTACCCATGCAATAATGCATGATGCCGTAGAAGACCGCCACCCATCCCACCAGCCAGAGGTCGCTGTCCAAGTCGTTGGCCATTGGAATAAGGAGAACACCCAGCGCTTTCAAGTTTCCGTACACCACAAAATAACAGACGAACATTGTAGCCACCATGATCCAGCCTCTCTGGTCGTTGTCGTGATTTTCCGATGGCGCCATTTCCGTGAATGACTGTATTTACAAAAAGGCACCTCGACAACTGATCTCTACCTCGACGTACGAACAGGCGTGGACGTGACGTGACCAATGTCGGGTGTTAATAACAAACGACCGTATGCTTCTTTTATTTGCAAACAATTAAGCGGTCATCATAATGGAGAGATAATTATGTACAAGAGCCTAAATCTTTCTATAATGCATATAGTTGGGCGGTGACAGGTGGCGGCCGGTTGATAGATAGGCTGCGCATTTATCACAGTTTATTAAAGGGATCGTATACGTTTGGTAATTACTCCAAAATTTAATGGCAATAAAAACTTACTTGGTAAGAACTACAGCAGCTTTGGATAGTATAATGCATTTTTAGAAACTTTTCACTTCGAAGTACTGCGGTTATGGAAAAAGATATCACTTTTTATGCCCAAAAATTTGAATCTGAGAAGCGTTACTGCAGTGACGTTTCTCAGACTGTGTATTCCAATGCAGATTATCCTTCCTGCGTGGAAATAACCGCTCCAAATTTTCGGCAATATCTCCAAATCGCAACCACCTTTTGAAATGAAATTTTTACAGGTTAGTTTTATGGTATATATCTATAACTGTATAGGATTGAAACAAACAATGGGTTCCAATTACCAAACGTATACGATCCCTTTAAGCATTCCTTATGCAGTACCAGTACATCAAATCCATATACCAAGTGGGATATGAGACTAAGCCCCCCCCCCCCCCCCCCCCCCTTAGTCTCACATACCTATTCCCCCTAAAAACCAAACAATAATTCCTTCTAATCAACCCCACTGAACGAGTAGCCGGTCACGCTAGGAACATCTTACAAAAGCCGCGGAAACACGGTCAACCCATAGAGCAAGGAACTGCTCTATTATTATTATTATTATTATTATTTTCTGGTAATGAAACCAAGGATCCTTCAAAAGTGCTCAAGGCACTGTAGCTCGTAAGCCAGAGAGAGAGTTTCCGGGTCAACTAACAATAAGAGTCCACGTTCACTTGGCACAAAATCCATCGTCTTGTTCAGTGTTCAAAATTTGACCGAGTAAGGCATTTAATTCTAGGCTGTTGAGATAGTAATGGCGGTTTAGTTTAAACAAAATAATAAACAACGTAGCCATGGCAACCCCATATTCCTACCTAGTTAGCACTAAGCGGAGTCACTTCTGTCACACGTTCTGTCGTACCACTAGAACCAGGATTGTCTGAAACACTTTTGTTAGTGTCAACATGTCTGAAACGTGAATAATAGACTGATGTTATTGACATGAAATGTCTGAAACGTAAGTAGAAATTACGATTCAGACAGTTCAAATGTCTGAAACGATAAAGCTTCCTAATTACAAATTACATTTCAGACATTTCCAAACCTCATAATGTCTGAAATCAGGGGTATTACGTTTCAGAACATAGGCGGAGCCTTGGTCTGCAAATGTCTAAAACGTAATCGCTCGTTACGTTTCAGAAATGTCTGAAACGTAAGTCTATTGTTCATGTTTCAGACATTTTGACACTAACAAAAGCGTTGCACAATCCTTGTTCAGACAGTGTACTCTGTTGACTTTACACTGTCCACGCACACCAACAACAACTGCGCTTTAACAAATCCGCATTAGCAAGGGGAGTATTATGCAAAGTCAAATTTCATAATTTCATAGTCAAATTTCATAATAACAATATTCAGTCTATACACAGGGGTAAGTTTATATAAAGTTACTGGTTATAGATTTGTGGCTTATAGATTTACTTGACATGGTTGGCAAAACTCTGTAGTAGATTGCTACACGTTGTCAAGTCGGTATAAATTGAGATTGGTCTGCATGTTGCATTTGTTAATCGAATCAGTGTTTTTTTTAGAACCATCATTAATAATGCCTCAGTTCCATAGCAGCTATTGTTTTCTTGACATTTTTCGATCGTTAGGAATCTTCAGAATGTCACCATCACCTTTAAGCAGACCGACGATTTACGTCAATGACAAGCGTGGCTGGGTCGTGATGGCAGTCATGTTTTCACAGTTGGGTAACACTAAAGCTTTGGATGTCCTTCTCGTTTCCATCTCCAATGACTTGTACAGCGACCTGTGGGTCATCGGCTGAATGGCAGTCTTGTACTATACCTAATGCCAACTGTCATTGGATGAGGACAAATATGCCATCGGAAAGGTGTCTTTGATGAACGAAATTTAAATACACAAGCATGCTGGAGTCGCTATAGAGCAGAAGCTGATCGTATCTTCTTTGTTTAAACGAAGAACACCAGGTTTGGAGTCAACATCGCTGTGGACCTGTACCAACACTGAGGAGTCGCTGATTGTGTGAGGCAGGCGATTTGTAGGCCAAAACTATTCTGGTCAATTCCTCATTGTTCCCTCGAGGCCTTCCGTTTAGCGCATACAGCTCCAATGACCAACAGGGGAATAGACACCATGACCACTCCAGCAAAAAGGCAGAGAACTATGCCGAATCCTCCTGTCCACTCGTAAATTTGCCCTGCAAGAAAAGAGATAACGTTTTGGGTCATTATTATGAATGATATAAATAAATGTACAAAAACTATTATATCCGTGGTTTCTTTACATGTTCCATCTGAATCTGACTCATAATTGTCACGACTCTTGAAATAACCTAATTTAAAGATACGCCTTGCCGGTCTTGCTTAAGTTAGCGTGGCAATTTAACACTGGTACAATAATCTATTACCGGTGCTCGGATCGGATAGTCAATTACACAATGTGAAAAATCACATGTCTCGAAAAAATAACAAACCTGCTATCAATCCGCCAAGTATCCCACCGGAGCCAACAAACACTCCCTGCCAGCCCAATATGCTGACCAAACGATCATCTGTCGTGAGGAACCGTACTTCGACGTCAAGGGCTAGGAAAGCCGAACCGTAACCAGCGCCTAGAAGTCCCGCCACGGCTAGCTGTCCAATGAGCGGCCTGACGAAGGCGGCGAGTAGAAACGACACACTCACAATGCTCGCCCCTAAACACCCCCAGAATGTCATGGATGGTTTTATACCGACATGCTGCAGAAGGGGCACCATCAACTTTCCCACGGCGTTCCCAAATCCGAACGCAGTGGGAAGAAACGAAGCCTGGGTTAGGCTCAGACCCTTAAACTGTCCGTGTGGCACCATGTAGACAATCCACGCAAAATAGGTAAAATCACATGCGGATCTAGCACAAGTCAGCAATACGAACCTTACATCTGCCATCACTGCAAAATCGATGGCTTCCATGATAAGTCGGCAACACATCCAAGCTTTTTTACAGCCGACTGTATCCGAGCAACTTATGCCGTCAGTATCGGTTTTGTCGCCCAGACAAATACTCTGTTCCTCCCCCTTTGGGTTTTCATTCTCAGTGACCGAAACCTCCTGGTACTGCACGGCGTCTTGTAAAGAGGAAGATGGATTGTGTCGCACTAACATAGCACACGCCACCATATGGAACGAGATTCCTGCCAGCAAGAGCATAGTTCCTCTCCAGCCATAGGTGTCAAGAAGTACCTGGGTCATGGGCCCGTAAGCCATCATGGCAATAGGAGCGCCAATTGTCGATACTCCATTGGCAAGTGAGTACTTCTCCTTAAAGTAGGACGCCATTGTTGCAGAGCTAATAAACAAACAAAATGCTGATCCGGCACCTGAAACAAGACAAGAAAGCAGATTGCAATCCATTTTGCATGGTACATAAACCACACAAGACTGAATATAAAATTGAGACACAAAATAGTATTTGAATCACTTGTGAAAATCGGACTCATATGAAAGTTGAAACCCTCCCCTGTGACCTGTCGTCACTCTCCTTGTCTTTACTTATAGGCATGCACAACAGTGACTCGAGTTCGTGTTTCAAAGAGTCTGAAATTCACGTCATTAGATTTTACAACCATGATAATCTAAATCTAAACCTCGATGTCTCGTAATGGAAGCGCCTTGGAAAAACGGTAACGTACCTGCTAATCCAATGATAAAAATAGCGGCTGCCGAAACGTTGGTTGATACCGACGTAAAAAGAAAGCCCAGCGTAGCAAGAAGTCCTCCGAACACCATCATGACACGGCTGCCTAGCAGGCGACACAGAGCTCCGACAACGGGCCCTGCAGAAACAAAGGAGGCTTTAGATACTTCGCCCTACAAAATTAGAAGCAAAAACTGCGGTGGTGTTACGCGCACGCGCTCCCCGGCCCGCACGCCCTCTAACAGACGACGCGCGCGCGCATCTTGGTAACCCTATTGGTGGGAGCTAAAAGCCAGAAGTGCGTGCGTACTACCCAATCGCGTCACGCGCGAGTCATGTGCCATCGCAGAAAATGGCTGCCGCCCAATTGGTATAGGCCTATGCATGTTTCGTAAAACAAGACAACGTCAAATGTGCAGAGGATTCGTTCGAAATGACAATATAGAAGCATTAAATATGTTGATCGAGATACACCGGTCACGGGAGAAGGTTAAACCAATAATAGGGAAAACGGGTACGATTTTTACAGGAGTCTGATTTCCATATCAAGCTTAGGCCTAAATATCGGCTTTAATAAGGTGTTAAAAGCAAACCCGGGCCTCACCCATGCAATAATGCATGATGCCATAGAAGACCGCCACCCATCCCACCAGCCAGAGGTCGCTGTCCAAGTCGTTGGCCATTGGAATAAGGAGAACACCCAGCGCTTTCAAGTTTCCGTACACCACAAAATAACAGACGAACAGTGTAGCCACCATGATCCAGCCTCTCTGGTCGTGGTCGTAATTGTCAGATGGTGCCATTTCCGAGAACGTCTATATATTCACTAAAAGGAACCTCGGTGTACAAACAGACACTAGTGACCTGGCCTAAAATGAAGCGCACGAGACCAAGGTATATGTGACGTACAAGCACAATTACGCACCAATATCGTATGTTTTTGTTAAAAACTAACGACCGTATATGCTTCTTTTATAACTCACTACGTTATGTCGCTCGGCAAAATGGAGATATAATTGTATATGGTAATTTGTACGAGAGCGTAAATCTTTCCATATAAATGCATATTTATGTTGGACGGTGACGTATGGCGGTTTATAGGTAGGCTGCGCATTTACCGCTGTTTATTATGCTTCCTTTAATTCAGGTACATCAAATCCATAAACCAAGCACGATATGGAGAGCGTAAATCTTTCCATATACATGCATATTTATGTTGGACGGTGACGGGTGGCGGTTTATATAGGTGAGCTGCACATTCACCGCTGTTTATTATGCTTCTTTAATGCAGGTACATCAAATCTATATGTTCTGAAACGTAATACCCACCTTAGTATCCCAACACTCTCTAGACTATATTGTTACCTGACGCAGCCCCCCTAAAACCTATTCCTGCAAACCATCCCAACTGGACGAGCCAGTCACGCTATGTGAACATCTTACAAAAACACGGTGCACTAACAATGAAAGTTCATGTTCACTTGGCACTCAATCCATTGTTACTTGTTTAGTGTTCAAAATTTGAAAGGCATTTATTTCAAGGCTTTGTTGAGATAGTAACAACGGCAGATCACTTTTTTAATAAACAACGTAGCCTCGACAGCACCATGGAAGCCATTCCTACCAAGTTATAATAGCACTAAAGCGGAGCCGCGTCTGCCACACGTTCTGTCATACTACTTTAAACTAGGAATGTCTGAAACACTTTTGTTAGTGTCAACATGTTTGAAACGTGAATCATAGACTTACGTTTCAGACATTTTCGGAAACGTAATTAGCAATTACGATTCAGACATTTCAAATGTCTGAAACGATAAAGCTTCCTCATTACAAATTGCATTTTAGACATTTCCAAACCTCATAATGTCTGAAATCAGGGGCATTACGTTTCAGAACATAGGCGCAGCCTTGGTCTGCAAATATCTGAAACGTAATCGCTAGTTACGTTTCAGACATTTAATGTTTGAAACGTAAGTCTATTGTTCACGTTTCAGACATTTTGGCACTAACAAAAGCGTTGCACACAAATCGCGGTGTTGACTTTACACTGTCCATGTACTGCTAACTTGTTTGTGTATGCTCTATGAATTTCAAGAACCATTCATACAACTGCGCTTTAACAAATCCGCATTACCTACACTGTAAAAAATATATATGTTATTTTACATCAAAAGTGATGGCAGCAGAGACGCCAGACATTTTGCTGTTTTTTATTGTTACATCAAATGTTGTACTTAGGTTTTGAAACATTTGCGTAAAATATTTATACATTTTATTTGTACAATTACTATTGTCTGTAAAAAAAGGTCCGTTATTTTACATCAAGTGTTGGCAGCAGCGTTGCCAGACAATGTGCTGTTTTTTGTTTTTACATCAAAAGTTGTAGAAACGTTTTGCAAAATTTGCACTTATTTGTCAAATTGCTTTCGTCCGTAAATTGTTTATGTTTAACACCACAGTTTTTGCAGTGTGGGTTGGAAACAAACGAATCTTTATTTCGAATTTTTGAATGCAAATTTAATAGAAAGTTCAATGCAAGTTGGAATAACGGCTGTTTGTAATGGCCCTGTCACACCAGAGCGTTTTAGGCCAACGCGTGAGAAACGTGTTGTAATTTTGGCAACACGCTGGCAAACGCTGACCAACGCTAGGCCAGCGTTAACAACACGCTGAGCGCGTTACTCACACGCTGGGACACGCTGTCACATGCTGAGGAAAACATATTTTTTTCAACATACCTACAATTTCCAGCGTTTGCCAGCGTGTGGATGCACACGCTGGCGGCGCATTGGAGGTTCGTTACTCACGCGTCGAACACGCTAGACGATCGTTATCAACCCGCTACCCACACGCTGGCGTACGCTGGCGTACGCTGGCGTACGCTGGCGACACGCTGGTTATGGCCCTGTCACACAAGAACGTTTTAGGCCAATGCATGAGTAGCGCGTTAAAAATAGTTGATACGCTGGCAATCGCTGAACTTTCACAGAAAAAGTCAAGTGGAACCGTGATTTCAGCGTGTCCATACAGGTTGATAACGGGTTCATAGCGTATGCCAGCGCGTGGGTAGCGTATGAGGAACGCGCTCAGCGTGTGAGGAACGCATCACTGATTTATAGTAAAAATACGACAGCGGGTCCCCAGCGTGTGAGTAGTGGGTTGGTAACGATCGTCTAGCGCGTTTGACGCGTGAGTAACGACCTTCCTGCGCGCCGCCAGCGTGTGCAGTCACACGCTGGCAAACGCTGAAAATTTTAGGTATGTTGAAAAAATGTATTTTTGCCTCAGCGTGCGACAGCGTGTTTCAGCGTGTTTCAGCGTGTGGGTAACGCGCTCAGCGTGTTGCGAACGCTGGCCTAGCGTTGGTCAACGTTTACCCGCGTGTTGCCAACATTCCAACATGTTACTCACGCGTTGGCCTAAAACGTTCTGGTGTGACAGGGCCATTACTGTAGTAGCGCGTCGGCTTTTTACACATCTAATCATGTGGTCGTTGCAGTACGCTGGCGCGCGTTGGAACGCGCTACTTACGCGCTAGGCAGTCGTTCATCAGTCGTCGAGCGCGTTACTAACGTGTTACTCACGCGCTGGCGAACGCTATGAACCCGTTATCAACGCGTTATGGACACGCTGAAATCACGGTTCCACTTGACTTTTTCTGTGGAAGTTCAGCGTTTGCCAGCGTATCAACTATTTTTAACGCGCTACTCACGCGTTGGCCTAAAAGTTCTGGTGTGACAGGGCCATAACACTCGGGCGATAGAGTGGCGTTTTCACTCTTTTGCATTTGGAGAGTAGGAACGTTTTGCAAAATTTGCGTAAAATAAGTGTGCACTTATTTGTATAATTTCTTTCGTCTGTAAATTGTTTATGCAGAAAAATGTAATTAGCTTTTACCTTACCCAAGTTAAATTTACTACCATCACAGCTGGTCAAAATAATTATAGGCCTAATGAAGATCCGTTCCATTCTCTGTAAAACATCATTTTCGTGTATTATAACGTATTATAATGCAAAATGTTTATCATGTTTTACTATTTTTACACATTACACTGTAAATCACACAATTCCGTTAAAACATAAACACTTTTAAAAATGTAATTTTAACATCAAAATGCTGAAAATTTAACATAAACACATGTATTTTGGCAAAATGATTTAACATTTTTGTAACTTCAGTTAAAACACTGACATTTTGCGAAAAAATGTAATTTTTACTTTAACCGTGCTGTAAAAAAAAATAACAATGCAGATCTGTTAAAAAGTCTCTGTTAAATTGTCATTTTTTTACAGTGAAATTGCATATATTAATAAAACATCACATTTTCTGCAAATTTAACATCAACACACGTATTTTAACCAAAACAAATTACTATGTATTACTATTTATACAAATTACACTGTAAAAGTACTAAATTCCATTAAAACACAGAAAATGTGTGGAAAATTGTAATGTTTACATCAAAACTGCTATAAAAGTAAATTACAATGCAGATCGGTTAAAAAGTCTCTGTAAAATTGTCATTTGTTTACAGTGAAATTGCATAGACTTATAAAACATCCTAATTCCCTTTAAATCTAACATCAACACACGTATTTTAACCAAACAAATTACTATGTATTACTATTTATACAAATTACACTGTAAAAATTCAACATTCCGTTAAAACACCAACAAAATTGTAGAAAATTGTAGTTTTAACATCAACAGTGCTGTAAAAGTAAATTACAACGAAGATCTGTTAAAAATGATCTGTTAAATTGTCTTTTTTTCAGTGAAATTACATATATTGATAAAACATCACATTTCCTGTAAATTTAACATCAACACACGTATTTTAACCAAACAAATTACTATGTATTACTATTTATACAAATTACGCTGTAAAAATACAAAATTCCGTTAAAATACATTTAATGTGACTGTGGAAAATAGTAATTTCTACATCAAAAGGGCTGTAAAAGTAAATTACAATGAAGATCTGTTAAAAATTCTCTGTTAAATTACATATATTTTTTACAGTGTAGGTGAGTATTATGCAAAGTCAAATTTCATAATTTCATAGTCAAATTTCATAATAACAACATTCAGTTTAAACAGGGGTAAGTTTATAACAAGTTGTTATACTTTTGGGATTCATGGTTGGCAAAACTCTGTAGTAGATTTCTAAACGTTGTCAAGTCGGTATAAATTGAGATCGGTCTGCATGTTGCATTTGTTAATCGGCTGATGGTTTAACTTATAGAGTGGTTAATTGGTAAGCTCATGTTTTTTAGTACCATCATTAATAATGCCTCGGCTTAGGAGATTCGGACATCAGCTATTGTTTTCTTAACTTTTCCGATCGTTAGGAATCTCCAGAATGTCACCATCACCTTAAAGCAGACCGACGATTTACGACAATGACAAGCGTGGCTAGGTCGTGATGGCAGTCATGTTTTCACAGTTGGGTTACACTAAAGCTTTGGATGTCCTTCTCGTTTTCATCTCCGATGATTTGGACAGCGACCTGTGGATCATCGGCTCGATGGCAGTCTTGTACTATACCTAATGCCAACTGTCATTGGATGAGGACAAATAGGCCATCGTAAAGGTGTCTTTGGTAAACGCAATTTAAATATACACAAGCATGCTGGAGTCGCTATAGAGCAGAAGCTGGTCGTATCTTCTTTGTTTAAACGAAGAACACCAGGTTTGGAGTCAACATCGCTGTGGACCTATACCAACACTGAGGAGTGTGAGGCAGACGATTTTTAGGCCAAAACCTTTCTGGTCAATTCCTCATTGTTCCTTCGAGGCCTGCCGCTTAGCGTATATGGCTTCAATAACCAACAGGGGAATAGACATCATCATCACTCCAGCAAATAGGCAGAGAACTATGCCGAATCCTCCTGTCCACTCGTAAATTTGCCCTGCAAGAAAAGAGATAACGTTTTGGGTCATTAAATGAATGATATAATTACATATACAAAGATTATTATATATCCGTGGGTTCTTTGCATGTTCCATCAGAAACTGACTCCTGATTGTCACGACTCTTTAAATAACATCAAAACATTATTGTAATGAAAAAAACTACACAAGAAAAGGAAAGCCTTGCCGGCATTGCTTGAGATTTAACACAATTATTTAGCATAATTTATTACCGGCGCGCTTGAGACATAGCATTTTGATGTAAACAGCTTCGCTTAATAACGACGGTGTGGGTAGTCGGACTCGGATCGGGTAGTCGATTACACAATTGTGATGATGTCAAGAAAAATAACAAACCTGCTATCAATCCGCCAAGTATCCCACCAGAGCCGACAAACACTCCCTGCCAGCCCAATAGGCTGACCAAACGATCATCTGTCGTGAGGAACCGTACTGTGACGTCAAGGGCTTGGAAAACCACACCGTAACCAGCGCCTAGCAGTCCTGCCACGGCTATCTGTCCAATGAGCGGCCTGACGAAGGCGGCGAGTAGAAACGACACACTCACAATGCTCGCCCCTAAACACCCCCAGACTGTCATGGATGGTTTTATACCGACTTGCTGCAGAAGGGGCACTATAAACTTTCCCATGGAGCTCCCAAATCCGAACGCAGTGGGAAGAAAAGAAGCCTGGGTTAGGCTCAGACCCTTAAACTGTCCGTGTGGCACCATGTAGACAACCCACGCAAAATAGCTAAAATCACATGCGGATCTAACACAAGTCAGCAATACGAACCTTACATCTGCCATCACTGCAAAATCGATGGCTTCCATGATAAGTCGGCAACACATCCAAGCTTTTTTACAGCCGTCTGTATCCGAGCAACTTGTGCCGTCAGTATCGGTTTTGTCGCCTAGGCAAACACTCTGTTCCTCCCCCTTTGGGTTTTCGTTCTCAGTGACCGAAACCTCCTGGTACTGCACGGCGTCTTGTGAAGAGGAAGAGGGATTGTGTCGCACTAACATAGCACACGCCACCATATGGAACGAGATTCCTGCCAGCAAGAGCATAGTTCCTCTCCAGCCATAGGTGTCAAGAAGTACCTGGGTCAGGGGCCCGTAAACCATCATGCCAAAACCAAAGCCTATCGACGATACTCCATTGGCAAGTGGGTACTTCTCCTTAAAGTAGGACGCCATTGTTGCAATGTTAATAAACACACAAAATGCTGATCCAACACCTGAAACAAGCCAAGAAAGCAGATTTATTTTTGTAGTCATCTTTTACAATCCATTTTGCATGGTACATAAAGCACACAAGACTAAATATAAAATTGAGACACAAAATAGTATTTGAATCACTTGTGAAAATCAAGCTCCTATGAAAATTGAAACCCTCTCGTGTGACCTGTCATCACTCTCC
Source organism: Crossaster papposus (assembly GCA_037893245.1). NCBI lineage: Eukaryota > Metazoa > Echinodermata > Asteroidea > Velatida > Solasteridae > Crossaster > Crossaster papposus. The sequence continues at coordinate 1,435,207 of JBAIAA010000120.1, read as the reverse complement.
TACATTACCAGCACGTTGTCGTGAAAGTTGGTACCTTAATATTTCTACACAAAACCCCCGACACCAGGGGTTTTGTGTACACACCTTATCAGCTTGATCAGACGGTTATTTACGACCCCCATGACAGCGGCCAAGCCGCAAGCCTGGGAGATGCCTTTTCCAGCTCCGACTGCATGACCACAGTCTTATACATGTACATGTACATGTACTTATAAGGTGTACAAATTCTATGTACTTGTACAATTTACATGTGGTTGTAGAAACTATGCACATATGCAAGATGTACTTTGTCAAGCTTCAAGCATTGAGACTTATCCCACCCGTGAAGTCAAATACATATTTGTTATTGATTCTTAACAATTGTTCATTCCTTTTCATAACGTACTGTATAGCATAGAAGTCTAAATAATTAGTAGGTTCCAGAAAAAGGTCCCTAGAATGAAAACTACTTGTAAAAAATCCATTTATCTATTCTGAATTGTTCACCAAATAACTGTAGTGGCAATTGAACTGTTGCTGGCAGTACAAAGGAAACAAGTTGCACTTTTTTTCTGGTTGTATCCTTGAATTTCTATTACGCACTTATCAAAAGAAATAATTCTGATAACAAAGTAACGTATAGCAAACCATGACCAAAGGCAGATATCTGTATGGAAATTACAGTTGTAAGTTTTAAGATGAATCACAGGTCCTTTGTGTTGTCAGGGACACACGCCTACGACATCTATTATAATCACAGTAGGTGAATTAAACTGCTTGAACTGAAAAGCAATGAACCTCGACCATGACGAGAGGGTTTCTTTTCTTCGAGTTTCGAGTTTCGAGTTGACTTTTCGAGTTTCGAGTTGACTTTTCGAGTTGACTTTTCGAGTTTCGAGTTGACTTTTCGAGTTTCGAGTTGACTTTTCGAGTTTCGAGTTGACTTTTCGAGTTTCGAGTTGACTTTTCGAGTTTCGAGTTGACTTTTCGAGTTTCGAGTTGACTTTTCGAGTTTCGAGTTGACTTTTCGAGTTTCGAGTTGACTTTTCGAGTTTCGAGTTGACTTTTCGAGTTTCGAGTTGACTTTTCGAGTTTCGAGTTGACTTTTCGAGTTTCGAGTTGACTTTTCGAGTTTCGAGTTGACTTTTCGAGTTTCGAGTTGACTTTTCGAGTTTCGAGTTGACTTTTTCGAGTTTCGAGTTGACTTTTTCGAGTTTCGAGTTGACTTTTCGAGTTTCGAGTTGAATTTTCATGTTTCGAGTTGAATTTTCGAGTTTCGAGTTGAATTTTCGAGTTTCGAGTTGAATTTTCGAGTTTCGAGTTGAATTTTCGAGTTTCGAGTTGAATTTTTGAGTTTGGTGTTTTTCAAAAACAGTTAATTGATTTGTCATTCAAAAGAGGGGCTATTTCTCCCTCCCATTTTGTCTGTGGACTTTTTCTGGCATTTTCTCCCAGTATTAATGTTTCCACCAAGTGGTCCACACAGTTCAAGGCTGAATTGTTTACTGCAGTTATGGCTGCAGCTGAACATCAACAATAAAACTCAATTAAAAGATCATTAAAAAAACAAAACCACCAAAGTAACATTTCACTTGCAATATTATTTTAATATAGAATCGGCTAACATGTTCACCAAATCAGTGTAGACATGTTCACCAAATCAGTGTAGACAGGTTTGTATCCTGTATGTACATATGTAAGTGGACCACACAGCGGGAAATGATACAGAGGTGTCTCGTAGCACCCTTTTTTGTGTTGTTTTCCCCCCACCCCTTTGCATTGAACCCCTTTTTGTGTCCCCCATACCAGACTATTTTCAAACACTTTATTAAATTTAGTTAGTCCACATTATAATTATTTGCAATATGTTTTACATCCGTGGATAGGTCTGATTTCCTGACGTGATAATTATCTTACATCTATACATTGCTACATGTATGTTTTGTTTAATTAACCAGTTCGCGCCGGATGACGTATATAAACGCAAAAATTTCCCAAAATTCAAAACGGATGACGCATAAACACGCCAAGTTCAAGTTCGGAAATGTATGTCAGCAGCGCGCAAGGCCGGAAATGCGTGGGTGTGCTTCCCGGCACTATCAGCCTGAACACGCTTCGGATCGAGTTTCGTTAAAAATAATCCCGCCCGTCGGCTCGGCGTTGTTAAAATAATCCCGGCGCGAACTGGTTGTCACGGAACCAGACTACAAAAACACCAATTAACACAAATCATTAAAAACAGGATATTGTAACAATATTTACTATAAATATGATCCCCCTAAACCCATCAAATTAAAAAATAAATACAAAAAAAAACCATACAGTATGGTGTATTCTACATGTACATGTATACACCTTAAACTCCTTGATGAAAAGAAATTTTATAAGACTGTGTAACCAGGATTTTTTTCTAAAACCATCATGTTTTTATGTACCAATAAGTACATGTGTACATGTACATTTAAATATTGGTACCCACTTTTGTGTTGCTGTTCCACCCTTCCTCCCACCCCCCTCCCCCATCTCAGATATTCCACAGGGGCACCAGGAATGTGTTAGTTAAAAGCATTTAGGAAAGCTTGGGCCACAAAGGAATGTAGAGAGGTCAACTCGAAAAGTCAACTCGAAACTCGAAAAGTCAACTCGAAACTCGAAAAGTCAACTCGAAACTCGAAAAGTCAACTCGAAACTCGAAAAGTCAACTCGAAACTCGAAAAGTCAACTCGAAACTCGAAAAGTCAACTCGAAACTCGAAAAGTCAACTCGAAACTCGAAAAGTCAACTCGAAACTCGAAAAGTCAACTCGAAACTCGAAAAGTCAACTCGAAACTCGAAAAGTCAACTCGAAACTCGAAAAGTCAACTCGAAACTCGAAAAGTCAACTCGAAACTCGAAAAGTCAACTCGAAACTCGAAAAGTCAACTCGAAAAATCATCATGATTTTTATAAAAGTGATTATATATGCACCGATACAAGCACATGTACAAGGAACTCCCCAGCCTTTTGTTGGCCATTATTCTCATATTTCAGGTATTCTTTTGTAGTATTTATGTACCTACAGTAGGGGGATTCAATCAGTAGTTGAATAAGTTGTGGAGGGTTCACAAGTAGGGTATGTTGCATTAAGTTAGTTTACAGAGTTGAACCACTTGCTTCTATGCTTTCTTGTGCCAGTGTGTCATCTTGTTGTATTACACAATGCACAAAGTACTGTACCTAGAACCTGTCTACACTGATTAGGTGAACATCTGACAGGCCTGCAGTGACCCTCGCCCCCTTTTTTTTATTCCTGGATTTGCCTCAAGGAGGTACAACTACAAGTGATAAAATGTAGAATAGCTATCAATGGCATACAAAATGGACCCCACTGAAATGTAAGTGTTTGTCTTTATTCCACATGATTCAACATCTTGATTCCACATCATGGCTCCACTAGTCTGGTCACACAAAAATGTCCTAACTGGTTGTCTAGCTGTCAGGCATGTCAGCAACAGGTCGTTTTAGGTACTTTGTGCATTTTGTTACATTCCTCACTTGGCCTGCTTGCAATTTATGGTTGCACTGCACTAATTCCAGCCCCATTGAAAACAGTGTAAAAGCAACAAAGTTCAGGGCCAAATAACATGCAAGCTGACATCACTGGGGTTTCTCAGACAAATACATGTACATGTACTAATCTTCAAACCTCTTCCAACATATGCTGCTCTGAGAAGATCATGAGTATAATAAGAAAGGCTGAATTAGATCACCCAAGACATAAACTTGGATATTTTGAGAGCAAATCACATTGATAAAATTATTTCATTGTGTAAAAAATTAATAAATGACACACTAATACAAAAAAGCATAGAAGCACTCAAGTGATTCAACTCTGTAAACAAACTTAATGGTAGGATACACCATTTGCAGATATCGAAAATATTTACTACCGAATTATTAAGAAATGTCTTACTCATTTAAAAGTAAATAATGATTCTAGGCATCTAGCAAAATGATTGCGCTAGATATCATATAATTATTCCGAAAAATATAATTTTATAAAGAAAAATCGTTATCATTAAAAATCTTTAAAAACAAAAATAACATAATAATAACTGCTCGACGCCGGTTAAAAACAAACGCTGTTTTTCGTGCTTTTCTCGGCATCCATGATTGTAAAACTTCGGACAGGTCAGTTAAATGATATTTACTATAAAATACAAATCTACTCATTCATGATAATTCAAGCAATTACCAATGGTGTATCCTACCTTTAATGCACCATACCCTACATGTACACGACTTGTGAACCCTCTACAACGTATTCAACTACTAATTGAATCCCCTACTGTAGGTACATACTATACAGGGTGTCTTTAAAAAAAGTATACCATTTTCGAATTCATATCATTGCAAAACTACTGAATATTTCAGGAAAATACAAATGTCTGTAGAAAGGGTAAAATATCTTCTGTCTAATGGTATAAGCTTCATTATGTCATTGCCATGGTTGAATAAACAAACGAGACAGTTATGAAAAGTACAGAAATCACCACTGTGACAAGTTGGGCAGTAAGAGACATGAGACGAAGATGCCAGCTACATGTACATGTACAACTGTATGCATTGCAGGAATGTTACATTTGTCAGGTAAAAATGTTACTACAAAAGAATACCTGAAATATGAGGAAAATAATGGCCAACAAAAGGCGGAGGAGCTCCTTGTACATGTGCTTGTATCGGTGCATATGATCACTTTTATAAAAATCTTAATGACGTACTTTTCGAGTTTCGAGTTGACTTTTCGAGTTGACTTTTCGAGTTTCGAGTTGACTTTTCGAGTTTCGAGTTGACTTTTCGAGTTTCGAGTTGACTTTTCGAGTTTCGAGTTGACTTTTCGAGTTTCGAGTTGACTTTTCGAGTTTCGAGTTGACTTTTCGAGTTTCGAGTTGACTTTTCGAGTTTCGAGTTGACTTTTCGAGTTTCGAGTTGACTTTTCGAGTTTCGAGTTGACTTTTCGAGTTTCGAGTTGACTTTTCGAGTTTCGAGTTGACTTTTCGAGTTTCGAGTTGACCTCTCTATTTTCGAGTTGACCTCTCTACATTCCTTTGTGGCCCAAGCTTTCCTAAATGTCTTTAACTAACACATTCCTGGTGCCCCTTGGGAATATCTGAGATGGGGGAGGGGGGTGGGAGGAGGGTTGGAACAACAATACAAAAGTGGGTATCAGTATATGTACTGGTACATGTACTTACCAGTACATAAAAACATGATGGTTTTCAGAAAAAAATCCTGGTTACACAGTCTTATGAAATTTCTTATAAAGGAGTTTAAGATGCATGTAGAATACACCATATGTTTGTTTTTTGTATTTTGTAAGTTTTAATTGGATAGGTTTAGGGGATTTACATTTATAGTAAATATTGTTACAATGACCTGTTTTTAAAGATTTGTGTTAATTGGTCCTGGAAAAACTGATCAAGAACATTAATGCTGTTTTTTGTAGTCTGGTTCCTTGACTTCCTTTAAACAAAACATACATGTAGCAATGTATAGATGTAGGGGAATTATCACGTCGGATAACCAGACCTATCCACGGATGTAAAACATATTGCAAATAATTATAATGTGGACTAACTAAATTTAATAAATTGAGGGAAGTGTTTGAAAATAGTCGGGTATTTACAATGATTGCCGGCTGGCAATCATTACAAATTGAAAATAAATTCAACTTTTCTTGAGAAACACAGCACACCTGATGCTGTGATTTCACAGGATGTTCTACAATGTTCACTGACAGTAAAGTAAGGTAATTTATAATAATTAATTAGTTTTGTTTCTTAAAGTTTTCAAATGGTGTACACAACCTTCCTGGGATAAAAGGCGGGGGGGGGGGCGACGACACAAAAGGGGTTCAACGCAAAGGGATGGGGGAAAACAACAGAAAAAAGGGTGCTACGAGACACCTCTATCATTTCCCGCTGTGTGGTCAACTTACATAAATAAAAAAATAGGTTTCAGAGGATACAAACCTGTCTACACTGATTTGGTGAACATGTTAGCTGATTCTATATTAAAATAATATTGCAAGTGAAGTGTTACTTTGGTGGTTTTGTTTTTTAATGATCTTTTAATTGAGTTTCAGTATTGTTGATGTCCAGCTGCAGCAATAACTGCAGTAAACAATTCAGCCTTGAACTATGTGGACCACTTGGTGGAAACAAAATGCCAGAAAATGTCCACAGACAAAATGGGAGAGAGAAATAGCCCCTCTTTTGAATTCAACTCGAAACTCGAAAATTCAACTCGAAACTCGAAAATTCAACTCGAAACTCGAAAATTCAACTCGAAACTCGAAAATTCAACTCGAAACATGAAAATTCAACTCGAAACTCGAAAAGTCAACTCGAAACTCGAAAAGTCAACTCGAAACTCGAAAAGTCAACTCGAAACTCGAAAAGTCAACTCGAAACTCGAAAAGTCAACTCGAAACTCGAAAAGTCAACTCGAAACTCGAAAAGTCAACTCGAAACTCGAAAAGTCAACTCGAAACTCGAAAAGTCAACTCGAAACTCGAAAAGTCAACTCGAAACTCGAAAAGTCAACTCGAAACTCGAAAAGTCAACTCGAAACTCGAAAAGTCAACTCGAAACTCGAAAAGTCAACTCGAAACTCGAAAAGTCAACTCGAAACTCGAAAAGTCAACTCGAAACTCGAAAAGTCAACTCGAAACTCGAAAAGTCAACTCGAAACTCGAAAAGTCAACTCGAAACTCGAAAAGTCAACTCGAAACTCGAAAAGTCAACTCGAAACTCGAAAAGTCAACTCGAAACTCGAAACTTGAAGAAAAGTGACACTCCCATGACGATGGCAGTTATTTATGCTTACGGGCGGGCGGTTGTAGTCGCTTTATTATTCGACTTTTTCAAAGAGGCGACTATTTATTACCTCTCGGCTCCGGTGATACCTTTGTATTTTACCAGCTATGTGAATAGTACTGCGTTCACACACTTCCCAAACGTAATATAAAGGTTTACGTCCTTTCATTTAAACTAGTCATGCTTTACACCAATTCCTGATGTTTTACTCTGCAAGATTGTTCCTTATAAAATCTAGACTGATAAAATATTATCGACGTGGCCCAAATTTCCCCTTTTTTTTAAAGATTTAAAAAAAATATATATTTGCGGTTCCTCGTAAGAAACTAAACTCTGCGCTGTAAAAGATTATTGCTATGAAACATTTCTGCCACTCGAAGGCAATTACCCCTATCCCATTCATGTTTTTTTGATCTATTTGTTTTAGTCACTAATATCAATTTAAATTGAATTTATTTTCAAATCTGCTTTACTGCATTACGACATTAAATTAAATAAGACCAAAGTTAATCTGCGGAGACTGAAGACGCCCCAAGATTTGTACTCATTACATGTGTATAATAAATGTATGTCCAACTACAAACTTTGCAGTTTGCATCAACTCCTTACAACTTCATATCCTTGAAGCCTTTGATGGGTTATCCAATATATGGTATGTGTGTGTTCACTGCATGTGGTGACTGGTAAATTAACATCAACAGTATTGGTAGATATAAACAAGCTGATTGTTGTATAAAGACAGCTGTGGTTGCTGTAGGCCAGGATGTGAAGTCCCTTGTGTAATCAGTCAGTACGCATGCAGCGCGCGTTCGTTTGGTTTGCAATGTATTGCAACGATAAAATGAATATTCTTGAGATTGGATACCACATTTAAAACTGTAAGGGTCTTTAAAACAGCAATTGTATTAACAAATGAAGTACGTGTAGCCTTATCGTTTACAAGAAATAAAAAAAAGAACTATTTTGAGAGATATAAGGATCGCGAATGTATTCTTTAACACTAGTTATCCTACACAGTGTAGATACACGCTCGAGTACGTGCACTCTGGTTTGTACACAAACCGTCAGTACATATGGTTCATGCCGGGGGGGGGGGGGGACGGAGGGGGGCCCTTCGAGGCTGCGATTGCGAAACGCTGTGATAACGTCCATTTTCAAAATAGGGGGTAACAATTTTTTCATGCGAAAAATAAAGAGTTTTTGGCATCCAATCTTAACATCTTGTCTTTTGTAGTTGAAAAAAATTGTTATTTACCTTAATTTTTATCATCCAATGACAAAAATTGTATTGAAAATGAAAAAGCAGTCGAAAAAAAATGAACATTGACGTACCGTTGATGCACGTGTTGGGCCAATATTGTTTACAATAAATCTTTGGACATGGGCCAGGCAGGCACATGTTAAAGTCGGGCGACTTTACTCCGCGTTTACCCTACGTATAAGCCTGTGTGGAGCAGGGGACCCGACATGCGAAAGCGCCCTTGAGTTTAGTATAACAATGCATGAATGGTCAAAATTATTGGTTAACCAACCAGGTCGTTTGGGGATTTGACCAATGGGGACAGTGCAATCATGGCTTTTACGCGCTTTGATCTGAGCGGCAAGAAAACACTTTTGCGTGGGCTGTGATCTGACTAGACCGTGTGGCGCCACCCTTGACCGAAAAGCAATCAACCTCTGCTGTGACAATGATGGAAAGATGTTTACGCTTTCCAGAACTCGTGGGGCGAAACTTGTTATTCAATTTTTTTCAAAAAGGGCAATTGTTTGCATCTTTCGACGGAAGTTGGTTGTATTGCATTGTAAAGCTGCATTGACGTAAAGTCCTTTGTTATCCCGAGCATCACTGGATATGGGACCGGCTTTCGTGTAAACTCGGCTTTCGTGTTCGAGGTCACTGCATGAAGCTTTTGTACAAAAACAGATCGACTCGATGGCAGTGGGAAAAGCAACAGGCCTTGATGGCGTAAGTGTAAAGATCCTAAAGGTTGCTTGTCCATATGTAGTTAACTCGTTAACGTATATATTAAATTTCTCAATAAGAAGTGGTCAATACCCTAATGCTTGGAAACATGCTTCTGTAATTCCAATACATAAAGGTGGAGACAAAGGTTGTGTTAATAACTATCGGCCAATTTCCATTCTTCCGATTGTCTCAAAAATTATGGAGAGGGCCGTGCACAACGATCTGTATTCCTACCTTGATGAAAACCGTTTGATCTCCCCTTGCCAATCAGGTTTCAGACCCCTGCATTCAACAGAAACCATTCTGCATGGATTAATTGATAATTGTCTCCGTGCAGTAGAGCACGGGAAAATCACTGGCACTGTTTTTATTGATCTGAGCAAGGCTTTTGATTCAGTAGATCATAATATTTTATTGGAGAAGCTACAATTGATGAATTTGTCTGCGTCGGTTATGACTTGGTTTAAGTCATATTTAACCGATCGCAAACAATCAGTTTGCATTAAAAAACGCTACTCTGGGGATCTACCTCTCAGAACTGGCGTTCTTAAGGATCAATTTTGGGACCTTTGTTGTTCATAATTTACACAAATGATATCTCACGATGCATTCCCGAAAACTGCCAAATGCACATGTACGCAGACGACTCCACAATAACATGTAGCTCCTCCAGCCGAGATGAAATAGAACGTAGCCTTAACACAGCAATGGCAAATATTAATGATTGGGTTGCCCAAAATAGGTTAACAATTAACGCTACCAAAACTAAGTCTATGGTCATCGGCTCTAAACACAAGGTAGCTTCAACCCACCTTAACATTGTTATTAATAACGATCAGGTCGAACAGGTTACGTCATTCAAGTGTTTGGGTGTTATCATTGACGATTCACTAACATGGTCTCCTCATATTGATTATATAAAAAACAAAGTTTCTTCTAAACTAGGCATGTTAAGTAGAATCCGCCACATCATCCCGAAAAGCAGTCTGCATACTTTGGTTAAAAGTTTTGTAATACATGTACCGATCGAGTTTGGACAATTGCTGTACGGTTTGGGGAGGCAGATACAATGCACATAATAACTTGCTCAACCGACTGTTAAAAAGAGCCGCCAGATTAATCCTTGGTTGTCCATATCTAACTGCTTCGAGTATGTTTAATGAACTGAATTGGTTACCTTTTGCCGAGAGAATCTGTTTCAAAAAAGGTATCCTATAGTGTACAAATGCATACATGAGTTATGCCCAGAGTACATGGGTCATTACACGTCATTCCACACACTTTTTTGCTCGACCCCCTCCGATTTCGATGAAATTTGGTGTGTGGCTAGGTACTCATGAGAAACTCTGATACGCAAAATGTTAGCGAAATTCGGTCATTTTTTGTAGGAGCTGGAGCAGTTTGAAGTTGTAGGGTGTTTTGCCGCAAGAACCCATCAATCTACCTAAAAATGGCCAAATACCCCTACAGAATGGTTTGATCTCAGCAAGTGAGGTATCGTTGGAAAAAGCACAAAATTCTCTATCCACCTTTTTTATTCGTGAGATAGTTAACCATACATGGCGCACACGACTTCAGGAGAAAAATGACTTTAACGACCAACAAATCGTCACCGACACCACGAAGTAGCACTCGACCATACTTCCAATATATTAGTAAGACAAAAACTATTATATTTTAAATTCTACAATTTAAAAAGTTAATTATTATGGTAAATAGGTTAATGAGTGTAAGTAAAATAACGCGGTTTGGTGGATTGTTCGTTTTCACGAAGTAAAACTCTATAGAGTGTTACTTCGTGAAAACGATTCTGAGCACTTTGCATGTCTGTGTAGTTCCACGAAGTAACTCTTTACTCTCGTCCCCAGGGGTACACGCACATGTACCACCACACGGACATTTTACAGTGTACATGAATTGTACGCGCGCTCAATCAGTGCATTACGACGCTCTACGGTCATTATTGAAAACGACGTTGCATTCAAAGATTTCGTTTTCACGAAGTAGCACAAGGACTTGTGTGCGCGCACTGTACGTATTTCCTGCAGATTTCGTTTCCACGAAGTAGCACTGAGTTGTATGTGCGCGCACTGTACGGTTTTCCTGCAGTTTTCGTTTTCACGAAGTAGCACTGATAATATCTTTGTGTACGCGCACTGTACGGATTTTCTGCAGATTTCGTTTTCACGAAGTAACACTCTTCTTAAATCTTTAATTAATTCGTAATTAATTAACCCATGGAAACATAAGTAACACATTCACGACGTTTTAATGTAGTACTTTATATAAATCCCAAACAGGTTTTCAATTCACATTTTATTTGCGGGATAATAACTTGCAAACATTCAAACGCGTTTATCTTCAAATCAAAACTATTCGCTGTGTGTACATGAGTGCTACTTCGTGGTGTCGGTGACGAAATGTGTAACATCACTCCTATGAATGCGGATACAGTCACAATTATCAACTATTATGCATGTACATGTATCTCGATCTCGGTAAACCGAGGCGGGCATTGAAAATACCGAGATCGAATTCAAAAATACATGCATAATAGTTGATAATTGATACTGTATCCGCATTCATAGGAGTGATATTACACATTTGTTGGTACATGTAGTTAAAGTCATTTTTCTCCTGGAGTTGGTAATTGCCCAAGCTGATTTTTCGTGTGCGCTATGTACAGTTAACTATCTCACGACTACATCAAAACCGGAGCATATACTTTTGAGATAATTGAGGTCAAATGGCAAGGTCACCTTAAATGACCCAGATTTGGGTCAACACATGAAAGCATGTCAAGTGACATATTGGTGGATAGAGAATTTTGTGCTTTTTCCAACGATACCTCACTTGCTGAGATCGAACCATTCTGTAGGGGTATTTGGCCATTTTTAGGTAGATTGGTGGCCGGGGTTCTGGCCGCATAACCCCCTAAAACTTCAAACTGCTCCAGCTCCTACAAAAATGACCGAATTTCGCTAATATTTTGCGTATCAGAGTTTCTCATGAGTACCTAGCCACACTATAGCTTCTAAACTTACAGACTGATAGCAAGAAAAGTGTTTACTCGCTAAAACAGTTAATTGTTAATAGTGTATCAATTCTAACAAGGATTTTAAAAGCAAAATGTGTTTCTTGAACATTTGTTTGTTACGTTTGCACGAATCATCATTTATCGATGGATGATTAAAAGTGTATACACAAACAATGCATTATGATTGTATGAACAATATACTTCACGGGTGGGAAGTCTCAATGCCTTAAAGGGATCGTATACGTTTGGTAATTACTCCAAAAATTAATGGCAATAAAAACTTACTTGGTAAGAAGTACAGCAGCTTTGGATAGTATAATGCATTTTTAGAAACTTTTCACTTCGAAGTACTGCGGTTATGGAAAAAGATATCACTTTTTATCCCCAAAAATTTGAATCTGAGAAGCGTTACTGCAGTGACGTTTCTCAGAGCGTGTATTCCAAAGGAGATTATTCTTTCCGCGTGGACATAACCGCTCCAGATTTTCGGCAATACCTCAAAATCGGTACCACCTTTTGAAATGAATTTTTTACAGGTTAGTTTTATGGTATATATCTATAACTATATAGGATTAAAACAAACAAGGGGTTCCAATTACCAAACGTGTACGATCCCTTTAAGCTTGACAAAGTAAAATCTTGCATGTGTGCATAGTTTCTACAGCCGCATGTAAATTGTACAGTGTAGATATACATGTACATAGAAATTGTACACCATAAGTATATGCAATATTATAAGACTGCGGTCAGCAGTCCAAGCCCGAAAAGGTCATCTCCCAGGCTTGCGGCTTGGCCGCTGTCATGGGGGTCGTAAATAACCGTCTGATCAAGCTGGTAAGGTTTGTACACAAAACCCCCGGTGTCGGGGGTTTTGTGTAGAAATATTAAGGTACCAACTTTCACGACAACGTGCTGGTAATGTAATTGTCTTCACTTATAGGCATGCACAACAGTGAGTTCGTGTTTCACAGAGTCTGAAATCCACGTCAATAGATTTTACAACCATGGTCTCAAGATCTAAACCTCGATGTCTCGTAATGAAAGAGCCTTGGAAAACGGTAATGTACCTGCTAATCCAATGATAAAAATAGCGGCTGCCAAAACGTTGGTTGATACCGACGTAAACAAGAAGCCAAGCGTAGCAAGAAGTCCTCCGAACACCATCATGACACGGCTGCCTAGCAGGCGACACAGAGCTCCGACAACAGGCCCTACAGAAACAAAGGAGGCTTTATGGACTATCGCACTACAAAATTCGAAGCCAAACTGCGGTGGTTTTACGCGCACGCGCACCCCGGCCCGCACGCGTTCTAACAGGCGACGCGCGCGCGCATCTTGGTAACCCTATGGGCGGAAGGAGCCAGAAGTGCGTGCGTACTAACTGAGCGCGTCACGCACGAGCCTTGTGCAACCACAGAAAATGGCTGCCGCCCAATTGGTCTATATGCATGTTTCGTAAAACAAGACAACGTCAAATTTACAGAGGAAATTCGTTCAAAATGACAATAGAAGCATTAAATCTGTTTCTAAGATGGCGATCGTTTTTCGTCTTCCCAAATTTGAGTCAGTAGGGACACACACAACCCTGGTTTATGCTATTGATAAGTACTGATTAACTCCTTTTGAGGAGGAGAGGGTTAAACCAATAGGCTAATAGGGAAAACGGGTACGATTTTTTTAAGGAGTCTGGTTTTCATATCAAGGTAACCCTATTGGTGGGAGCTAGAAGCCCGAAGTGCGTGCGTACTACTCAAGCGCGTCACGCGCGAGCCATGTGCCATCGCAGAAAATGGCCGCCGCCCAATTGGTATACATATCAAGCTTAATTTAGGCTTAAATAAGGTGATAAAAGCAAACCCAGGCCTCACCCATGCAATAATGCATGATGCCATAGAAGACCGCCACCCATCCCACCAGCCAGAGGTCGCTGTCCAAGTCGTTGGCCATTGGAATAAGGAGAACACCCAGCGCTTTCAAGTTTCCGTACACCACAAAATAACAGACGAACATTGTAGCCACCATGATCCAGCCTCTCTGGTCGTGGTCGTAATTGTCAGATGGCGCCATTTGCGGGAATGTCTATATATTCACAAAAATTAACCTCGGTGTACGAACAGTATGCTTCTTTTATAGCTCACTACGTTACGTCGCTCGGCAAAAGACTTGCAAACAAGCGGTCATCATAATGGAGGAAATATGTATATGGTAACTTTTACGAGAGCGTAAATCTCTCCATAATGCTCGGACGGTGACGGGTGGCGGTTTATATAGGTAGACTATTGTTACCTGACGCATCCCCCTAAAAACCTAAACAAAAAATTCCTGCAAACCAACCCCACTGAGCGAGTAGCCGGTCACGCTATGAACATCTTACAAAAGCCGCAGAAACAGGGTGCACTGCACTAACGATAAAAATCTAGGCCTAGTTCACTTGGCACTACACCATTTTTGACTTGTGTTCAAAATTTGATTTAAGGCTTTGTTGAAATAGTAACAACGGCATTTAACTTAAAAAAAAAAAAACCCGTAGACTTGACGGCCCCATGGAGGCTATCACTATAATTATAGTTAGTGTCAAAATGTCTCAAGTGTGTGAATAATAGACTTACGTTTCATAGTCACATTTCATAATAACAATATTCAGTCTATAAACAGGGGTAAATTTATAAAAAGTTGTTATTATTTTGTCGTTACTGGTTATAGATTAAGACTCAGGATTTACTTGACATGGTTGGCAAAACTCTGTAGTAGATTTCTAAACGTTGTCAAGTCGGTATACATTGAGATCGGTCTGCATGTTGCATTTGTTAATCGGCTGATGGTTTAACTTATAGAGTGGTTAATTGGTAAGCTCATGTTTTTTAGTACCATCATTAATAATGCCTCGGCTTAGGAGATTCGGACATCAGCTATTGTTTTCTTAACTTTTTCGATCGTTAGGAATCTCCAGAATGTCACCATCACCTGAAAGCAGACCGACGATTTACGACAATGACAAGCGTGGCTAGGTCGTGATGGCAGTCATGTTTTCACAGTTGGGTTACACTAAAGCTTTGGATGTCCTTCTCGTTTCCATCTCCGATGATTTGGACAGCGACCTGTGGATCATCGGCTCGATGGCAGTCTTGTACTATACCTAATGCCAACTGTCATTGGATGAGGACAAATAGGCCATCGGAAAGGTGTCTTTGGTGAACGAAATTTAAATATACACAAGCATGCTGGAGTCGCTATAGAGCAGAAGCTGATCGTATCTTCTTTGTTTAAACGAAGAACACCAGGTTTGGAGTCAACATCGCTGTGGACCTATACCAACACTGAGGAGTGTGAGGCTGTTGAGTGTTAACTTAAGTTCACTGTACACCAATTCGTTGTGCGCCCTCTGTTGGCCTACTCTCTTGTACCGGATGACATGACACAGAATAAAGCCACTGATACACTCCAGATCCGACTCTCTCTTTACCTATTTTCCTTGGACTAACTTGCCTGTCCCGGTCACGCAACAGAGGCAGACGATTTTTAGGCCAAAACCTTTCTGGTCAATTCCTCATCGTTCCCTCGAGGCCTGCCGCTTAGCGTATATGGCTTCAATAACCAACAGGGGAATAGACATCATCATCACTCCAGCAAATATGCAGAGAACTATGCCGAATCCTCCTGTCCACTCGTAAATTTGCCCTGCAAGAAAAGAGATAACGTTTTGGGTCATTAAATGAATGATATAATTACATATACAAAGATTATTATATATCCGTGGGTTCTTTGCATGTTCCATCAGAAACTGACTCCTGATTGTCACGACTCTTTAAATAACATCAAAACATTATTGTAATGAAAAAAACTACACAAGAAAAGGAAAGCCTTGCCGGCATTGCTTGAGATTTAACACAATGTATAGCATAATTTATTACCGGCGCGCTTGAGACGTAGCATTTTGATGTAAACAGCTTCGCTTAATAACGACGGTGTGGGTAGTCGGACTCGGATCGGGTAGTCAATTACACAATTGTGATGATGTCAAGAAAAATAACAAACCTGCTATCAATCCGCCAAGTATCCCACCAGAGCCGACAAACACTCCCTGCCAGCCCAATAGGCTGACCAAACGATCATCTGTCGTGAGGAACCGTACTGTGACGTCAAGGGCTTGGAAAACCACACCGTAACCAGCGCCTAGCAGTCCTGCCACGGCTATCTGTCCAATGAGCGGCCTGACGAAGGCGGCGAGTAGAAACGACACACTCACAATGCTCGCCCCTAAACACCCCCAGACTGTCATGGATGGTTTTATACCGACTTGCTGCAGAAGGGGCACTATAAACTTTCCCATGGAGCTCCCAAATCCGAACGCAGTGGGAAGAAAAGAAGCCTGGGTTAGGCTCAGACCCTTAAACTGTCCGTGTGGCACCATGTAGACAACCCACGCAAAATAGCTAAAATCACATGCGAATCTAACACAAGTCAGCAATACGAACCTTACATCTGCCATCACTGCAAAATCGATGGCTTCCATGATAAGTCGGCAACACATCCAAGCTTTTTTACAGCCGACTGTATCTGAGCAACTTGTGCCGTCAGTATCGGTTTTGTCGCCCAGGCAAATACTCTGTTCCTCCCCCTTTGGGTTTTCGTTCTCAGTGACCGAAACCTCCTGGTACTGCACGGCGCCTTGTGAAGAGGAAGATGGATTGTGTCGCACTAACATAGCACACGCCACCATATGGAACGAGAATCCTGCCAGCAAGAGCATAGTTCCTCTCCAGCCATAGGTGTCAAGAAGTACCTGGGTCAGGGGCCCGTAAACCATCATGCTAAAAGGAATGCCTAAGGACGATACTCCATTGGCAAGTGAGTACTTCTCCTTAAAGTAGGACGCCATTGTTGCAATGTTAATAAACACACAAAATGCTGATCCAACACCTGAAACAAGTCAAGAAAGCAGATTGCTCAACTGTAGTCAACTTTTACAATCTATTTTGCATGGTGTAGGCTAAAGCACACAAGACTGAATATAAAATTGAGACACAAAATAGTATTTGATCACTTGTAAAAATCGGACTATTAAAATGTAACCTTTTAAATTATTATTAAAACCCTCTCGGTGTCGTGTTGTCACCACTCTCCTAATTGTCTTCACTTATAGGCATGCACAACAGTGAGTTCGTGTTTAACCATGGAGGAATATTCCTCCATGGTTTAACGGAGTCTGAAATCCACGTCATTCGATTTTACAACCATGATATATAGTACCGGTACTAATAAACCTCGATGAAACTGAAAGAGCCTTGGAAAAGTGTACCTGCTAATCCAATGATAAAAATAGCGGCTGCCAAAACGTTGGTTGATACCGACGTAAAAAGGAAGCCAAGCGTAGCAAGAAGTCCTCCGAACACCATCATGACACGGCTGCCTAGCAGGCGAGACAGAGCTCCGGCAACAGGTCCTGCAGAAACAAAAGAGGCTTTAGATACTTCGCCCTAGTACAAAATTAAATTACATGTAGAATCCAAAACTGCGGTGGTGTTACGCGCACGCGCTCCCCGGCCTACACGCCTTCTAACAGACGACGCGCGCGCGCATCTTGGTAACCCTATATCTTGGTAACCCTACCCAAGCGCGTCACGCGCTAGCCATGTGCCATCGCAGAAAATGGCTGCCGCCCAATTGGTATACATGGAGGAAGGAAAATAATCTGTTTTCCTTCCTCCATGGTATATACTAGGCCTATGCATGTTTCGTAAAACAAGACAACGTCAAATGTGCAGAGGATTCGTTCAAAATGACAATATAGAAGCATTAAATATGTTGATTGAGATGACACCGGTCAAGGGAGAAGGTTAAACCAATAATAGGGAAAACGGGTACGATTTTTACAGGAGTCTGGTATCCATATCAAGCTTAAATATCGGCTTTAATAAGGTGTTAAAAGCAAACCCAGCCCTTACCCATGCAATAATGCATGATGCCATAGAAGACCGCCACCCATCCCACAAGCCAGAGGTCGCTGTCCAAGTCGTTGGCCATTGGAATAAGGAGAACACCCAGCGCTTTCAAGTTTCCGTACACCACAAAATAACAGACGAACATTGTAGCCACCATGATCCAGCCTCTCTGGTCGTTGTCGTAATTTTCCGATGGCGCCATTTCCGTGAATGACTGTATTTACCAAAAGGCACCTCGACAACTGATCTCTACCTCGACGTACGAACAGGCGTGGACGTGACGTGACCAATGTCGGGTGTTAATAACAAACGACCGTATGCTTCTTTTATTTGCAAACAATTAAGCGGTCATCATAATGGAGAGATAATTATGTACAAGAGCCTAAATCTTTCTATAATGCATATAGTTGGGCGGTGACAGGTGGCGGCCGATTGATAGATAGGCTGCGCATTTATCACAGTTTATTAAAGGGATCGTATACGTTTGGTAATTACTCCAAAATTTAATGGCAATAAAAACTTACTTGGTAAGAACTACAGCAGCTTTGGATAGTATAATGCATTTTTAGAAACTTTTCACTTCGAAGTACTGCGGTTATGGAAAAAGATATCACTTTTTATCCCCAAAAATTTGAATCTGAGAAGCGTTACTGCAGTGACGTTTCTCAGACTGTGTATTCCAATGCAGATTATCCTTCCTGCGTGGAAATAACCGCTCCAAATTTTCGGCAATATCTCCAAATCGCAACCACCTTTTGAAATGAAATTTTTACAGGTTAGTTTTATGGTATATATCTATAACTGTATAGGATTGAAACAAACAATGGGTTCCAATTACCAAACGTGTACGATCCCTTTAAGCATTCCTTATGCAGTACCAGTACATCAAATCCATATACCAAGTGGGATATGAGACTAAGGCCCCCCCCCCCCCCCCCCCCCCCCCCTAGTCTCACATACCTATTCCCCCTAAAAACCAAACAATAATTCCTTCTAATCAACCCCACTGAACGAGTAGCCGGTCACGCCAGGAACATCTTACAAAAGCCGCGGAAACACGGTCAACCCATAGAGCAAGGAACTGCTCTATGGTCAACATAGAGAGTTTCCGGGTCAACTAACAATAAGAGTCCACGTTCACTTGGCACAAAATCCATCGTCTTGTTCAGTGTTCAAAATTTGACCGAGTAAGGCATTTAATTCTAGGCTGTTGAGATAGTAATGGCGGTTTAGTTTAAAAATAATAATAAACAACGTAGCCATGGCAACCCCATATTCCTACCTAGTTAGCACTAAGCGGAGTCACTTCTGTCACACGTTCTGTCGTACCACTAGAACCAGGATTGTCTGAAACACTTTTGTTAGTGTCAACATGTCTGAAACGTGAATAATAGACTGATGTTATTGACATGAAATGTCTGAAAAGTAAGTAGAAATTACGATTCAGACAGTTCAAATGTCTGAAACGATAAAGCTTCCTAATTAAAAATTACATTTCAGACATTTCCAAACCTCATAATGTCTGAAATCAGGGGTATTACGTTTCAGAACATAGGCACAGCCTTGGTCTGCAAATATCTGAAACGTAATCGCTAGTTACGTTTCAGACATTTAATGTTTGAAACGTAAGTCTATTGTTCACGTTTCAGACATTTTGACACTAACAAAAGCGTTGCACACAAATCGCGGTTCAGAGTGTACTCTGTTGGCTTTACACTGTGCATGTACTGCTAACTTGTTTGTGTATGCGCCAGGAATTTCAAGAACCATTCATACAACTGCGCTTTAACAAATCCGCATTACTATATATGTTATTTTACATCAAAAGTGATGGCAGCAGAGACGCCAGACATTTTGCTGTTTTTTATTGTTACATCAAATGTTGTACTTAGGTTTTGAAACATTTGCGTAAAATATTTATAAATTTTATTTGTACAATTACTATTGTCTGTAAAAAAAGGTCCGTTATTTTACATCAAGTGTTGGCAGCAGCGTTGCCAGACAATGTGCTGTTTTTTGTTTTTACATCAAAAGTTGTAGAAACGTTTTGCAAAATTTGCACTTATTTGTCAAATTGCTTTCGTCCGTAAATTGTTTATGAAGAAAACTGTAATTAGCATTTACCTTACACCGTTATCTTTTTTTACATAAAAAGTTGTAAAAACGTTTTGCAAAATTTGCGTAAATTAAGAGTGCACTTATTTGTAAAATTACTTTCGTCTGTAATTGTGTTATGCAGGAAAAATGTAATTAGCATTTACCTTACACCTTTTACTTTGTTTACATCATCAGAAGTTGTATTTTAACACTATAATTGCGTACATATTAACTGCATGGACAAATTACGTAATGAAATAATACCAAGAACTGACTTATTACACATTATACATTCATACAATAATAACCTATTCCTGTTAGATATTACCTATATACGTACTACAAACATAGCCATTGCCGTTAGTTAGTTTTATACTGCGCTTTTTTGTCCGCGATGAAGTCACAGCTATTTTTTTATGAATAATGTCAAAATTTGAAAACGAATAAAATGTAACGCGAATTTTTAACTATGTTTGCACAAAAATCTAAATTCAATCATGGAATTGTTTAAATAATTACATATTATGGTAAAAACATGATTTTTTGGACTAAATACAACAATTTAACATCGACTATTGTTAACACAGCGATATCCCATAATTTCTTATCGACCAATCAGAGGGCTTTATTTCACAAACGCATGCGCACTAGGTCAAATTTAACACCAAAGGTACCTAACACCAGTACTTGATTTGAAGCTAATACTTCAAGAATCATTTTACTCCATTTTAACACCAATTTTCATTCCAAAAGATTTTAAAAACATTGGTGTTAAATGTTTAACACCACAGTTTTTGCAGTGTGGGTAGGAAACAAACGAATCTTTATTTCGAATTTTTGAATGCAAATTTAATAGAAAGTTCAATGCAAGTTGGAATAACGGCTGTTTGTAAAATTCGAGCATGTAAAATGCTTGCTGCATTCGCCGCACATATACCGCGAATAGGCAAATAATATAGGGCGCTCTCTCTAAAAAGAGTGGTCATCGGAATCACTCCAAAAAGTGAGTGGTATAGTGGCTCACTCGATAAAAAGTGATTACCTTAGACGACTTTGTAGCATTTCTTTACTCGAATCAGAGTGAATCCCACTCACAAAAGAGTTAAACCGTTAACACTCGGGCGAGAGAGTGGCGTTTTCACTCTTTTGCATTTGGAGAGTAGGAACGTTTTGCAAAATTTGCGTAAAATAAGTGTGCACTTATTTGTATAATTTCTTTCGTCTGTAAATTGTTTATGCAGAAAAATGTAATTAGCTTTTACCTTACCCAAGTTAAATTTACTACCATCACAGCTGGTCAAAATAATTATAGGCCTAATGAAGATCCGTTCCATTCTCTGTAAAACATCATTTTCGTGTATTATAACGTATTATAATGCAAAATGTTTATCATGTTTTACTATTTTTACACATTACACTGTAAATCACACAATTCCGTTAAAACATAAACACTTTTAAAAATGTAATTTTAACATCAAAATGCTGAAAATTTAACATAAACACATGTATTTTGGCAAAATGATTTAACATTTTTGTAACTTCAGTTAAAACACTGACATTTTGCGAAAAAATGTAATTTTTACTTTAACCGTGCTGTAAAAAAAAATAACAATGCAGATCTGTTAAAAAGTCTCTGTTAAATTGTCATTTTTTTACAGTGAAATTGCATATATTAATAAAACATCACATTTTCTGCAAATTTAACATCAACACACGTATTTTAACCAAAACAAATTACTATGTATTACTATTTATACAAATTACACTGTAAAAGTACTAAATTCCATTAAAACACAGAAAATGTGTGGAAAATTGTAATGTTTACATCAAAACTGCTATAAAAGTAAATTACAATGCAGATCGGTTAAAAAGTCTCTGTAAAATTGTCATTTGTTTACAGTGAAATTGCATAGACTTATAAAACATCCTAATTCCCTTTAAATCTAACATCAACACACGTATTTTAACCAAACAAATTACTATGTATTACTATTTATACAAATTACACTGTAAAAATTCAACATTCCGTTAAAACACCAACAAAATTGTAGAAAATTGTAGTTTTAACATCAACAGTGCTGTAAAAGTAAATTACAACGAAGATCTGTTAAAAATGATCTGTTAAATTGTCTTTTTTTTCAGTGAAATTACATATATTGATAAAACATCACATTTCCTGTAAATTTAACATCAACACACGTATTTTAACCAAACAAATTACTATGTATTACTATTTATACAAATTACGCTGTAAAAATACAAAATTCCGTTAAAATACATTTAATGTGACTGTGGAAAATAGTAATTTCTACATCAAAAGGGCTGTAAAAGTAAATTACAATGAAGATCTGTTAAAAATTCTCTGTTAAATTACATATATTTTTTACAGTGTAGGTGAGTATTATGCAAAGTCAAATTTCATAATTTCATAGTCAAATTTCATAATAACAACATTCAGTTTAAACAGGGGTAAGTTTATAACAAGTTGTTATACTTTTGGGATTCATGGTTGGCAAAACTCTGTAGTAGATTTCTAAACGTTGTCAAGTCGGTATAAATTGAGATCGGTCTGCATGTTGCATTTGTTAATCGGCTGATGGTTTAACTTATAGAGTGGTTAATTGGTAAGCTCATGTTTTTTAGTACCATCATTAATAATGCCTCGGCTTAGGAGATTCGGACATCAGCTATTGTTTTCTTAACTTTTTCGATCGTTAGGAATCTCCAGAATGTCACCATCACCTTAAAGCAGACCGACGATTTACGACAATGACAAGCGTGGCTAGGTCGTGATGACAGTCATGTTTTCACAGTTGGGTTACACTAAAGCTTTGGGTGTCCTTCTCGTTTCCATCTCCGATGATTTGGACAGCGACCTGTGGATCATCGGCTCGATGGCAGTCTTGTATATACCTAATGCCAATTTGGGCAAGCTGTCATTGGATGAGGACAAATAGGCCATCGTAAAGGTGTCTTTGATGAACGAAATTTAAATACACAAGCATGCTGGAGTCGCTATAGAGCAGAAGCTGATCGTATCTTCTTTGTTTAAACGAAGAACACCAGGTTTGGAGTCAACATCGCTGTGGACCTATACCAACACTGAGGAGTGTGAGGCAGACGATTTTTAGGCCAAAACCTTTCTGGTCAATTCCTCATCGTTCCCTCGAGGCCTGCCGCTTAGCGTATATGGCTTCAATAACCAACAGGGGAATAGACATCATCATCACTCCAGCAAATATGCAGAGAACTATGCCGAATCCTCCTGTCCACTCGTAAATTTGCCCTGCAAGAAAAGAGATAACGTTTTGGGTCATTAAATGAATGATATAATTACATATACAAAGATTATTATATATCCGTGGGTTCTTTGCATGTTCCATCAGAAACTGACTCCTGATTGTCACGACTCTTTAAATAACATCAAAACATTATTGTAATGAAAAAAACTACACAAGAAAAGGAAAGCCTTGCCGGCATTGCTTGAGATTTAACACAATTATTTAGCATAATTTATTACCGGCGCGATTGAGACGTAGCCTTTTGATGTAAACAGCTTCGCTTAATAACGACGGTGTGGGTTGTCAGCTCGGATCGGGTAGTCAATTACACAATTGTGATGATGTCAAGAAAAATAACAAACCTGCTATCAATCCGCCAAGTATCCCACCAGAGCCCACAAACACTCCCTGCCAGCCCAATAGGCTGACCAAACGATCATCTGTCGTGAGGAACCGTACTGAGACGTCAAGGGCTAGGAAAACCACACCGTAACCAGCGCCTAGAAGTCCCGCCACGGCTAGCTGTCCAATGAGCGGCCTGACGAAGGCGACTAGTAGAAACGACACACTCACAATGCTCGCCCCTAAACACCCCCAGAATGTCATGGATGGTTTTATACCGACTTGCTGCAGAAGGGGCACTATAAACTTTCCCACGGAGCTCCCAAATCCGAACGCAGTGGGAAGAAACGAAGCATGGGTTACGCTCAGACCCTTAAACTGTCCGTGTGGCACCATGTAGACAATCCACGCAAAATAGCTAAAATCACATGCGGATCTAACACTAGTCAGCAATACGAACCTTACATCTGCCATCACTGCAAAATCGATTGCTTCCATGATAAGTCGGCAACACATCCAAGCTTTTTTACAGCCGACTGTATCCGAGCAACTTGTGCCGTCAGTATCGGTTTTGTCGCCCAGGCAAATACTCTGTTCCTCCCCCTTTGGGTTTTCGTTCTCAGTGACCGAAACCTCCTGGTACTGCACGGCGCCTTGTGAAGAGGAAGATGGATTGTGTCGCACTAACATAGCACACGCCACCATATGGAACGAGATTCCTGCCAGCAAGAGCATAGTTCCTCTCCAGCCATAGGTGTCAAGAAGTACCTGGGTCAGGGGCCCGTAAACCATCATGCCAATACCAAAGCCTATTGACGATACTCCATTGGCAAGTGGGTACTTCTCCTTAAAGTAGGACGCCATTGTTGCAATGTTAATAAACACACAAAATGCTGATCCAACACCTGAAACAAGCCAAGAAAGCAGATTTATCTTTGTCGTCAACTTTTACAATCCATTTTGCATGGTACATAAAGCACACAAGACTGAATATAAAATTGAGACACAAAATAGTATTTGAATCACTTGTGAAAATTGAAACCCTCTCGTGTGACCTGTCATCACTCTCCTAATTGTCTTCACTTAAAGGCATGCACAACAGTGAGTTCGTGTTTCACAGAGTCTGAAATCCACGTCAATAGATTTGACAACCATGGTCTCAAGATCTAAACCTCGATGTCTCGTAATGAAAGAGCCTTGGAAAACGGTAATGTACCTGCTAATCCAATGATAAAAATAGCGGCTGCCAAAACGTTGGTTGATACCGACGTAAACAAGAAGCCAAGCGTAGCAAGAAGTCCTCCGAACACCATCATGACACGGCTGCCTAGCAGGCGACACAGAGCTCCGACAACAGGGCCTGCAGAAACAAAATAGGCTTTAGCTACTATCGCACTACAAAACTCGAAACCAAAACTGCGGTGGTGTTACGCGCACGCGCACCCCGGCCCGCACGCGTTCTAACAGACGACGCGCGCGCGCATCTTGGTAACCCTATTGGCGGAAGGAGCCAGAAGTGCGTGCGTACTAACTGAGTGCGTCACGCGCGAGCCTTGTGCCACCACAGAAAATGGCTGCCGCCGAATATGCACGTTTTGTAAAACAAGACAAATTCAAATTTACAGAGGATTCGTTCAAAATGACAATAGAAGCATTACATCTGTTGTGGTGATTCTCAAGACTGGGTATCTATCAGATCAAAGATGGCGATCGTTTTTCCTCTTTCCAAATTTGAGTCAGTAGGGACACACACAACCCTGGTTTATGCTATTGATAAGTACTGATTAACTCCCCGACACTCAGTAAGGGGGAGAGGGTTAAACAAATAATAGGGAAAACGGGTACGATTTTTACAGGAGTCTGGTTTTCATATCAAGCTTAAATATCGGCTTGGTGATGTTAAAAGCAAACCCGGGCCTCACCCATGCAATAATGCATGATGCCGTAGAAGACTGCCACCCATCCCACCAGCCAGAGGTCGCTGTCCAAGTCGTTGGCCATTGGAATAAGGAGAACACCCAGCGCTTTCAAGTTTCCGTACACCACAAAATAACAGACGAACATTGTAGCCACCATGATCCAGCCTCTCTGGTCGTGGTCGTAATTTTCCGATGGCGCCATTTCCGGGAATGTCTATATATTCACCAAAAGGAACTTCGGTGTACGAACAGTATGCTTCTTTTATAGCTCACTACGTTATGTCGCTCGGCAAAAGACTTGCAAACAAGCGGTCATCATAATGGAGGAAATATGTATATGGTAACTTCTACGAGAGCGTAAATCTCTCCATAATGCTCGGACGGTGACGGGTGGCGGTTTATATAGGTAGACTATTGTTACCTGACGCATCCCCCTAAAAACCTAAACAAATAATTCCTGCAAACCAACCCCACTGAACGAGTAGCCGGTCACGCTATGAACATCTTACAAAAGCATATGAATTTGTTACCCCCCCTTTTGTTCACTTAAGTTCAGGCTTTTATTCTGGTGCGCTGTGCATTTAGGAGAGCCAAGGCCATTAAACAAGAGGTCAGTGGATTAAACGCAAACCCTGTGTACGGTCATACAATTGATAGGCAGCATGTTCTATTCACAAAAGAGGGGGGACAGAACATGCTCATGTCGCCTTGAGGGACGCTGTAAATAGCAATGTACATGTAATTGTACATATTGATGTGCGCATGGGATGTACAAAAATATACAGAGAGAGAAGTAGGTTTCTCGTCAATGATAGGTTTCTTGTTATTCCAAAAGTACATCAATTAATAAGGAAACATTATGTACAATGTATACATACTACTAAAACTACATACATATAATCAAATACTACATGTACTTCGTTTTGTAGCAAAAAAGCATTAAACTTGTCATTTTAAATCTGTTACAAGTACAGTTCTTTTGCAATGTCAATGAAACATGTAATCATTGTCCAAGCAAAATCCAAATGTATAAAAGCATGTACATGTACATTTACCACAAAAGATAATGTAATAATGTTTAACTTCGTACATGTATATAATTCTAAAGTATATACATTTCAAGTACAAAGCCTTTTCAAAGTGGTCTCCAAAAACTGCGTTTCAGGTTTTCAAACAAAGTTTATATCAAACAAATTAATGAAGTGCACATGTTAATTGTACAAGTCAAAATGGAATTCAATTATTCTTTAAACCATTTTTCATCTAATTGTTTCCGGCTCTTCAACAAAATAAAACAATTATCTTTACATACTTCTGCAAACACAAAAGGACATGCCAAAATTGCTTTAATTTTTATAACTTTTGGCACCATCTTTACATTGAATTTTTCAGCTCGGAAGCATTTAAAAAAGCCTACATTCTTTCTATTTTTTCTACAAAATTTACTTTGAATGACATGTCCTTTTATTATGGCGTTCTGTATTACAATTGACATGTCCTTTTATTATGGCCTTCTGTATTACAATTGCTACAAATAATCTTTAATCTCGGTTCTCTTTGACAACTAGGGGCGAGATATTCAATTCTATTCTGCTTGTTCATAAGTTGGGTCAAAGCATCGAGATTTCGATGGTTTGTAGCCTGAAAGTACCATCTTGTTATTCGGTCGTTCATTTTTTCAAACGTTTGCTGCGAAAATTTGCTAAGATTGCCATGAAGTTTGATTGAGGGAGCAACATGTTTGGCCAGCACATGCATGTATAATGTAACATCATGGGAGGTATGTAATTGGTAGTAATCATCTACCCAAGATTCTGCTTTCCTTTCAAACAGTTCAAGGTCGTCATTATTCATTTCCAACTTCATATCCTCTTTCAATTTGCCAAATCTAGACCATATACTTTTAATTTGATCAATTTTTGGGTGGTCTCTTCCATAAAACATTTCCAACTTGATATGTTTCTGTATTCGTTCATGCTGTGGGCCGATGAAATCTGGGTAAGTAAACATGCCATCTTTGTCCATGTGGAAAGACCAGTCAAAACCAAGGCCCTGAACAAAGTCTTCAAACCTTTTGATATTTTTACATGAGGATTTATCAACATTTTTCTTATTTTTTCCTATGTTGTCTGCAGTACGAAGAAAAAGAACAAGTTGACGAATGAGTTGATCAGAAATTCGCAAATACAAGTGAAGGGGGTCTGGAATGATAGAAGAGATTGGGATGTGTGGGAAAATGGGTAGTTTTTTACAAGAATAATTTTCTTTCACTTTTGACTTTTTTATTTTACAGAGCATTTCAATTTCTGAAATAGTTCGCTCACACGATGTAGTCTCGTCTGCTGACAATTTCATCAACACATCATAGAAATTCGATTTTTTTGTTTTGCACCATGGGCAACTGTAATCAGATGAACATGCCCCCAAACCCAGTATTGTGTTCAAAAATTTCAAATCTGCACAAATGACGTACTTAAGTCTGAAGGTTTTGCCATACACAGTTATGGACTGCAAGGTTTTAGTGTCCATTACAACATTCTGAAGTACCTCCAAAATTGAATCATATTTTTCCGGGACCTTGGCTATTGCAAGAATAAGATCATCTGACCTCCATGTTTGTGTAGTGACAACAAAGCCAAAATTTGTCACATGTATACGGGAACCGACAGTAGTGCCATCACCAGTAATTTTAATTACAAGTTCGTTTTCTTCAGTCGGGGGCATATTCACAATAGTACGTCTTAATTTGTCTTCTAATCTTTCTTGCACTCCCTTGCCATTTGGCAATGTATGAACACCAAAAAGACTATTGAGTTCTATCATACGTGCTTGAAGAGCATACAATGATGGAAAAGATCCCCCCTCGAATGACATTTCCTGGTAGGCCTTATCTGCTATCATGAAACTATCTTTAATGTATAACATTCTGTTGATCGATGATTTATGTTCGTCTTCGACTAGGAAATCAGGAAATTGAACAATATTGCCATACATGTCTTCAACCTTCATTGTTTTTACTGCAACTCCTTCATTTGTGAGCAATTCCTTTGTAAACTGTACAGTGTCATTCAGATCTTTTTTCTTTTGATTCGCCCAAGTTCTTCCGTATTTCTTCTTTATTTGTACTCGTCTACGATTGGTTCGCCTTCCAATTAGTCTTCGCAGTGTTGTTTGAGCTTTTTTAACTGAAATTTTGTATTCTTTCGCCTTTTGCTTTGCTTCTTTTGCATCGTTTTCTGCAATTTTTCTTCGCTTCTTTTCGCTTTCAAGCTCGTGTTCCATTTTCCGTTTTAGCCCACCTAATTTCAGTTTATAGATCGTGTTTTCTAGTTTTTCCATATACTTTTTAGCTTGCTTACCACCACTTCTGAAAGCCTTAGAAAAAGGATTCATGATACGTTTGATTGTGTGTCTCAAACGTTGAGTCACTTCCCCATCCAGAAAGTCAAAATTGATGTCATTTTGCTCACATATTTTTTTCAGCACAGACTCTGCCTGACCCACCCCAGGTGGAAGCTTGCTTTCCTTTATCAGTAAATAAATTGCATAGTTGTTGACTTCTAGTATCCAATCAGAATCTACATCTGGATAGCGGTTGCATGTACCAAAGAATTTCCCCCCTAAACCTAGGATGAGAATAAAAATAAACAACTTCAAAAGTGAAGCCATTTTGACCTGAAAACTATTATTCAGAACTATTCACTAAAATGTAAATGTTTAGAAATGTTCCCAGTCTACATCAAATACTTAAATTACCAAATTGCTACCATGACAACACTGCATAATGCATCTTACACATTTAAACCTAATTTATGAAATGCACTACGGTTTCCTACTAGCTTTACAAAACGAAGAGCTAGGAGATACCCTCTATGGAAGAGCCGCGTCTCAAGAATTCCTCCCTCAGTCAGGACATACTCCTCCAAACACCTCCGCTCGTGTAGCCAAATTTGAATTGTTTCTTCCTCAGCATACGCAAAGTCTCCTGCAGCGTTGACAATACGAAACCACCAGCCACAGCCCAAAAACTCGGCGATGGATTTGTGTGTGGCACGGTAGATTCTTCTTCCCCTCTTTAAACTGTCTTCAAAGGTTCCAACAGTATCAATGAATAGCTGGAATGTCTCTCTTTGAACGGGAATGTGAATGGTTATTTCAGAGTCCCTTACTCTAGAAAGGTGAAGGTTTTCCTTTACCTGTATCTTCAGGTCAATCTTTAGCAAATTCAACGCATCTGTTTCCTCACTTTCGGCTGAGGTGTCAACAACACCTGACTTCGGTCGCCATTCATCATATTGGTCATCCCAGCCGATGTAATGAACCTTCACTTCCTCAGATCCAGATGAAGTTACTCTTTCGTCGATGACCTCTAATCGAAAAAGCTCCGAAGTTGACCACTTTGCTTGGCTTGATGACCGAGGAGGCCTTAGCACTGGTCCACCATTGTGGAGGACACGGTAGTCAATCCTCCGTTCAGCACTTCTGTCCCTCAAATTCATAACCCTGAACGGTAAAAAAAACAAAATCGAAAGATTGTCAACTGATCAAGTACTAGTACTAAGTAGCAGAAAATTATTAAACAGGTTTATGAAATTGAAAAAACATAAATTTGTAATTTCCTTTGCAATTACTTGAATTAGTTGTTAAAAATGATCTTACCAAATACCAGAAGCAGCATTTTGTTACAAAAAAAACAAAGCATGATTGAGATTTCTAGTCCTCAATTTAATTAAATTTAACATTAAATTAGTAGATCATTTAATCCAGAAGTTTTGTTTGAAATACCAAGCCACTTTCCCATGTATAAACTGCTCGCGCGACCAGCCTCCTTTTGTCAAAATGGTACGGTCCAACAAACACGTAGCGTCGCCTAAACGCGGCAACATTTTCGCTGCGACTTTTGAAGGTTTTTTGGGTCTAATTTTACAGTATTTAAAGATAAAATTACTACATAAGAATAACACAGTTTGTTCTTTAACAACTAAGTAACAGATATATAGTTTTGTTTTAGGCTTACCTGCTCTGTAAATACAGAAAATCTGTCTTTGAACACGGGAGGTCTGCAGTAGCCAAAATAAAAAACACGTGCAAACGAATGGCGCAAGTGATGTGCGGGTGAAACCGTCGACAATAGACCGAGAGCTGCTATTGGTCTCTTTTTCATCTTAGAAAGTACGGCGGTTTTTTTGGACCAATCAGCAGAATTCTTATATCACAATAGAGCTGGAGATCTCAATTATTCGATTGCTTTCGCCCCGGTGAAATCCGTTACTCCAGTAAGAATCGGCGCTCATAGAACTGCGACTGGAGGGGGACAGGAAAAAATGCGCGCTTCCACAAAGAAACTAGCGTGGATTCACATTTTCAAAGTAAAAAGTACGACGGATTTTAAATCGGTAAAAACAAATAGTTATCAGTTTTAAATTGATGATGAAATAAACTTTATAATACCGTTCGCCCCCGTAAAATCGACCGGACGGTTATCAAATTATGGGAAAAAAAGTGGAAAAAACGTGCAAATCTTACACCGTTTTGGGTGCTTAAGAGGCACTTACACAGGAAAACGCTTATGTGAACAGCACAAATTCATATGCCGCAGAAACAGGGTGCACTGCACTAACGATAAAAATCTAGTTCACTTGGCACTACATCATTTTTGACTTGTTCAGTGTTCAAAATTTGATTCAAGGCTTTGTTGAAATTGTAACAACGGCATTTCACTTAAAAAAAACCAACGTTGACTTGACGGTCCCATGGAGGCTATCACTACATAGTTAGCACTAAGCAGAGCCGCGTCTGTCACACGCATATCACGTTGAACCAGGAATGTCTGAAACACTTTTGTCAGTGTCAACATGTCTAAAATGTGTGAATAATAGACTTACTTTTCTGACATTAAATGTCTGAAACGTAAGTAGCGATTACGATTCAGACATTTCAAATGTCTAAAACTATCAAGCTTCCTAATTACAAATTGCATTTTAGACATTTCCAAACCCCAAAATGTCTGAAATCAGGGGTATTACGTTTCAGAACATAGGCACAGCCTTGGTCTGCAAATGTCTGAAACGTAATCGCTCGTTACGTTTCAGACATTTAACGTTTAAAACGTAAGTCTATTGTTCCCGTTTCAGACATTTTGACACCAACAAAAGCGTTGCGCACAATTCCTTGTTCAAGTGTACTCTGTTGAATTTACACTGTCCACGTACTGCTAACTTACTTGTGTATGCGCCAGGAATTTCAAGACCATTCATACAACAACTGCGCTTTAACAAATCCGCATTAGCTAGGTGAGTATTATGCAAAGTCAAATTTCATAATTTCATAGTCAAATTTCATAATAACAATATTCAGTCTCCCATACCTATAGATGATGTGCCTCTGTTTACATCTGTATTCAAATGTGCCCGTCAATATGCGCACGAATCATGTTTTACATAAATTTGGTTAAGAGATGACATCAGAGGTCACATAATTCAAAGGCGATCTGACCTGCGACGTCAGCCTTTAAGCAAATTGTATGTAAAACACGATGGGTGCGCATCACTGCCGGGCACATTTGAATACAGATGTAAACACGTGACGTCAGAGGGCACATCGTCTATACACTCTCTAGACTATTGTTACCTGACGCATCCCCCTAAAAACCTAAATAAATAATTCCTGCAAACCAACCCCACTGAGCGAGTAGCCGGTCACGCTATGAACATCTTACAAAAGCCGCAGAAACAGGGTGCACTGCGCTAACGATACAAATCTAGGCCTAGTTCACTTGGCACTACACCATTTTTGACTTGTGTTCAAAATTTGATTTAAGGCTTTGTTGAAATAGTAACAACGGCATTTCACTTAAAAAACAAACAAAAAACCGTAGACTTGACGGCCCCATGGAGGCTATCACTATAATTATAGTTAGTGTCAAAATGTCTCAAATGTGTGAATAATAGACTTGCGTTTCATAGTCACATTTCATAATAACAATATTCAGTCTATAAACAGGGGTAAATTCATAAAAAGTTGTTATTATTTTGTCGTTACTGGTTATAGATTAAGACTCAGGATTTACTTGACATGGTTGGCAAAACTCTGTAGTAGATTGCTACACGTTGTCAAGTCGGTATTGAGATCGGTCTGCATGTTGCATTTGTTAATCGGCTGATGGTAGTTATAGAGTGGTTAATTGGTAAGCTCATGTTTTTTAGTACCATCATTAATAATGCCTCGGCTTAGTAGATTCGGACATCAGCTATTGTTTTCTTAACTTTTTCGATCGTTAGGAATCTCCAGAATGTCACCATCACCTTTAAGCAGACCGACGATTTACGACAATGACAAGCGTGGCTGGGTCGTGATGGCAGTCATGTTTTCACAGTTGGGTTACACTAAAGCTTTGGGTGTCCTTCTCGTTTCCATCTCCGATGACTTGGAAAGCGACCTGTGGGGGTCATCGGCCAGATTGCATTCTTGTACTATACCTAATGCCAACTTGGGCAAGCTGTCATTGGATGAGGACAAATAGGCCATCGTAAAGGTGTCTTTGGTGAACGCAATTTAAATATACACAAGCATGCTGGAGTCGCTATAGAGCAGAAGCTGATCGTATCTTCTTTGTTTAAACGAAGAACACCAGGTTTGGAGTCAACATCGCTGTGGACCTATACCAACACTGAGGAGTGTGAGGCAGACGATTTTTAGGCCAAAACCTTTCTGGTCAATTCCTCATCGTTCCCTTGAGGCCTGCCGCTTAGCGTATATGGCTTCAATAACCAACAGGGGAATAGACATCATCATCACTCCAGCAAATATGCAGAGAACTATGCCGAATCCTCCTGTCCACTCGTAAATTTGCCCTGCAAGAAAAGAGATAACGTTTTGGGTCATTAAATGAATGATATAATTACATATACAAAGATTATTATATATCCGTGGGTTCTTTGCATGTTCCATCAGAAACTGACTCATGATTGTCACGACTCTTTAAATAACATCAAAACATTATTGTAATGAAAAAAACTACACAAGAAAAGGAAAGCCTTGCCGGCATTGCTTGAGATTTAACACAATTATTTAGCATAATTTATTACCGGCGCGCTTGAGACGTAGCATTTTGATGTAAACAGCTTCGCTTAATAACGACGGTGTGGGTAGTCGGACTCGGATCGGGTAGTCAATTACACAATTGTGATGATGTCAAGAAAAATAACAAACCTGCTATCAATCCGCCAAGTATCCCACCGGAGCCGACAAACACTCCCTGCCAGCCCAATAGGCTGACCAAACGATCATCTGTCGTGAGGAACCGTACTGTGACGTCAAGTGCTTGGAAAACCACACCGTAACCAGCGCCTAGCAGTCCTGCCACGGCTATCTGTCCAATGAGCGGCCTGACGAAGGCGGCGAGTAGAAACGACACACTCACAATGCTCGCCCCTGAACACCCCCAGACTGTCATGGATGGTTTTATACCGACTTGCTGCAGAAGGGGCACTATAAACTTTCCCATGGAGCTCCCAAATCCGAACGCAGTGGGAAGAAAAGAAGCCTGGGTTAGGCTCAGACCCTTAAACTGTCCGTGTGGCACCATGTAGACAACCCACGCAAAATAGCTAAAATCACATGCGAATCTAACACAAGTCAGCAATACGAACCTTACATCTGCCATCACTGCAAAATCGATGGCTTCCATGATAAGTCGGCAACACATCCAAGCTTTTTTACAGCCGTCTGTATCCGAGCAACTTGTGCCGTCAGTATCGGTTTTGTCGCCTAGGCAAACACTCTGTTCCTCCCCCTTTGGGTTTTCGTTCTCAGTGACCGAAACCTCCTGGTACTGCACGGCGTCTTGTGAAGAGGAAGATGGATTGTGTCGCACTAACATAGCACACGCCACCATATGGAACGAGATTCCTGCCAGCAAGAGCATAGTTCCTCTCCAGCCATAGGTGTCAAGAAGTACCTGGGTCAGGGGCCCGTAAACCATCATGCCAAAACCAAAGCCTATCGACGATACTCCATTGGCAAGTGGGTACTTCTCCTTAAAGTAGGACGCCATTGTTGCAATGTTAATAAACACACAAAATGCTGATCCAACACCTGAAACAAGCCAAGAAAGCAGATTTATTTTTGTAGTCATCTTTTACAATCCATTTTGCATGGTACATAAAGCACACAAGACTTAATATAAAATTGAGACACAAAATAGTATTTGAATCACTTGTGAAAATCAAGCTCCTATGAAAATTGAAACCCTCTCGTGTGACCTGTCATCACTCTCCTAATTGTCTTCACTTATAGGCATGCACAACAGTGAGTTCGTGTTTCACAGAGTCTGAAATCCACGTCAATAGATTTTACAACCATGGTCTCAAGATCTAAACCTCGATGACTCGTAATGAAAGAGCCTTAGAAAACGGTAATGTACCTGCTAATCCAATGATAAAAATAGCGGCTGCCAAAACGTTGGTTGATATCGACGTAAAAAGGAAGCCAAGCGTAGCAAGAAGTCCCCCGAACACCATCATGACACGGCTGCCTAGCAGGCGACACAGAGCTCCGACAACAGGCCCTACAGAAACAAAGGAGGCTTTATGGACTATCGCACTACAAAATTCGAAGCCAAACTGCGGTGGTTTTACGCGCACGCGCACCCCGGCCCGCACGCGTTCTAACAGGCGACGCGCGCGCGCATCTTGGTAACCCTATGGGCGGAAGGAGCCAGAAGTGCGTGCGTACTAACTGAGCGCGTCACGCACGAGCCTTGTGCAACCACAGAAAATGGCTGCCGCCCAATTGGTCTATATGCATGTTTCGTAAAACAAGACAACGTCAAATTTACAGAGGAAATTCGTTCAAAATGACAATAGAAGCATTAAATCTGTTTCTAAGATGGCGATCGTTTTTCGTCTTCCCAAATTTGAGTCAGTAGGGACACACACAACCCTGGTTTATGCTATTGATAAGTACTGATTAACTCCTTTTGAGGAGGAGAGGGTTAAACCAATAGGCTAATAGGGAAAACGGGTACGATTTTTTTAAGGAGTCTGGTTTTCATATCAAGGTAACCCTATTGGTGGGAGCTAGAAGCCAGAAGTGCGTGCGTACTACTCAAGCGCGTCACGCGCGAGCCATGTGCCATCGCAGAAAATGGCCGCCGCCCAATTGGTATATAGGCCTATGCATGTTTCGTAAAACAAGACAACGTCAAATGTGCAGAGGATTCGTTCAAAATGACAATATAGAAGCATTAAATTTGTTGATCGAGAGACACCGGTCACGGGAGAAGGTTAAACCAATAATAGGGAAAACGGGTACGATTTTTACAGGAGTCTGGTATCCATATCAAGCTTAATTTAGGCTTAAATAAGGTGATAAAAGCAAACCCAGGCCTCACCCATGCAATAATGCATGATGCCATAGAAGACCGCCACCCATCCCACCAGCCAGAGGTCGCTGTCCAAGTCGTTGGCCATTGGAATAAGGAGAACACCCAGCGCTTTCAAGTTTCCGTACACCACAAAATAACAGACGAACATTGTAGCCACCATGATCCAGCCTCTCTGGTCGTGGTCGTAATTTTCCGATGGCGCCATTTCCAGGAATGTCTATATATTCACCAAAAGGAACCTCGGTGTACGAACAGTATGCTTCTTTTATAGCTCACTACGTTATGTCGCTCGGCAAAAGACTTGCAAACAAGCGGTCATCATAATGGAGGAGATATGTATATGGTAACTTCTACGAGAGCGTAAATCTCTCCATAATGCATGGCGGTGACGGGTGGCGGTTTATAGGTAGGCTGCGCATTCACCGCTGTTTATTATGCATCATGTAATGCAGGTACATCAAATCCATTATACCAAGCACACTCTCTAGACTATTGTTACCTAACGCACCCCCTAAAAACCTAAACAAATAATTCATGCAAACCTATGGTGGCCCCGAAGGGACTACGCAGATCGTGAATATTGACGTCAATATTCACGACAAATTTCACGACTTTCCTCAAAGTCGCGAATATTGACGTCAAATTTGACGTCAATATTCACGACTTTCCCAAAAAGTGTCGAATATTGACGTCAAATTTGACGTCGATATTTGCGTCAAATTTCACGACTTTCCCCGAAAGTCGCGAATATTGACGTCAATATTGACGTCAATATTCACGACTTTCCCCAAAAGTCGCGAATATTGACGTCAAATTTGACGTCAATATTCGCGACTTGCCCCCAAAGTCGCAAATATTTTGACGCGAATTTTTTTCCACAAGCTAGGTTTTGGCTAGTCTTGCTCCAAGACCGAGTTTTTCATTTGTCCGGGGCGCGCCGTCCGTCTATGCAGTTGTTCATCGATCATTCATACTCAGAAAACGGGCTTAGAAACAGTTCAGAAACAAATCTCGTGAACTGAACTTAAAGGTAGGATACACCATTTGCAGACATCACAAATATTTACTACAGAATTATTAAGAAATATCTTACTTATTTGAAGGTAAATTATGATTCTAGGCATCCAGCAAAATGATCGCGCTAGATATCCTGTAATTATTCCGAAAAATATAATTTTATAAAAACAAATTCGCGATCGCAGGATGGCGATCGCCAAAAACCCATAATAACATTAGAATATTCCGAACTGCCCGACGGCTGTTGAAAACAAACGCAGTTTTTCGTGATTTTCTCGCCATCCATAAATTATTGTAAAACGTCGGACAGGTCAGTTAAACGAGATTTACTATAAAATACAACCCCCCAAATCCACCCATTCATGATAATTCAAGCAATTACCAATGGTGTATCCACCTTTACCTTTGAAACAAATCCACTGATCTCTCGTGACAATCGAGGGCGCCCTCAATAGGTCCGTTTTCGGAGTATTGATAATTGATGAATTGCATGCATACTGTACTAGACTAGACAGACGGTGCGCGCCCCGGAACAAGACTAGCCAAAACCTATAGCTTTCTGGAAACAAATTCGCGTCAAAATTTTTGCGACTTTGGGGGTAAGTCGCGAATATTGACGTCAAATTTGACGTCAATATTCGCGACTTTTTGGGAAAGTCGTGAATATTGACGTCAATATTGACGTCAATATTCGCGACTTTGATGAAAGTCGTGAAATTTGTCGCGAATATCGACGTCAAATTTGACGTCAATATTCGCGACTTTTTGGGAAAGTCGTTAATATTGACGTCAAATTTGACGTCAATATTCGCGACCTTGAGGAAAGTCGTGAAATTTGTCGTGAATATTGACGTCAATATTGACGATCTGCGTAGTCCCTTCAGGGCCACCATAGTTGGCACTAACAAAAGTGTTGCACACAATTTGTGGTTCAGAGTGTACTCTGTTGACTTTACACTGTTGTACTGCTAACTTATTTGTGTATGCGTCAGGAATTTCAAGAACCATTCATACAACAACTGCACTTTCACAAAACCACATAAGCTAGGTGAGTATTATGCTCAACAATGATGATTTTGCGCCAGGAGTCAAATTTCATAATGAAAATATTAATTTTATGAAAAGTAGTTTGTTTCGTTACTGGTTTCACTTGACAAGGATTCATTTGACAAGGTACTCCGTCGTGCCCGATGTAACAACCGGTTTTCTTGTTCGTCTTTTCTCTGAAACGGTAAGACATTGGTTGGTTTCCTTTCAACCAGATGTTTGTAATAGGTGATGCGATCTGTGAAAACCCGTTGGATGTCGCAAAGTTGCAAGTCCCATAAAAGCAAAAAAAATAAAAAATCTAAAAAAATTAATAAATAAAAATAAATTATATTGGTTTTTTTTGTAATTGAATTGTCATTGCTATTCTGGTACCCTATCGCTAAACGCTGTTTTCTCAGAACTTAGCATCGCCAATAATCGACGTTCATTTTAACGTAATTTTTGATGTAGAGGTCCTAGAGATCCGATTGAAAAAGCAGTAGAAAGAGGGTGATCTCAAGTTTAAGATGATGTAAAGAACTCTTTTCTTTTTTTGCCACCATGTGGCGGGTTTTCACAGATCGCATCGCCTAGAAACACAGAAAGTTTTGGCAATTTCAGGGCTTAATGTCCCTTTAAAAGCTCGAGTGTATTTGCTGACGCGATTAGTGGTCCACTTTATTTCTTCCATCCTACTAGTCCTACACAGGACCTGTCGTCGGCGCTTTAAGTCGCTGTTTGTAAGCCGTCTCCTGTTGGTGTGTGGTGGATTTGTTTTTACCTTAGGTTTAATCTTGACATCTATATCATCCGGCGTTGTTGTAATGAGCTTGATGTTTCCAGTTGAAGAGAGAATCAATGTAGTCAATCTAAGGAAAAATGTCTTCAAAATAATGATTACAGGTTTATTTTCTTTAGTCAGATACAATTTATAAAATACAGATAAAAATGACCCACCATATTTCCAGGTATTAAATTTCTCATTATTATTATTATAAATGGTTTATTGATACAAAAATTGACATGGCAGCCCAGGGGCTGAATTACATCAAAATTTACACATTATTTTAAAAAATGTATGTATAAACATTAAAAGGGTCTAAGAATAAAGACCAATAAAAATATAGGGAAGTTTGTAAATAAAATAAAATTAGCATCAAACAATTTACGCTGTAACTACTACAGTCTATCCAGCAAGTTTGGTAGTTTGGTGCCTCTTAATAAGAGTGTGTTTGTGGATTCGAATCAGCAAGCCAAAAACAAGACAAGGCAATGTGTAAAACAAGACAGTATATAAAATATAAAATATCACGTTCATAGAGGGATTATTCAGAATTAATTAAACTGATCATGTAGGGTACAGCACTGTCTCTGAATCTGTTGGTTTTGCATTTCGGTTGTGGTATCAAGTTAGTCTTGCGAAGGACTCGCTCATTTATGTTAGGAAGTGGAATGATATGCGACAAGGTTTGGTTATTTATAAGCTCCCTGGCAAATTTTAAACATAGAGAGCTCCGTCGATCGCTAAGAGTATGTAAATCGTATGACAATAACGCACTCAAATAGCCATTATAGTCAGCTCCCAGGATGAGCTTAATAACACGCTTCTGGATCGATTCTAATCGCTGAACATGCTTTTGCGTTATTCCACCATTCCAAAGAGGCACCGCATATTCAAGAAGTGGTCGCAGGTATCCTTTGTAGATAGTCATAAGGTCATCTGCTGGCAAACCATGACCTTTCAGAACACGAATCATGTGGAAACGACTGTTAGCTCGTGTGAGTATACTGTCAATATGAGAATCCCACTTCAAATTCTGCTGGATATGAACGCCGAGTAATTTGACAGATTGTGATTGGTCCAAGGTGATGTCATTGATCCGCACAGTTGGAGGTGGGGTGGGGTTCCGCGTAAAATTTATTTCCATGTATGTGCACTTTCGGGGGTTCAGTGACATGTTGTTCGAGACTGACCATTGCACAAGGGAGTCTATGGATTGTTGAATCTGTGGTTGATCGTGAGAAGAACGGGTTTCCACTATGCTCAGGTCGTCAACGTATTTCCAATAGCGAGTAGAACCATGGAGATCTTGGCACGCATCATTAATGACGGCTGAAAACACGATTGGACCCAGTCGAGTTCCTTGGGGCACCCCAGCATTCATAGAGGTCCAATTGGATGTGACCCCCTTATAGCGAACACACTGTTGACGATTAGTGAGGAAATTTGCTATCCAGTGAACGAGGCAAGGTTCCACACCAAAGTTTGTCAGCTTGGTGATGGCAATATTGTGATCAATCCGATCGAAAGCCTTGCTGAAATCCGTCAAAACAAGAGTAGATGTTGCATTTCTACTCTCAGCATGCTGATACAGGGTATGCGTTAGGTCGATTAGGCAGTGTGTAGTCGAGAGGCCCTTTCGATTGCCGAATTGTTGCGGATCCATATGAGGTTCCAGGTCATTCACTGTCCATCTGGCTACAAAACCTTCCAAAACTTTGGCGAAATGGTCGGTCAAAGCAATTGGTCTCAGTTTGTCGACCGATGCTGGGGAACTTTTGGGAATAGGGACAACGATGGCCCTCTTCCAGACATCAGGAACAATACCGGTTTCAAGAGAGGTATTAAAAATAAGCGTCAACGGAGTACTCAGTTCGCATGCAAATTCTTTGATGATGCGTGTTGGGATGTTATCCGGTCCTCCTGATTTGCCACATTTGATACGCCTTAGTTGGTGATACACTTCCCAAGGGTAGACGACTGGGGCAGGAGCAGGAGAGGGTAAATAGGCTGGTAGTTCTTCTACATTGATGGATGGCAGATCACTACCAACAGAGGCAAAATGTTCGTTGATGCTGTTTGCGATATCGAAACAATTATTTTGGTCAATCCCCGGCACATTGATTGGTTTGCTCTCTTTGTGACTATTTGTTATCAACTTGATCTCACGGTACCATGCAGCTGGGTTAGATACTTTCAAACGTTTGACTCTGTTGTTATAATGTTCCTGTTTCGCTATGCGTATGGCTCTGACCACTTTATTCCGTAGATGCTTCCATGTTTGGGTATGTTTACTATGAAAGGCATCTTGACGTTGCTGGATGAAAGACTTAATAGCTGGAGTCATCCATGGTTTATCATGTACATGGAGTTTTGTGGTTTTAGTTGGGAAGTGATAATCAATAGCCAAGTTCAAAGTATCGTAGAAGGCATTAGTCTGATGGTTGGGATCTGTGGCATGCATTACAGCTGACCAGTCATGGGTGCATATCCAAGTTCCAAATTGCCGTATATTTGAGTCCCGCAGAGGTCTAGTGATGCGAGTTTTTTTGGCATTTGCAGTACGATTGCAAGTTTCGAGAGGTGACCAGATTACAGTGCAGTGATCACTTTTTCCAATAGGATCGCAGATTCGAGGCTCAGAAAAGAAATGTTTCTTTAAAGGGATCGTATATGTTTGGTAATTACTCCAAAAATTTATGGCAATAAAAACTTACTTGGTAAGAAGTACAGCAGCTTTGGATAGTATAATGCATTTTTTTGAAACTTTTCAATTCGAATTACTGCGGTTATGGAAAAAGATATCACTTATTATCCCAACAAATTAATCTGAGAAGCGTTACTGCAGTGACGTTTCTCAGATTGTGTATTCCAATGCAGATTATTCTTCCTGTGTGGACATAACCGCTCCAGATTTTCGGCAATATCTCAAAATCGCTACCACCTTTTGAAATGATATTTGTACACGTTCGTTTTATAGTATATATCTATAACTATATAGGCCGAGGAATGAAACAAACAATGGGTTCCAATTACCAAACGTATTACCACAGCGCCTTGAGCACCCTGCAGGGTGGATATGTGCGCTTTACAAATCTCATTATTATTATTATTATTATTATTAGTATACGATCCCTTTAATGAAAAGTAGTCCTTTATCCTTTAAATACTAAATAGTATTATTACCAACACAAATAATTATGTATATATACACACACATGTACTTTTGAATTCTACGTAATTTTGAATATTATACGGTTTTTAAATAATAAAAATGACTATTGTATACAAGAAAACTTTTTTTTTTAAAGTGAGCCAGCACTTACACGCGGATAAAACTGTTTACAACAATTGATACAAGTATCGTATTAAATTGTATGTTACAATTTTCATTATTCGTTATTCTTTATAAATATCTGTGCAAGTCTTAATATATACATCTAAACATCGTGTGAATTGTACCTATGATGGTTGTTTTGTACCAGATAGCTTTGGGGTTATAATGCAACTTAACACACGAAAATAACATAAATATGTAAAAGAATATTTAGCACCACACATGTAAACGAAGGCCTATAATTATGTTGTGCCATCATTCATGGTGCTAAGGACATCTAACGCTGAGCGATACATCTGTTACAGTTTGGTAGCGACGTTCGCATGTGGGTCTGTGTCAAATAATGAATCTTCAGAGTCATCTTTAGAGATCAGATTCTCCTTTGAGTCCCATTTGTTGCCAACGGCGACGTTTTCATAGCGGTAGGGGTATCCATCCGATTGACTTTCAAGTTCATTAGCACCGGTTTCGGCAGGCTTTTCGGAGCCGTTTGTTGTGGCTCCACCACCTGTGCTTTCGTAGATTGGATTCGGTTGGCCTACCATCTTGTGTGTCAGTGATTTCATGTCCTCGTAGTCAGCGTTGGGGTCCTTCCCCGCCGCCGACGAAAATGTGGCCATCTCGCCCCCTGTCGGCCGCTCGTGGCTGACGTACTCGTTCTCGACCGTTGGCGGACGAGTACCGGAGGCCAGGAGGGTGTCGGGCATGTCAGCTTCCGGATCGTCCTCGGGGGAGAAAGCCCTGTTCAGGAGGGTCACGGGGGCCATGTCTTCCGGCTTCAGACTAATGTTTTGATTTGTATTCCCGGATCGTTTCCTGAAAATGACAAACAATTGAGGATTGTAGGCCTAGTTTTTTTTTGCGCAGACTTGGTGTGATGTTTCCACTGGGATGCTTTCCCAACTACTTATTTGTGACTCGAATTGACTCGAGCTAAATACATGACTCGACTCGACTCGACTCGACTCGACCCGACCTTCTTGTCCTAATGATTCGACTCGACTCGACTCAAGTCGAGTCACTTCTTTAAAATGACTGATTTGTTACATTGTCAATTATATCCTTGACGAAGTAGTGAGTTCAAACAATGTAAAACAGTTTTGGAATAACAAAGAGTAGGCCTAAAGTGGTCCAGTTATTTTCATCGTGCAAGTTACCTTAATCTACAGGTGAGTGCGCCGATTATGAAGATTACCAGAAGAAGGAGAAGGCCTCCCGCCCCACCGATGATGTACGGCAGGTAATCTGGGTGGGAAAACGTAAGGGGTAAAAATCGTACACTCTAAGAACCGCTGGGTCAAATTTACCGTATTCACGAGGACCTAATTTTGGATCTTGTTTCCTGAATCCATATTATATATTATAAACAGTTAAATGCGAGGGTGGCAGACTATTTCGTTTGTAGCCTCGCTTTCAATTTATTTTTTAATGTGATTGAAAATATTTAAATTATTCAACAGAGAAGACTAATATTAATTTGTAAGGAACTTTGATTTTAAAACTGAAGCGTTTACCCCGTATTCAATATTTAACATGACCAACTTATTAATAAAGTCTATTGACCATGAATCTGAATTTATTTGCTCTACCCATTTGCGAGTAAACAAATTACACCTTTCTGGGTCAAAATTACCTAATTTTAAGTTTTCATTTTAAAACGTACCTGTTATGGATGTCCGAGGATCAGTCGGGACAACATTCACTGTAGTTTTAGGAGGTTGTGGCTTGGTTGTCGGGTTTGGTTTGCTCGTAATATTTGAGCTGGTGGTTTCTGTCAATGGAACAATATTAATCGACTTTAACACCAAGTACAAAATACCAAGCACAAAATATGGACAAGATTCAACAATGCGTCTTCATTTCACATCTGATGCGCTTCACCTGTCGACTTCAAATATTTAGTAAAGATTTCAAATTTTAAACCAGTTAAAGGCGATAAACGTATCGAGATGGGTGTAAGATCTTCATGTGTTTTGGTACAGTAAACAATTATGTCGGCAAACGACAACAATATTTTATTATTAAACAAAAACTACAATGCATTACCTTTCACCGTTGTGGTTGGATTTTCAGTTGTTGGTTTTTCGGTAGTGAATGGTGAGGTTGTTTCTGTCGTGGTTGGTGAGGCTGTTGTGGTCGGCATTTCAGTTGTGGGTTCTGTATTATTTTAAAAGAAACAAATCAAATTAATATTTTTTTCAACGACAGATAGACAAAAACATTACCAAAGCATAAACAAAATAGGCTTTTATTACGTAAAATGTTGTTGCATTTGTTTTTCTGTAAGTTAAATATGCCAAGAAAGAAAAGTGCTATTGTGCAGAAACATGAAGCGGAATACTGGTTCAATATTCAGTAAATAAAAACAAACTCTTAAAAACAGTGGAAATAATTTCACCTGGATAAACGCCCGTAAAATTACAGGTGGGGAGTGTATTTGTTGACCACGTGCGATTGGCCATACATGTCATCGTAGAC
This sequence comes from Crossaster papposus, assembly GCA_037893245.1. Taxonomy (NCBI): domain Eukaryota; kingdom Metazoa; phylum Echinodermata; class Asteroidea; order Velatida; family Solasteridae; genus Crossaster; species Crossaster papposus. The sequence goes on along the minus strand of JBAIAA010000120.1, from coordinate 1,390,758 downwards.
TCCCCTACCAGTTCAAATCCAGGCTTGCAAATGAAGGAGAGTGTTTCATCTTCCTTAACGCTAAAATTCTCGATTACGGCATTGGGGACCGCTCCGGGAAAGAAACAGCCAGGATTCGCCACCGGATCTGTGGAAAGATCAAGTTGATAAATAACACACAACTAAAACAGCACAACGCCCTCTTGTGATTGTTATAAGGTCATTCGTGTGGTCTGTCGTGTCTTGCTTTTTACATTGCCGTTTAACATAAAATAGACTTGAAAAGGAGGGAGGGTCAATTCGTCTTCCGTTATTACAGTTCTCTTACCTTGATATTCATAAACTTTGATTCGGAATTCCCCGCCACACGTTTGGCTGCTGTTTCCGGTGCACGGATCTGAGCAGTTCAAAGGCATGTCGACCAGTTGAGATCCAAGGGCGAATGGCGCCGCGAAGGCACTACCGCAGAAGCACTGGTTACCGCCTTCCAAGCCGTAGTATTTGGAGTTTGTTTCCCTGCACAGCAATTGGCAGAATTCGATGGTCATTCCTTTTTCGCTCTCGCAGTATCTTTCATCTGGTCCACAGGAAGTCTGGCATACGTCTCCCAGGCTGTTGCACATGATGAGATCTGTCATAACACGGGGCGACATCCCGCCGTCACCATCGAGGTAGCATCCCCTGTAAACGTCATCTTGAATAGAACAAGTCACAATTACAGATGATGTAACCGCGTGTCACATATTATTTCACTAAGCTATTGTCGAGTCATGGATAATGGCTCCAAATGTCACATAGTGTCACCAATGCTATAGTCAACTGATGATATCACCCGATGTCCCCTTTGTCACCAAGGCTGTTGTCAAGTTGCATGTTAAATGTCACATGTGTCCTGTATATCTCAGACAATTTAAAATGTCACCAGTATTGTCGTAGACTTAAAGATAAGGGAAGCATAAAGTCATTTTTTCGAATTGTTTTTCACTTTTATGTAGGAGGAAGTGCGGTTTTTAGCAAAAAGAGTACAATTTGTTATAACAAATGCAGACGGTTTTCAACATGCATAAAACTCCTTAAATTGTAGCCCCTAAAAAGAGGACAGCTATCATTTTGATGCATGTAAAGCCGCGTTCGCATTGGACTTAATATTGTCAAAAGTTACCGTACGTGATTGTCAAAGTTAACGGTGTTAAATCCTCCGCTAGAAGCTTGGGCCTGTAGATCTTACTGTTGCGGAGGGTAAAATGAACAATTTGACAATGTTACCCTCTGTCCGCATTGGATTTAATTTGGTTAAAGTTGACAACAGTCTCCGTAGGTTTTACCAAAAAAAGTCCAATGCGAACGCGGCTTTATACTATCTTTTCTATCTCAACATGCATCTATTTTCTGTGGTTTAGGGAACACGTTCCAAGGTGAGTGATGTTTTGTTAGATTAGTCAGGTGTGATTCCGTGCTCCTCTCCTTCGCATAGTCGGTTTTTGTTCTGCCTCTGAGTGCTAGCATGTCGACTGAAGGTTACACAATTCAAAAGGTGTCGTTGCAATTTATCGGATGAGGTTAGGAATTGGACTTTATTAATTGGAATTTTGAAGTTCCTAAAAAATGTACTTGTTCAGGTCAGTACGGTATTCAACACACAAAAGAGAGAAGGTTACGTCCATTATAAAAGACAACATTAACATGTAAATATTGTTTTGTTACTAGTAGTACGTAACAGTATAGAAACCAATGAGCAATTAAGTTTTTTTAAGTAGGCCTATAAGTTGTTCTTGTAATTTCGTTCTTGGAACAAAAATAAAATGACGGTCACCATTTACGATACTTTTTGTAACGAAACGATACAAAACCCTAATCTTCCCTTTACCGTCACGGCCAACCGAAACATGTTTTATAAAAACTGCAGTTAAGGGAAAAAAATTGTTCTATTAAAAACCTCATTTGTCAGGAGTAAAATCGTCTAAATGGAATTAGACTTATCATTCCCTGAATAGAATACTGGTTAGGCCTAAGTTAACAGTTTAGTCCCTACATAAGTTCAATCACGTGGAATGTTACCATTTCAAGAATGGAAGGTTTTCACCATGTCATTTAATTCTTTGATCTGTTTTTGATCCACCAGCCTTTGTGTGTGCATGTAGCACAGTGAAATTGCAATTTCTAAATCTAACATTCAACGGCGATATTACCCAACAAAACCGGTATATGTACACTCACCTGAGGGTAGTTGACAAATCCCCAGCGACAGTAGACAGCAAACCACAGTCACGACCCCAACTTCAGTCCAGATTGCCCACTTCATAACTGCTGCAACCAAGTCGAAATTTACTCCCAAAAAAAGTGTTCAGATAAACTGATTTCACCGATGCCAAATAAACCCAATCGCCAAAACGAGTACCGCGACTATTATGTTCTGGCTTTCACAATCCGTGTTAGTTATTGGACCGATTTGTGCCTACACACCATCAATAGGTCACGACTTGTTATTGTATACCGCAGTGTTACAAAGGGATATTTTTGTACCTATCACACTGCGGTGAAAAATGCAATAATATATTCATTTTTCTCGGGTCTGTAATTTTTTGGACTCGCTGGTATTCACACTCTCCTTTCAGGCACGAACGCGGTATTGCACTGTGAAACACAGTTAGCAGTGCTTTCGGGGGTTTTCGAAAAGCGAAAGCTGCTCAACAATGCGCATTTTGTTGTTGAGATACCTTTGTTGTGACTCGGCATGCCGAGATCCGGTTGGTATTAAACGCCCACAAAAATATAAAGTTGTGACGTATAAATATAAAGGGTGACAGATGAATACCGGATCATTGGAATTCACAAACACACAGGGGTTGTTAATGTTAGTGCTGGCATATATCCCTTGTGAATTAATAAGTAAGTCAATCTTCTTCGTTAGTTCTTCCCTTTGATCTTCACCCTGGACCCTTTCCTTGTGGTTTTACCCCGTCCGTTTTTGTTCCCCACCCAAATTCACACACCGTTACCCCACGCAGGTCTGTCTTTGATCCTATACCCACTGATCTCATCCTTTATTTTAGCCTAATCGTATATCTGTTGATTGTTCCACTCGACTCTGTTATTTCTCTTTTGTATACGTGTGTTTCATGTACACACCCATTTTGTCTCTGAATAAGATCTTGTTAAGATCGAAATATTATGCCCTCTAAAATTATTTGATTTGTATATTTCAGGTCATTTGTCATTGTGCTTGCTGAATGTTAGGGTTTCTCAGGAATTCTTTTTAGGTGGGTTTTTATTTTTTTGGGGGGTGGGTTAGGTAACAATAGTCTGGAGAGTGTATAGGCCTAGGTATGTCGGCCCCATACTTGCTGGTTATACTGATGAAACACCCTGTGTCATGCAAATTGTAGTCATTGAAAGTTGTGGTAACGGGTCGTTGAGTCACTCCCAAATATGGGTAGCTCCCGCACCACGCATTTGTATCAACCAAAACCTACCCCTTTCTCCCTTGCTTCTTTGTGTCGGTTTTTTCTCCAAACTCTCACCCCCGGTCCCCCGTCGCCAAAATATGTCGCCTTTTTACGCCCCTGTGGGTGTCAAAAGATATTCAAATGACTCCTTTTACATTCAAATTTCCTCGACAACCACTGAACCATAAAGTGTAGTTGCCATTATGTCGTAATGCATGATGAATTATGGCGACATGGTCGTTACCAGAATATTTGTGGATGTAATGTACCAGTATCACAGCGCACAGTCAAGTGGTTAGTGAACGGAGTTAAATGTCATCCAAACCTTGCGTAGAAAAAGAGAAAGTAACCCTAGTTTTCATCGCGTAACTCCTAATAAGCCTGACGAATTGGTACCGCGGCATTCTCGTAATTTTCTTTTGGAATTAAATTGACTCATTTCACTCGCAATAAGAGGAATTGTTGTTGGAGCCATAGAGCAAGGAACGAATTGTAACTGTATACAGAAATAATTATGGAGTGGAGAGTCTCTGTCAACGCGTTGGTAGTGGTTTTGCTTTGTTGCTGTTTTCAGTCGGGTTTCGGCCAAAACACAACAGGTAAGATTGACATTTTCCTTTCGTAAAAAGTTAAATATACGTTTAATTAGTTTGCAGGTGCTTGGAAATTATATCGTATTTTTTTCCAGATTCAATTTTTTTGGGATAAAAAGTGATATCTTTTTCCATAACCTAAAAATGCATTATACTATCCAAAGCTGCTGTACTTGCTATTGCCATAAATTGTTGGAGTAATTACCAATCGTCACGATCTCTTTAAGTACTACATTATTTCCCAAATACATTTATTCATATTAAATAAATGTTATCACGTAAAATATGAGTTTCGTCGTTTGCCAATCCTCAAAGCTGTGGAATGTTGACCTTTTTTATAACAGGATTTAAATTTGAAAGTACATGTACAAAATGTATGGCCTTTCAAATCTTGCAGACAGAGACTACATGTATTGTCGAAAACTGATTTGATTCTTTTGTGCACCCTGCATAGGCACGCAGGTCTGTGTAAATGTGAAATGAATAATCTACAACGCACTGTACAAATTGTAAACTATAATTCCATAGCGGTCTTGGATTTTGGCGTTGCAATTGTAAAATGACAGAGTAATTCTGAAGTAAAAAATGTAAAGTGTATCGAATACCACTAGCAGGAAGTTAAACATTGTACATGTACTGAGCCATACCCTTTGGTACATTTTTCACTCTTTGGCACCAAAAGCTAGCCTCTTCACAGATCGGAATTAGGAACTAAAAGCAAAATACATTAAAACATTTGTAAGGAGAAGATTATAAACAATCTACATTTTCTTTACTATAATTATCCCTGTAATTGTTCTCTAATTTGTATACGATTTTGAGGAGTTGGGGTAACCATAACTTCTTAGTGTACGTGCAAATTTGTTTTGAGATGGAGGATTCCGGACTGTTAGTGTTTAGTAGGGTGCCCTGGCCGAGTGGATAAGAACACCGAACTCAAGCTCTGGTGTTTTTGTTCAGAGTGTGGGTTCGAGTCCCGGTCGTGACACTTTGTGTCCCTGAGCAAGACACTTAACTATAATTGCTTCTCTCCACCCAGGTGTAAAATGGGTACCTGTGAGGGCATAGATGGTTATTGTGATTGATTTAGCCGAGTAGCGCATATATTGCAGCACAGGCCGTATACTCCCCAGGGAGCTGAGATGGTTTAAGGATTGAATATGGCCCAGTGACCAGGGGTAATAATGTTGGAAGCGCTTTGAGATGCCCTTCGGGTGTGAAAAGCGCTATATAAATCCAAGATATTATTATTATTAGAATTTCCAAATAGGCCAATCTGGGATAACTAAAACATGTCCTTAAAAGCGTCCATGTATCACCAAATAAATTCGCTTGTATCTGTTTCAGATATTTACCGCGGCTGTTACTTCGACAATCACCAGAGGGCACTAACAGACCTGATAACGTGTGATGAAGCCCTCAACGAGTGCTACTGTGGAGCGGCGCAGCCATATTGCGAAAGCATGGAAATGATGACCGTTGACCTCTGCCGAGGGCTTTGTAGGAGGAGGAACCTAAGATTTTACGCATTGGAGGGAGGCCAGCAGTGCTTCTGTGGAGGCGCCCTCTCGGACCCATTCCAACATGAAAGTGCTGAAGGCTTGGGAAACTGTTCGTATTCCTGTACGGGAAACAGAAGCCAGACCTGTGGTGGAGAGTTCAGGATGCAAGTCTATGAATTCGAAGGTGTGTAATAATAATACTACAACATTCGTATACAGGGTGGACCACCCCCACTACCCAAAGCCAGAACTATCTATACCAATGGATGGAGAATTCTTCTAGAAGAAAAATGTTTAAAAAAAACCAACAACCCCGATTTGGTCCAGTAGTTTAAGCTCAAGACCCTATCTTGGCGTCATTTTCTTCCAAAAGGACTCTTCATCCGTTATACATGTTTTCCTTCCTCCATGGTTTTACCAATTTGGCCTCGGTGCAGCCAAAGCACGCTTTGTCCGTTTTTTATTTTGAGCCACCCTGTACAACGCACGTACATCTAACTGGACTGGTACTCTAGGCGCTGTTTCATTAGTATTATAATGCTGTCACTTATCACACTATTTTAAAACTTCGTAGAACTTTTACCTTCTTATATTTTTGACAAGACAATCTATGAGAATCTGCCAGTCGGCCCTGTCCCTCACACAACCAAAACACTTTATACCGTTATAATAACTGTTAACTTTCCACAATTTGGTTACCGTCCTTTTTTTGGTCTGTCATTTTCCTTCATCCTATATTTGGGGGAGTGTGGCCAGTGGTTTGAGAATCGTGATTAGAGGGTCGGGGTTCGAATCCAGCTGCTGGCCATATGTTGTGTCCTTGGGCAAGCCACTTCACCCCCATTTGCCTCTCTCCACCCAGTAAGTATAGATGGGTACCGGCATTAGCTGGGGAGTAACCTGCAATGGACTAGCATCTCATCCAGGGGATAATAGAAATATTCTCAGTTGTTTCATGCTAGAGAAACCGGAGTTAAACACGGGCCTGATGAGCCACATTGGTTCAGGACAGGATTGTTCCCATTTATAAATCAACCTTATATAAATATAGTAAAAATATAAATACCAATTATTTGTTTTATTCACAGATCCTTTGCCGGAATCGGATTGCTTCCATCCTGGTTTTGTCAAAAACTCCTTTATATCGCACAAAGTGAATCCGATAGCTGGGCAAACGATCAGTTACCTATGTCTGCCAAATCACATGATTAGTGGCAATGCACAAGTCACGTGCCAAGCAGATGGAAGCTGGATTCCCAACATGCTCCCAATATGTAACTACATAGGCGTCATAGAAGGTACGCAAAATAAGAATAAAAACACGTAAAAAGGTTAGACAAGTCCGAATAGACCATATTCACGATGACGCCATTTTAGATCGTGTTCCCTGAATCTTTATATAAATAGTAAACTGTTGAATGTAATGGTGCCTGACTATTCTGCGTTACAACTTACAAGCCTCACTCGACGGTTTTTTTTTTCCATCGAAGTTTTGCACTAACATTTCATTTATTCTTCTTTACCCTGGGTTAAATCAGATCAGTGCATTGTACTGTTCTCCACTGATGCCCAGCAAATTTACCAAAGTAAACAAATATACAAAATCGCTATCCCTGGTCCGACCGAGTCAATTTACTGGTATGTAACCATGAGCAACAACTCTGTCAGGGTGCAAGATGTATCAGAATAAAGGTCTTGGTTCGATTCCTTCTTCAACAACTTGAATGAGAAGTTTGGGGCTCTCGGGAAAAACTAAGCACTTATTAATGGTTGTTGACCCACAGGGACCTTTTAAACTTTGTTTTAACTGCGTGGGTTTTTTTGTTTGGTCTATTCTAGAACCCACCACAAAATTTGTAACAACAATGCAAAATCCGACCACTATTCAGGCAACAACAACAACGGCGAAGCCGCCTACCAGTACCACGATTACCGGTAAGACTACAAATCTGAGGAGTTATAATCACTCTACAACATATTTTACTTTCACACATACATGTACTACCTTTTAGCACGTTTAAGTGTTTTATTTGTCGGAATATTTGTTCATCATTACTTAGTTCAATTTGAGTTTATCTACTGTAGTTCTGGATACCGTATTTTGGCTAAAGGTGTTGTTTTGGGGGCAGGTTCAACTTTTGTTTGTCTATTGTAATTGGCATTATTCTTTCGTTTCAGATTTTCTGCCCTACATTATAAGCGGCTCTACTTTACTTCTAGCCATCCTGGTTGTGGTTTGGTTGTTATATTTGTTTGTGAAAACGGGTAAGAAGACCTCAAATTGCCTAGAAATCGGAATCTGAAGCCGTGATGCAACGCGCACGCTGTCGGCCTCAAGGCCGGTTCATACTCACGCGAACGCGAATTTGTGACGTCAGGGGGAGTTTTCGCGATGTGAAATCGCAAAAGTTGAACACATTTCAACTTGGGCGAATGTTCGCAGCGAATGCTTTGTGGCGTCATGTTTGTATCGCATTCGCTTTCACGTGAAGTATGAACCGGCCTTCACGCGTTCGTATAAATAAGGCGCGCCCGCACTCCGGTTGTCTTCGACTAATAATGTTATCAAAGTGCGCGCACTCCACTTCGGAACCGCTTTGACGGTTTCAAAATGCATTACAACTTGAGCGATCGTTGCAAAGATGAACTTGCTGTTCACCGAAATAACAATTCGGTTAGTTTACAAAAAATTGACTGAACATTTATTAGGAATAATTGTGAAGAAACGGCTGTCCACAAGGAAACACAAAAATGAGAGATGAACTTCTAGTTCTAAATACTATTTTAGGAATTGGCTATTAAAATAAACTACATGTACACGTCTTTTTTAAAACGGGCTTTTATCGCAAAATAATGTCGAGAGTGTAATAACTATTGAGAAATTGCAAAAAGGAAAATGTTTTTCTTAATTATTACCGGCCTGCACAGATCGTCCCAAAAACAACTAAAAAGTAATAGCCCAAAAGGTTACGTACATTTTTTTTTTTAGTACTGCACATTCAAATTACACATTCTAAAGTAAAAAGACTGGAATTCAGGGAAAACAAATAGCCCAATCTTCTTTTTTTCGGCTCTGCCGAAAAAGGGCTGCATGGTTGACAGAACGTGCGAGATATTATAGTCCAATAGTTTCTCTTTGTATTTTTGTTTGTTTGTTTCGTTGTTAACATTTAATTTCTTGAATTTATTCTATATCAGGAGGTCTAAAAACGCCAGTCAAAACATCTCACTGAAGCCTGAGCCAAGGCCGGTGACTTTCCTCAACAATCATGCCTTCCAAGCCGAAGACAACGACGAAGAAGCCAAAGCGGAAATACCGGGCATTCTGTCTGCCACTGACGTGAGCGATACCGCTCCTTTATCTCCCGATGACCCACCGAGCCCAATATACCTCAACGCGGAGGCAGCGTTGCCAGGCACCGAGCAAGATACATACGAGAACACCGGCTACATCAAGCGATACTCGGCCACCACGGACCGGCCCCATCTCAAGCAGGGATCGTCGTCTGAAGACCTCGGTGCCTCGTAGTCCGTACGCAACCAGTAGTAACCGCCGGGCGAAGAAGGGCGGCACGGGAACCAAGACCTAATAGGCTGGAGCCGCCCGAGTTCCTTGTACCAGCGCCTTGTACCGACGACGACGACGACGACGACGACGAGGAATCGAACGAGGACAACACAACACAGCTGGACTTCTTTTTTTAACAATGTCGATGTTTGCCCCAAATAAATCATTAAAAATGTAAATAATAAATGAGTAGAGGATTGTTGTAAGAATATTTTTAAAAGCAAATCGCCCATCTCAAGGTCAAAGGTGTGGGCTACAGAAAAAGAACCAGTGTGGAAGAACCAGCCCCTCACACTGAGAAAAGACGATCTGATCTCGTCACAGTATGAATAGGGTTGGGATGGGTAACTAGTCCACTGCAAGGCATTAATAACGCCTATAGAATTGTATTGAGAATTATAAGACGACTGTCGGTCACAAAAATAATGGCGTCCCAGTATGTAGCTAATTTAACATAACAAAATAAATATGGAAAAAACGTATAATATATACGTCTTTTCCATATTTAGTTTTTATATATTGTCGCGAATAAACAAATGCATTTTTACCCATTTATTTTGCTACGTACTCGGAGTATAAATCTTAGCTCGGTCTTGTGTACGACTTAAATGTAACCGAATGTATTGCTTTAAAAAATACTGTTCTTAATAAAGGAAAGCTTCATCTTTTGCGTATAAAAATGCATATCTGCGAACTTATAATACAAGGTAAACTTTTTGTTTATAGTTCATATGAATTATTTTAAATATTGATATGAAACTTACTGTGGATATGTGCGTCTGGAAAGTTACTTTAATATTGGCCGATAATACATTTTTCTTTTGCAATTCCCCCCCCCCCCCGAACGAAAACCTTTAATCTAAATCTTAATTGCAACGTCAAAAATATAGTTTTGCCAAAGTATTCAGCAACGTCGTAATAAGCATGCTCTTTGTATTAATTGTACATGTATAATTAATACAAATAATTTGTACATTACTTTATTAATTTTCCTGTAAACAAACCGCTGTGACTGATGCACATTTTTGTAATCAAATCAATGCGTGTCATTCTCTACTATATTTTATTTTTTGAGAATAGTATTTCGTAGCTTTGCCTCGAACTATATCCGTTATTTTATTTTTTTGAATTTACACACAATTATGATTAATATTGATATGGTATATGGAAAATAGTATGTAATTTTTGCCATAATTAACTGTGTTTAGCAACAATCGACACATATCTTGCTATCGCTTTATAAACGTGTCTGATTCCTCAACATCAATGTTCAAATATCCGTCAATATATTACTAAAAGTGTAGAGTATCTAACGTGTTTACAAACTGAAGCAAGAAAGTTGTTAGAAAGGTGTTCCAGTAATTGCCAAGTATATTTTTTCCATTGTAAACGGAATTCGACTCCGATTAAAAAAGTTTACATTATTGTACATGAAAGGAGAAGCGTTATTATATATTATGACTGTAGCAATTCAAATATTTAGCCGTTAATTGTACAAAATTCATATGCCCCACCCAAAGCGTGTCGGCTGATTGTTCCACCAAATTTCTCTTTTGCGTATGTTTGTTTCATGTACACAACCATTTTGTCTCTGAAGAAGATCTTGTTAAGATCGAAATATTATGCCCTCTAAACTTAAACATTTCAGGTCATTCCAGCCAGTGAGCAGTTGTAATCGTATTCAAATAAATAAACTAATCAGTTCCAGCAACCCTTACAAGTGTCGCGATTCTTGTTCATGTCGTAAAATTTAATTTTGATAAACACAAAGTTAAAGAAAACTGTAAATGCGACAATTTGTTGGTCGATGACCTTGGAAAGTCCAAAATCGGGAGGAGGCTTTGCACGATCTAAAACAAAAAGGCTGTAATTATTTAAAGTTATTGTTAAAGTATTAAAACAAATTGATCTTACGTCTATTCAGACGCACCTTTTCTCGCTAAATGGAAAATTATTGACAACAATTAAAAATAAATATTATAAAAAAATAATATTGACCGCGCAAAAAGAAGAGTGTGAATCATGTAAAACACTTAGTGTTTAGATAAGTTTCAACTTTGAGGAAGTAGTTCAATATCTTTCCATTTTCGGTTCGAAACAAAAACTATATCGTTGAAAGTGGAATCATCTGGGAAATGTTTTGTATTGAACGAGGATGCTTTGAAGTTGAACGTAAACTTGAACTACAAAATAAAGGGCGGAGGGAAATTCTTGTTACTCCTAATTGTGTACAAGAATGTTTTATTTTAATTATATACTCCCCTCCCCCCTACATACACAGTGATTTACACTGATGAACATATGAAGCAAGATATGGGATGGAATTCTTTTTAGGTTTGTTTTTTCGGGGGGTGGGGGTGGGTTAGGTAACAATAGTCTAGAGAGTGTATAGGTATGTCGGCCCCATAATTGCTGGTTATACTGATAAAACACCCTGCGTCATGCAAATTGTAGTCATTGAAAGTTGCGGTGACGGGTCATTGAGTCACCCCCAAATATGGGTAGCTCCCGCACCACGCATTTGTATCAACCAAAACCTACCCCTTTCTCCCTTGCTTCTTTGTGCCTGTTTTTCTCTCCAAACTCTCACCCCCGGTCCCCCGTCGCCAAAATATGTCGCCTTTTTACGCCCCTGTGGGTGTCAAAAGATATTCAAATGACTCCTTTTACATTCAAATTTTCTCGACAACCACTGAACCATAAAGTGTAGTTGCCATTATGTCGTAATGCATGATGAATTATGGCGACATGGTCGTTACCAGAATATTTGTGGATGTAATGTACCAGTATCACAGCGCACAGTCAAGTGGTTAGTGAACGGAGTTAAATGTCATCCAAACCTTGCGTAGAAAAAGAGAAAGTAACCCTAGTTTCCATCGCGTAACTCCCAATAAGCCTGACGAATTGGTACCGCGGCATTCTCGTAATTTTCTTTTGGAATTAAATTGACTCATTTCACTCGCAATAAGAGGAATTGTTGTTGGAGCCATAGAGCAAGGAACGAATTGTAACTGTATACAGAAATAATTATGGAGTGGAGAGTCTCTGTCAACGCGTTGGTAGTGGTTTTGCTTTGTTGCTGTTTTCAGTCGGGTTTCGGCCAAAACACAACAGGTAAGATTGACATTTTCCTCTCGTAAAAAGTTAAATATACGTTTAATTAGTTTGCAGGTGCTTGGAAATTATATCGTATTTTTTTCAAGATTCAATTTTTTTGGGATAAAAAGTGATATCTTTTTCCATAACCTAAAAATGCATTATACTATCCAAAGCTGCTGTACTTGCTATTGCCATAAATTGTTGGAGTAATTACCAAACGTTACGATCTCTTTAAGTACTACATTCTTTCCCGAATACATTTATTATATTAAATAAATGTTATCACGTAAAATATGAGTTTCGTCGTTTGCCAATCCTCAAAGCTGTGGAATGTTGACCTTTTTTATAACAGGATTTAAATTTGAAAGTACATGTACAAAATGTATGGCCTTTCAAATCTTGCAGACAGAGACTACATGTATTGTCGAAAACTGATTTGATTCTTTTGTGCACCCTGCATAGCTAGGCACGCAGGTCTGTGTAAATGTGAAATGAATAATCTACAACGCACTGTACAAATTGTAAACTATAATTCCATAGCGGTCTTGGATTTTGGCGTTGCAATTGTAAAATGACAGAGTAATTCTGAAGTAAAAAATGTAAAGTGTATCGAATACCACTTGCAGGAAGTTGAACATTGTACATGTACTGAGCCATACTCTTTGGTACAGTTTTCACTATTTGGCACCAAAAGCTAGCCTCATCACAGATCGGAACTAGGAACTAAAAGTAAAATACAGTAAAACATTTGTAAGGAGAAGATTATAAACAATCTACATTTTCTTTACTATAATTATCCCTGTAATTGTTCTCTAATTTGTATACGATTTTGAGGAGTTGGGGTAACCATAACTTCCTAGTGTACGTGCAAATTTGTTTTGAGATGGAGGATTCAGGATTGTTAGTGTTTAGTAGGGTGCCCTGGCCGAGTGGATAAGAACTCCGAACTCAAGCTCTGGTGTTTTTGTTTAGCAGAGTCTGGGTTCGAGTCCCGGTCGTGACACTTGTGTCCCTGAGCAAGACACTTAACTATAATTGCTTCTCTCCACCCAGGGGTAAAATGTGTACCTGTGAGGGCAGAGATGGTTAATGTGGTTGATTTAGCCTAGTAGCGCATATATTGCATCACAGGCCGTATACTCCCCAGGGAGCTGAGATGGTTCAAGGATTGAAAATGGCCCAGTGACCAGGGGTAATAATGTTGGAAGCGCTTTGAGATGCTCTTCGGGTGTGAAAAGCGCTATATAAATCCAAGATATTATTATTATTAGAATTTCCAAATAGGCCAACCTGGGATACATAATACATGTCCTTAAAAGCGTCCATGTATCACCAAATTAATTCGCTTGTATCTGTTTCAGATATCTACCGCGGCTGTTACTTCGACAATCACCAGAGGGCCCTAACAGACCTGATAACGTGTGATGAAGCCCTCAACGAGTGCTACTGTGGAGAGGCGCAACCATATTGCGAAAGCATGGAAATGATGACCGTTGACCTCTGCCGAGGGCTTTGTAGGAGGAGGAACCTAAGATATTACGCATTGGAGGCAGGCCAGCAGTGCTTCTGTGGAGGCGCCCTCTCAGACCCATTCCAACATGAAAGTGCTGAAGGCCTGGGAAACTGTTCGTATTCCTGTACGGGAAACAGAAGCCAGACCTGTGGTGGAGAGTTCAGGATGCAAGTCTATGAATTCGAAGGTGTGTCATAATAATACATTCTTATACAGGGTGAACCACCTCCACTACCCAAAGTAGTTTTAGCTCAAGACCTTAGGCCTAATTCATCTTAGTCCCTTCATCCGTTTTACCAATTTGGCCTCAGTGCAGCCAAAGCACGCTTTGTCCGTTTTATTTTGAGCCACCCTGTACAACGCACGTACATCTAACTGGACTGGTACTCTTGGCGCTGTTTCATTATTATTATAATGCTGTCACTTATCACACTATTTTAAAACTTCGTATAACTTTTACCTTCTTATATTTTTGACAAGACAATCTATGAGAATCTGCCAGTCGGCCCTGTCCCTCACACAACCAAAACAATTTATATCGTTATAATAACTGTTAACTTTCCACAATTTGGTTACCGTCCTTTTTTGGTCTTTCATTTTCCTTCATCCTATATTTGGGGGGAATGTGGTTAGGGTTTGAGAATAAAAAAATCAACCTTATATTAAAATAGTAAAAATATAAATACCAATTATTTGTTTCATTCACAGATCCTTTGCCGGGATCGGATTGCTTCCAGCCTGGTTATGTCAAAAACTCCTTTATATCGCACAAAGTGAATCTGATGGCTGGGCAAACAATCAGTTACCTATGTCTGCCAGATCACAGGATTAGTGGCAATGCACAAGTCACATGCCAAGCAGATGGAAGCTGGATTCCCAACATGCTCCCAACATGCGTCATAGAAGGTACGCAAAATAAGAATAAAAGCACGTAAAAAACAAGGTTAGACAAGTCCGAATAGACCGTATTCACGATGACGCCATTTTCGATCGTGTTCCCTGAATCTATTATATAAATGAATAAGATTAAAACTGCTGCAAACTGCTTACTGGCTGGAATGACCTGAAATATACAAATCAAATAAGTTAAGAGGGCCTAATATTTCGATCTTAACAAGATCTTCTTCAGAGGCATGTCTCTGAAGAAGATCTTGTTAAGATCGAAATATTAGGCCCTCTTAACTTACTATTATATAAATAGTAAACTGTTGAATGTAATGGTGCCAGACTATTCTGAGTTTATCGCTTGTTATACAAGCCTCGCCCAACAGTTTTTCCCCCATCGAGGTTTTGCACTAACATTTAATTTGTTTTTGTTTACCCTGGATTAAATCAGATTAGTGCATTGTATTGTTCTCCACTGATGCCCAGCAAATTCACAAAAATAAACAAATATACAAAATTGCACATTAAAGTTAACATACACAACAACCAGAACATGTAAAATACAATACAGACAACCATACATTTACATGTTACAAATACATGTTACAAATACAATACATAGAATGAACATATAACGAGTTTAGTCCGTCAAGAACGGGCAGACCACCCGAATCGGCCTATATAGGTCGTGGGTTCGAATCCCTGGTCCGACCGAGTCAATTTACTGGTCTGTAACCATGAGCAACAACTCTGGCGGAGTGCAATATGTATTAAACTATTATAATAAGGTCTTAGTTCGATTCCTTCAACAACTTAATCAGTTTTGGGCTCTCGGGAAAAACTAAGCACTTATTAATGGTTGTTGACCCACAGTGACTTTTAAAACTTTGTTTTAACTGTGTTTTTGTTTGGTCTATTCTAGAACCAACTACAAAATCTGTAACAACAATGCAAAATAATTCGACCACTATTCAGGCAACAACAGCGGCGAAGCCTCTTACCACGATTACCGGTAAGACTACAAATCTGAGGAGTTATAATCAGTCTTATAACATATTTTACTTTTACAAAAACATGTGCATGTACTACCTTTTAGCACGTTTGAGTGTTTCATTTGTCAGTGTGTTTGTTCATCATTACTTAGTTTAATTTGAGTTTATCTACTGAAGTACTGGCAAACTAGTATTTTGGTAGTTACAACTTGTGTTTGTCTAATTGGCATTATTCTTTCCTTCCAGATTTTCTGCCCTACATTATCGGTGGCTCTGCTTTACTTCTAGCCATCCTGGTTGTGTGTTCGATTGGCATATTTATTTGTGGCAAAAGGTAAGAAGACCTCAAATGGCGAAGAAGTAGTTCTCCAAAGAAGTATAGTTGTTAAAATTGCTTAAACATTTTGAACAAGCCCTACCTTGCACTGGCCTCCTATACTAAAACAATTTTTTTTTTTCGCTGCAAGAATAAAAGGAACAGTGTGACCCCTCAAACAAAATGCCGAACGCTCGATTTTAAATGAACCCTCAGAGTAAATATTTTCCAAGGCTGCAGTTTCAGCTTTTGTTGAAATTTTCTTTGAGGGTTTTACGCTCCACTGCGGAATTCTGATAACAATTCTGTTAGATTACAAAGAATCGATTGAAAATTTATTCTGAATATTTGTGAAAAAAATGGCAGTCCACAAGGAAACACAAAAATGAGAGATGAACTTTCATATACTATTAGAAGGAAGTGGCTATTAAAATAAACTACATGTACACGTCTATTTAAAACGGGCTTTCATGGTAAAATAGTGTCGAGAGTGTAAAAACTATTGAGAAATTGCCTGGTAAAGGTTTTGGTAAAAGTAAAATGTTTTTCTTAATTATCACCGGCCGGTACAGATCGTCAAAAAAACAACTAATAGCCAAAAAGGTAACAAAAAATATGAGTACAGAACGTGTGAGAAGACCCGTTGACAGAACGTGTGAGATATTATAGTCCAATATTTTTTCATTATTAGGATATTTGTTGTTTGTTTCGTTAATATTTAATTTCTTTTAATTTATTTTATCAGGAGGTCTGGAAATGCCGGTCAAAACATCTCACTGAAGCCCGAGCAAAGGCCGGTGACTTTCATCAACAATCATGGCTTCCAGAACGACGAAGAAACCAAAGTGGAAATGCCGGACATTCTGTCTGCCACGGGTAATAATTCCTCCTCCCCGCCTCCCACAAACTCCTACCAATCCCGAATGTCCACGTTCGCAGACGAACCCATCTACCACAACAGCGAAGCTTGTGCCACTGTGTATGCCGTGAACGATACCGCTCCTTTATCACCCGATGACCCACCGAGCCCAATATACCTCAACGCGGAGGAAGCGTTGCCAGACACCGAGGGAGCTACCTATGCGAACACCGGCTACACCAAGCGATACTCGGCCACCACGGACCGGCCCCATCCCAAGCAGGGGTCGTCGTCCGAAGACCACGGTGTCCCGTACGCCACCGGTAACCGCCGAGCGAAGAAGAACGGCACGGGAACTAAAGACCTGATAGGCTGGAGCCGCCCGAGTTCCTTGTACCAGCGCACGGAATTTGATACCGACGAGGAATCGAACGAGGACAACACGACGGTCGAACCAACTGCACTCTCCGCAGCTCTCTACGCCCAGATCGACAAAAATCAAAAGAGCGGATCCAGAGAAACTCTCAACTCGGAGGTCTCAGGAAATTCCTTCTTCGCTGACCCTGACAAATCATCCGCTACAAGACTTTAAATTCCCAGCTGGACTTTTTTTCAACAAGGTCAATGTTTACACACACAAAATCATTAAAAATGTAAATAATAAATGAGTAGAAAATATGGGATTGTTGTGCTTTTTTTAAAAAGCAAATCGCCAATCACAAGTTCAAAAGTGTGGGCTACAGAGGAAGAACAAGTGTGGTAGAGAACTGAGAAAAGACACCTGATCTCTTAACAGCATGAATAGGGTTGGGATGGGTAACTAGTCCACTGCAAGGCATTAATAATGCATATTATTGTAAGAATTGTATTGAGAATTATATAACTGCCGGTCACGAGAATAATGGCGTCCCAGTGTGTAGCCAATTTAACATAAAAACAAAATGATGAAAAAGACGTATATATTGTCACGAATAAACAAATGCATTTTTACCCATTTATTTTGCTGCGTACTCGGAGTATAAATCTTAGCTCGGTCTTGTGTATACGACTTAAATGTATAGCCAAATGTATTGCTTTAAAAATTACTGTTATTAAAGGAAAGCTTCATCTTTTGCTTTTTATTACTTTTGCGTATAAAAATGCTTATCTGCGAACTTATTATACACGGTGAACCTATTTTTAATTATATTAATTATTTTAAATATTGATATAAAACTACTTTGGATATGTGCGTCTGGGGAGTTACTTTAATATTGTCTGATACTATATTTTTATTTTTTATTTTTTTTCCCCGAACGAAAACACTTTAATTAAAATCTTTATTGCAACGTCACAAATATAAGTTTTGCCAAAGTATTCAGCAACGTCATAATAAGCAATATAATTAATTGTACATGTACAATTAATACAAATAATTTGTACATTACTTTATTTCTTAATTTTCCTGTTAAAAAAGTAGCTGTGATTGATGCATATTTTTGTAATCAAATCAAGGTGTGTCATTCTCTACTTTCCATTTCATTTTCTGAGAACAGTATTTTGTAGCTTTGCCTCGAACTATATCCGTGATTTTTTTTTTTAATTTACACACAATTATGATAAATATTGGTATGGTATATGGAAAATAGTATGTAATTATTGCCATAATTAACTGTGTTTAGCAACAATCTACACATATATCTTGATCGCACTTTATAAACGTGTCTAATTTCTCAACATCAATGTTCAAACACCCGTCAATATATTACTAAAAGTGATTAGTATCTAACGTGTTTACAAATTGAAGCAAAAAGGTTTTTAGAAAGGTGTTCCAGTAATTGCTAAGTAATTTTTTGTCCATTGTAAACGGAATTCGACTCCGATTAAAGATGTTTACATTTTTGTACATGAAAGGAGAAGCGTTATTATATATTATGACTGTAGCAATTCAAATATTTAGCCGTTAATTGTACATAATTCATATGTAATCCGGACCTATAACAGTTATATCTTTCGTATATTTACGTATATTGATAAAATAAAAAATGTCATTGATAAAAAGTGAGGAACGTGACTATTGTTATCAAAGATAAGGAAATGTTTTCCCATTATGAATGTAACCCATCTTTTGAAGGCTTTCCCCCAACATAAGATAAATCTAATTTAATGCGGTCTGAAACTGGAAACGTTGCCTTAATCTAATTATAAATGCCCCACCCAAAGCGTGTCGGGTGAACTGATTTGCATAATTAATTACCTTTACACCTGTGTATTCGTCCCTTTGTCGAAGTATAGTATACAGTGATTAAAACTTCTCTACTTTTCATTTTCTGAGAACAGTATTTCATAGCTTGGCCTCGAACTATATCCGTGATTTATTTTTGTATTTACACACAATTATGATAAATATTGATATGGTATATGGAAAATAGTATGTAATTATTGCCATAATTTACTGTGTTTAGCAACAATCGACACATATATCTTGATCTCACTTTATAAACGTGTCTAATTTCTCAACATCAATGTTCAAACACCCGTCAATATATTACTAAAAGTGATTAGTATCTAACGTGTTTACAAATTGAAGCAAAAAGGTTTTTAGAAAGGTGTTCCAGTAATTGCTAAGTATATTTTTTTCCATTGTAAACGGAATTCGACTCCGATTAAAGATGTTTACATTTTTGTACATGAGGAGAAGCGTTATTATATATTATGACTAGCAAATAAAATATTTAGCCATTAATTGTACATAATTTATATGTAATCCGGACCTATAACAGTTATATCTTTCGTATATTTATGTATATTGATAAAATAAAAAATGTCATTGATGAAAGGTGAGGAACGTGACTATTGTTATCACGACATAAGGAAATGTTTTCCCATTATGAATGTAACCATGTCTTTTGACTCTTCCCCCAACATAAGATAAATCTAATTTAATGCGGTCTGAAACTGGAAACGTTGCCTTAATCTAATTATAAATGCCCCACCCAAAGCGTGTCGGGTGAACTGATTTGCATAATTAATTACCTTTACACCTGTGCATTCGTCCCTCTGTCAAAGTATAGTATACACATACACTGATTAAAACTTGGAGTCAACGCCTGCAGCGCAAACCTCACGTACTATTGTAACACCTGCTGCAATGTGAGTAACTCCGGCCTAATGCTCATGAAATCGGGAGATTTGCATGTATAGTGCTGGATATAAATAATTTTAACATCCAGGCACGGAGAACGACAAAAAAATTTTTCCGGGGTACCTGTTTTCCCTTTCTCAAACCCCTATCACATAAAGCCTACCTCAGTCATAGCGTAGGTTACAGCAGTCATTCACGATTCATTCACAGTTCCACTGTTTGTCTATAGCCGCGTGAAGCCCAGATTTAAAGGTAGGATACAACATTTGCCAATATCAAAAATGTTCACAACCGAAATATTAAGAAATATCTTACTTATTTAAAAGTTAATAAGGGTTGTCATCCGGCAAAAGGATTGCGATAGATATCCTGTAATTGTTCCGAAAAAAATAATTAAAAAAATGGACGGCGATCTCGAAACAGACAAGAGCAACATAAGAACCATATCGTTGCTTTGCAAGAAAGCTACGATTTTCTTTTTCAAATGTTGAATATACATTCAGTCATAATCTACGACGTGTAATACATTTACAGTAGGGTTACGTATTATGGGGGTATTTTTCTCGATATGTGATTTCTAGTCGTACACAATCTTGATTGACGTAATTGGCTTAATTCACCTGTCGCAAAATCAATAATTGTTCACGTCAATGTGATTTGCTAATTGTGCGGGTTTATGCACACTGTCATAGGTAGTAGGCCTAATTGCTGTTATATTCACTTTGAAGATTAATCTTAATATAGG
This sequence comes from Crossaster papposus, assembly GCA_037893245.1. NCBI lineage: Eukaryota > Metazoa > Echinodermata > Asteroidea > Velatida > Solasteridae > Crossaster > Crossaster papposus. The sequence goes on along the minus strand of JBAIAA010000120.1, from coordinate 1,370,137 downwards.
TTTGTATATGGGTTTGGTTGTGTTTAATTAAAGGAAACTAAATAGAAACGGGAAGCAGATCGTTTGAAAAATAAGAAACTATTCTTTCACCTGTTTTTGACGGTCGATAGAATTTTAATTTGTCTTTTGTCGGTTATAATTATTAGGTTTCATTCTCGATTTGCTGCAAACTGCCGTCCTGTTAGAAATAAATGCCCGAGGAAAGACTTTAATATTCAAACTGCGTTATTAATTAAATAATCATAATGGCTTTCCTGTTTGTGTTTCCCGGTGCCTTCAATGTGCTTGGTCGTTGTCTACACGTTAGAAAATACATGTACAACGATACGACTCGAACCACTGACCTCTATACATGGACAGATCATCCATTGTTTCATTTTGAAGTCGGCATGCAGAGAAGTGCAACATGGCGTCACTGCTGTGAGCCAATGAAATGTCCAGGTGTAGAGTTCAGTTGGTTGGTAAATCCACTGACCTCTACAACTGGACATTTCATTGGCTCACAGCAGTGACGCCATGTTGCACTTCCAGTTCGCGCCGACTTCAAGTGTTAGCACAGCAGAATATGGACAATGATCTGTCCAGGTGTTGAGGTCAGTGACTCGAACGCGGTTTAGTATAACACCAACTACTCGTTTTGAACGATAAGATGTGTTACGTCTGCGCCCGTGTTTAAATAGCGAGGAAGGTTGGCTTGTGCTGCACTGCAAACTTGACGCCGAGGCAATTCACCTAGAGATCCCAAGGTCTTTAGTGTATTAATTTCAGGAGAGACAACACTCAGTTTTATGTTTGCATCGGTATTATTGTGACATGCTAGGAGACAACAATTACAATTATTGTTCGTTTCATATCGTATACGGGGAGTTGTGTTTGCATATCTTTTCAATGCATTGATAGCTTTGCAGCGTTTAGACATCACAACCTGTGGAATTAACAAGAAGACGATCGTCAGAAGTCAGTTCCGGTACTACTGATGCACCACGATCTCCTTTAGATCCATTTTGTTTTCACGACACCAAGTAAGAAACTAAAGATGAATCTTGTCTGCCGTTGGTTCGGCAAAGGAGGAAATAATACACAAACGATGTCTGCGTTAGGACGATGTATCTTCGTTGTTCACGTTGCCATGGCATTCCTCATCATTGGCACACATGGCCAAGGTAAGAATACATAATCCAATCATGTTCGGCTTGATTTCGTTTCTATACCCTCAATGTGTGTTCAGTACCGGGGTTGGTGTTAATGTCAGTTTGCCAATTACACCTTCGTTTTTGTTATGCTTACCTTAAAATGCATCAAGAATATATTAGCATTTGTTATTATGATCAGGGGCAGTATTCAAAGGGTCGTTACAATGAATACTGTATACAGCCATTGCAATGTATTTGTAAATAGACAGCCAACTCGAAAGGGATTATTATTCAAGGCCTATTTAATGAAAAGGTTTCCATGTTACCGAACATCCTGCCGCTATTCTGTCAACAATTAGACACAGTTGTGGTTTTTTTTCAATAGGAAAGTCGTTGGAGCGTCCTGTGAAAACAGCATAAAATTGCCTTCCAAAACATGTTGTAAAAATGTGAAAGGACATGTTTGCATTGGTATTCTGAACGATGTGAAACTATGGGCGGTGATTAAGGTTAACCAAATATTGCGAAAGCTTCTTTTAAAATGTGGACATTTTCTAAATAAAAAACCACCGCTGAACTCGGCATTTTTCTGTACAGTCGCTTTCAGACCCATTTCTTGAAGATTTCGGACAACCATTTCGATATCGTCAAACATGTTTATATGAATCGCCGGGAAATCTGACAATCTACCATATCATGGAAATTATATTGTTTGAATTTTCATCAAATAATATTAGCACAAAGAAGAGAGAAAATTGTACAGCATCATAGCCTAGATGGTGGTAAAAGGTATGCATACTGAGTAGGTATGGTTTAGAATTTGAGAAAACGGTAAAATCTCACCGCACTTAAAAAACAACCGAAGAGTATATTTTTACCGAGAGGTGCTTAATATGAATAACACATCCCATGAATAAATAGTGTCGGTACACTGAAAAGCATAAATTAACATCGCAACTGACCCAGAATCATCGCATTGAGCCACTGCACAAAATACAAACCCCAACCTGTTCCATTATTTGCTTGTTAATTGTCTTCTTATTGGTGCGGCCTATTTGGCTTTCCGCCGTCGAACGATTGTTATAATGTCAGGCAGATCGGTACCTATTATGATAAAATAATTTGTTCATTGTTGATAACAAGTATGACATTTGGCAAACAGTCAGAGAATGCCACGAGAGAGATATTTGGCTAGAGAACCACCGCAGATTTGACCTTTGCAAAAACAATATAGGTAGAATCACATGCAACGGCAGCCATTTTTTTTTGTTTTTGTAATGCATGCCTACAAGATAATTATTTCAAAGGACAAATCGGCGATGGCCCTATAGACGAATATCTTGCTCAAGAAATACTATGATTGTGTGCCAAATTCCATGCTTTTATTATTGGATTAATTTTTTTTACCGATCTACCTAAGTAATTATTGTTGTCTGGTGGTGACATCATGGGTTACCAAACAAAATTGCTTCGATTTAGAGATGTGAAACAGAAGACAAAATAATTAACGGACTGTTCTGCCCAAGTGCCCATGTGATTGAACTACTCTTGGTGTTCAATTATTTTTTTAATTAAAAATTTCCCTTTTAAATATTTTAGTAAATTGATGTTTTCCTCCCTTTCAACAATATTTTTCTAGTGTAAAAAAAGGCTTAGAGATTTGCTTTCCTTTTCTCATACCCACAAATAAAATGGAGTGGTCCACTTATACCAAGGACCGCTAGAAAGAGAATTCGACGATTTCCACTCATCTTTAATATCAAATAAGAAACCTTGAAAGCATTTCAGTTTGAACGAAACAAATTGAAACCCAAAAGAACTCCAAAAATAGGCCTAAAACATGTGACAGGTTTTAGATATTCATCAATTAATTATAAATGTTTTGTGGTAGAAAGACTCATGCTACCTGCCAGACTCGAATCACGATTCATTTGTCTTGTCCTTCAGGGCTATGGATTCGTGAACTGGCGCGGTAGCGATTTATTGTTGTATTAAACATATTTATTACGTGACTAGACTGCCAACAAGCAGTTTGTATTAAATAAAAGAGGAAACACTCGCTACTATTGACTACCCCATTGAAAATATCGAATGCCCGAGATTGTTGAGACTAGAATAATAAACAAAGGAAAGTAAAGATTTTGGTCAATAGAAAGCTATTGATGAGGGGACAATAGCTCATCGTTCATATCAAGGATAACTTGAATTAACCTATTCTGTATTGTGTTGTACCGCGTTTATAGGCAGAGCGTCTGGTTTGGGGGTCGATTGCGCGCGTAAAGGTGGTTACCGTTTTTAAATAGTAACAAAAAATCGAGTTCTCTCATTTTCGAAACCAATATATTTCCGTCCTGCAGTTTTAAAATCCAACCTCTTAAAACTATACGTCTGAGACAAGTCTTGATTTTCCCAACAAAGAAAATAAGGCTAAGGTATCTTATTATGAAATGAACTGGTCTCATCTGGGGGAATGGAGACATGCCTGCGATATTCTACATGTCCATCGAGCTCTTTCAAAGAATCGTGGCTCTCTTATCAGAAAGGAGAACGATCCGACCTTGGAAGAATATCCTCCGTCGATTATAATTTCTCTTGGGGTAGAAATGCGGCTCGCATTTGGCGTCTTAATTATAGGGTTCTAATATTTGTTCTTCGCCCATTTTGGGTGACCGTCTTCTGTCCTTCTGTTTAAGTTATTTAACCATTATCACAGATGTACATATATTATCACAGATGTACATAATATTATTACAGATGGATATAATTTTGATCACAGATGTACATCACAGATGTACATATGATGATCACAGAAGTAATAATCACAGATGTACACATATTATCACAGATATACATAATATTATCACAGATGTACATATAATTATGATCACAGATGTACATCACAGATGTACAATTATGATCACAGAAGTAATAATCACAGATGTACATATATTATCACAGATATACATAATATTATCACAGATGTACATATAATTATAATCACAGATGTACATCACAGATGTACAATTATGATCACAGAAGTAATAATCACAGATGTACATATATTATCACAGATTTTCATAATATTATCACAGATGTACATATAATTATGATCACAGATGTACATCACAGATGTACAATTATGATCACAGAAGTAATAATCACAGATGTACACATATTATCACAGATATACATAATATTATCACAGATGATCACAGATGTACATCACAGATGTACATAGATTATATACACAGTATCATTGTTTTTCAATGAGGACTCACATTTACATAATATTATCACAGATAATCACAGATATACATCAAAGATGTACATATATTATATAAAGTATCATTGTTTTTCGACTCATATTTCCTGATCTTTTATTAGAAAAAATGGTCTTCTTAATGGCTGCATTATGCACTAATACAAACCGTACCCTCCCAAAATGTTTTTGAGAAAACTATAGATGATACAGCGTCAACTAATTATTGTTATTCAAAGGTAGAATAGACCATTGGTAATTGCTTGAATTATCAGGAATGGGTGGATTTGGGTGGTTGTATTTTATAGTAAATATCGTTTAACTGACCTGTCCGAAGTTTTACAATCATGATGTTCTTTTTTTTTCGCGATCGCCGTCCGGCGATCGTGAACTTTTTGTTTTTCAATTCGATTTTTCGGAACAATTACTGAATCTATAGAATAATAATATTGCTGGATGCCTGGTATATTGCTGGATTTGGTAGTAATAATTTTCGAAATCTGCAAATGGTGTATCCAACCTTTAAATTGAATTTACGGTCAACCTGAGCTAATTACCATTCTGGTATTGGTGTCATTACTTGTACAGTCTGTGCATAAAGATATACCCGTGCAGTCAATGCGTATGAACCTTATTCATTAAAACAAAATCCTAGATAAAGGTACATGTATGTAGCACACGAAATATTGCATTTATGTGTGAAGAACAAGCCTTGTCAAAATATGACACCTCTTTTAATTGAAAAGAGAAAAGGCAATATTCTGTGTCACCAGGGATGTAGTCGAGTCCATCACAAGTCCCTGCAAGTCCATGTGAGTCTCTGCAAGTCTTTTCTTTCTTTATCTTTATTTCATTTTTCGGGATATACAAAATTACTGAATTAGAGAACAATTACAAATAACAAACACTGATCAAGAAACATAACAAAAAACATAACAGAAGACAATATCCAAATAGCTCCCGCAGGATTACCCAAAAGAAACAAGTTTCTGTCGAGGGGCTCTCCAAACTAATTGGATAAGGATAAATAGATTAGATATAAAGGAAATAATAAATAAAATTATTTTAAAAAAAAATAAAAAATCAAAAAAAAAAAAAAAAAAAAAAAAAAAAAAAAAGTCCATCACAAGTCCTTCAGTTCCAATTTAAATCACAAGCTATTTAAATCAGCTTTGACAAAAAGCATTCCTTTGTCATTGTTCAACTAGTTACTTGTGACTGCCCTTATGAAAGGACTTGTGACTGGCTTCATGGAGTGACTTGTGAACGCGGGACTTGTAGGGACTGGACTACAACCCTGTGTGTCGCTACTTATTTCCCAGACGAACAATAGGGTTATTGGTTGCTGCTTAGCAACTGTAATTAATTATTCAATGCTGTACACGAAACACCTTCCTGTAGGGTGATAATATAATTTAATCGTCCCAGTCTTTAAGTGATTGATAAACGTGGTTTTGTTTGCGACATCAGGTTGTTGTTATGGGTTTGCCATCGTATATTACATTTGTCTCCATTTTGGTAAAGGTTTTTCGGGGTTTGAACAGAAAATAATATTCGGAATAATGTTTTGTGTTACATTGGTATACAACAGTATTCAATAACTTGTACAATATGCATCGTGGCTTAAAGAGTATACCATAAGTGTCAGTTTTGATAATGGTGCTTGACAACTAATCTGACAAAGTTTGCTTTGTGAATGCTGTATATTCTACTACATTCTACTACATCTTTTGACATTAAAAATGTTAAAATTACCAGGAGATGTCAAGGAAAAAACAAGGAAACTGTCATCTAAATGATGTGTTCACCCAGACCCCTGTTCCGGGATTTAATTTTTTTTTTTTTAATTGTTTAAGATTTTAACTACTAGTGGATATTTCCAAATCTTTGCCTCAGTCAATGACATTTTGACCTGCATCTCTTGCTACAGATTCTCGCTATCTTGGCTGTTTCTTAGACCTCCTCCCAAACCGGGTTCTCCCGAACCTCACCTCTTGCAATGACGATCGATTATGTAACAACTTCTGCAGCGTCAACGTGCCCTACTGTCAGAGCTCTGCGAACATGTCAGTCACGACTTGCCTGGACCTGTGTGCACGCAATAACTTCGTTTACGCAGGCGTCCAAGCCGGCACGCAGTGTTTTTGCGGCGACCGTACGGCGAGGTACGACGCGTACGGCGAGGTAATCGACCACGACCTGTACCTGCTGTGCATGTCGAACTGCAGCGGAGATATCACGCAGAACTGCGGAAGCGACTTCCGGATGAGGGTCTTTGAAATTGGTAAGCTTTACAACAATATTATCCAAAACAACTTGACGTAAATATATAATTCTCCGATTTTTGTATTTGTATTCGATTGAAATTTGATAGCCGCGAAAGGGAAATTATACATCCATCAATCTTTATGGGCGTACGTCCTACAGTGTGCAAGATATCATGTGCAATAAAGCATAACATACTGAAAACACATTCCTTCCATGCTCTCTTTCATGTTGTACCTTTGTGAAGCAGGTTATCGCAGTTCTACTTTGAAAATAAATAAATTATAACTAAAAATTGATTGATTGGTTGACAGGTTGTTTTCCCTTTGATGCCTCCCTGAACTCGACATTATCACCAGCCAACGAGACTTTCTTTGAAATCGGTCAGACCTTGACTATTACTTGCCAAGACGGTTTCTTCCTCACCGGCTTGGGCAACTTGACCTGCCTCCCAGCCGGACAATGGAATCTCCCTCCGCCATCTTGCCTCCCGGACGTTTGTGGCGCGCCCGAGCCGCCGAACGGAACTCGAGCCGCAGAACGGCCCGCGAACGTCTCTTCGGAAGGTTCGGAGTATCGTGGAGGAGACACGTTGACTTTTGCGTGTATTGACACAAATGTCATGATAACCATCAGATGTGAAGAAGGCCAGTGGCTAGGAAATAGAGTATGTCTAGGTAAGCTGAGAATTACTATCGATGAACATATTGACATGGCAGCCCGAAGGCTGAATTACATCAAACTTTTAATTATATTCAAATAATAAACAAGATAAATTCAAACAATCAAAGAAAATATACACATAAAGTAAAATTAGCATCAAACAATTTGAGAACAAAACGAGACATGGCAGGAAAAGATAAGACAAGACAAGACAGACTAGACATTAACAATCACAAAAATTACAACAAACCACTCGTAAATTCAAGAAAAATGTCTTTTTATATCAACAAAATAAGCAATAATCTATATGCAACATTAATTGAAAGCGCAAATTGAAATTGAGCGCAAATTAAAAGTTAAAATTACACTAAATGGGGCCCAATTTTGGCGCGCAGAGCTTAGATATACGTACATTACATTGTATAGTATTGTAACCAGTTCCCAGTTTTTGCTTAATTAACAGATATCTTCTGTACTTATAAATTTCATGCTTACGTAACCGTGTAAATCCAGATTATGACTGTCAAATCCATGATTTGCGCATGCGTAATTGTGCGAGTAAGTCAAACCAGCTAAGGTTACTTTATTTCACGTAAAATACGTATTTCCTAATGAGTTTTAATGACGTCAACAGACTTGAGATTTTCTTATTTAAATACCAAATGAAATTTAAACTAAACCTGCATTCTTTGGTATTTTCAGTCAACTTTTCAAAATATTATCTTTCCTCTCAGAACTACAGCCAACTACCGAGTCCACTGAGATGACAACACGCCCGATTACATCCGTAGTAACAGAGACACCTGAAGGTAAGATTGGGGTGTGATTTTCTCCATTATTTGTTTTTCTGTCATGATTTTTCTACAGATTAAACCGTCATGCATGAACTTGTCAACTACTTTGAAGTGTGCGTTTTTATTGTGGCTATACGAGCCAGGGTTCTATGACATTAAATTTGAGGTCGTATAACCGCGTCCACTTAACAAAGTCTCAAGGTTAACACAATAAGTGTTTTGAGTATATTACATTTTACATCGGTATCCTTTTTTAATTGTCTTTATGAAATTGGCAATCTTTCCGCCGTTATAGCGCCACCGTCAATTTCATATTGTGTCGGACAGTGACTTATAATCAATATTTGTCTCTTTGGTTTCCTATCCAATTAAAGCTACATCACGGAGTGGCATGACTGCGCTAATAATAGCTACAGACAAAAGTATGTAGTATTCTGTTTGTGTTTGTGTATTTTTTCCTTCCAAACGGTGAAGGTTTTTCGCCAGCAAAATTGTAATATCCACCTATTTCTTTTAAAAGAAAATATATGTTTCATCCACACTTTGTCCTTTGTTCAGCCATAGCGTCTAAGAAATTTATCTTACACAACTTAAATTTTGTTTTAGTTTAAGATGATTTCAATTATTTTACAGCCGTCCAAATGGAATCGTTGAGTCCTGGATTTACTGATGGTAAGCACATTTTTATTTTATTTTATTTTTTTTTCTAAATGTTGTATGAACTTGTTTTTTATTATTTCTCCGAATTTTACCTTGTACCAACATTTTGTATTTTAATACAAATTGGGGATTTTGTTGGTCTTTTCATAGCCGTTCAAACGAAAACAACGAGTTAATTTTTGTATGAGCTTTTGTTCCCGTCATTATGTCTCTGAATGGGAATTTGTGTTGGTCTTTTTATATCCGTTCAAACGGAAACAACGAGTTAAGTTTTGTATGAGCTTTGTCTCTGAATGTTGCATACCAACATTTTTAATTGTTATTATTTGGGGGTTCATTGTTTTTTCATTACACAGCCATTCACACAGAAACACCGAGACCTGGTTTTACTGAAGGTTTGTTCACTTTATTTGTCCTTTTTGCTTCTCTTTAAATTGGTATAATATATGTTCATCATTATGTCTTCAACATTTCTTTATGCCTTTTATTAATATTTGATAATTTGCGGGATCTGTGTTTTTTTAACAGCCGTTCACACAGAAACACCGAGACCTGGTTTTACTGAAGGTTTGTTTACTTTCTTTGTCCTTTTTGTTTCCATTTAAATTCGTATATGATCTATGTCCATCAGCAGTATGTCTTCAACTTTTCTTTATGTCTTGAATTAATATTTGATAATTTGCGGGATCTGGTTTCCTTTCACAGCCGTTCAAACGAAAACAACGAGACCTGGTTTCACTGAAGGTTTGTTCACTTTCTTTGTTGCTTTTGTTTAATTTTAAATTTGGTATAGGACCTCTATTCATCGCCAGTATGTCTTCAAAATTTCTTCTCATCTTTTATTAATGTTTGATAATTTGCGGAATGTGTTTTCTTTACTAGCTGTTCAAACGGAGACAGTGAGTCATCGGTTTACTAAAGGTGGGTTTAATTTCTCTTTTTTTTTTCTTTTTTTTATTTATTCAATTTTTCTTTTTGAACTAATAATGTGAAGTAAACCTTTTCTTATATATAAAAAATACCACAAATGCTAGTTTCCCTCACTTTCAAGAATCTTACAAGATTCAGCGCAAGAATAAGAACATCAGTATCAAAACTATACATACAAAAAAATATTGCAATCAAAACTATATCATCATAATACAAATAGTTATTGTTGTTTCTCTCAGAAAGTAATTTATCTTACCTTCGGTTCCCGATTCAATCAATTGAGTGTGGAAAAAATATCACTGTGATTAACGATTAAATGGCAACTGCTATTCAGGGGTTTAGATGAACACATCTTTTGATGACAGTTTTAAACTTTTGTTCATTCCTTGACAGACAGGCTCCTACTTACCGTATTCTATTACTTTTTCCTATTGCGTATCGCTTAGTTAATTGGTTTTTGTCTTTCTTTAATGTCTAAAGATTTAATATAAATGAAATTTAAAAAAATGTTTTTCTTACTTTCGGTTCCCGATTCAATCGAGGGAGGAAAACAAATATCATTGTGATTAACGATCAAATGGCAACTGCTATTTTAAAATTGTGTTCATTTTTCAGTCAAACCATGATTTATCAATAGACAACGTGTTTAGATTTCGGTTTCATGCTTATAATAAAACGTTTTTGAGTTGTGTATTGTGTTCGATTTTCAAGACAAAGAAATTGAAACGGGATCTGCAGAATCTGTTTATAAGCACCGCACGCCTTTAAAACCAATCTGATAAATGTATTAATTCAGATTTTAGCGGCAGTGTTAAAAGGGGGCATACAATTGTGCAATCACACGCACAGAGCTCAATTCTAGCTCAAAATGATAAAAAACTCCCCTTCCTCTGCCCCATCTCAAAGCTTACAATGGTGAATTATTTCTCTAAAATAGAATTTGAAGTCTCCTCCCAAGCAACCACGACGCATGTGTATGTAAACTCAACGCCTTGGGAAGACTCGACATCAATTCCACCTGTGGGATTTCCACGTGGACGTAAGTTAATCGAAAGCAAACAAATGTACTGTCGCCGGTGGGGATTTCTTCAATATTTTGTTCAAGAAAAACGAATTTACATCAAATGAGCACTCGTGTACTGTAACTAGGAAGTACGAAGTGCAGATGAGGTCTGAATTGTAAACTGTTTGCATCGCTGCTCTGTTCGGACTCCAGAGTCCACGTTTGATCTTAGATATGGGAAGAAGGATTTGAGCGTAGAGACTAGAATCCGAACAGCAGGGCCACCTAGTATGGGGAGGGTGGGTGGAATTTTTTTTTTTGATCTTACCTGTCCTCGGAGACAAACCAAAGGCTTCTTCGACTTACCGTTCTCTCTCGTAGCGACCAAATTCACAAAGTGAATATGGGTCTTCCGACCGCTACGTCGCAGCGATGCAAATATTATACACCGCCCTTTACTGGTTTAATGTTTTTCTATCAAAAAATCTCTGCATTAAATTGTTGAAAACAACATTGCATTCGTAAAAAAGCTAGTGTAAAAGCCTCTTTAAAGGTATGTTTTAGGTAAATTCTTCTGTCTTTATACAAATCAAATAGCGCCCAAATTTACCAAACTTAATTTGTTGGTGCTACATCTACGCAGTTTAGCGCCCAAAGTTTGTCAAATTTACACAAATCAAACAGCGCCCGCCATTTTGTAACCGCTGTTTCAACATTTAATTAACTGTGAGCACTTACCGATATTTGTCCACAGATGGCGCTGTTGAGCTAACACCTGAGCCCCTCGCGCTGCTTCTCCTGTAGTAGCGTGAATAGATACAATCGATTGTCTCAACGTGACACGCGTGTTTTGTGTTACAAATCCAAGCTTAGATAATTACAACCCAATGTTTAGATGGCATATGCATCTATTGTCATGGACATTTTAAACAATGGGTATTTTGCATGCATTACTAGCACTCGGCGATGCGGCGTTCGGTGCGGTAGACGTCCACATTGCAATTTAATATTTGCCATGGTCCAACGTACGAACGTGTCCGTAAGACTATTAAAATTTATGAACAGCCGTAATTCGAAGAAGGTTTAATCCTTCTGGGCTATTTCTCTAATTAATTTCTCTAATTAATTTCCAGGCTCTATAGACATGTTGTGGCTGATCATCATCGTGGGAATCGCCCTGTTTCTTTTTGTCGTCGTCTTGTTTGTTGCTGTCCTGATGGCATGCCGAAAGTGAGTATGGTTCCTTAATACTAGTAATTCGCACTCGTACATAATAAACTCATAATGAATTGGGATTTCCTAACGTCCTAAACATTCATTTGGGGATACATTACACTGTACTACAAAATACTACTCTCTTATCGTAGGTCAATGTAGTAAGAGTATTGCATTTTGTAGTATTAGGTAACGTTAGGGTTAAACTTGACGTTAATTGCATCACAGCATGGAGGAATAATTCCTCCATGATCACAGTAACCAAAACGAGAGAAACATCTCAATTATGCGAGTTCCTTTTTTGTCACCCGACCATCGATCTCCACAGATGGCTGAATTTCATTGTTATTTGTTATCTAATTATTTTGTTTTAGTGATAGCAATACCGTTCGTTGTTGAAGATTGTTGTCATTTTATTAGTTTATCTAGTGCCAAATTGTATCGATCCTGAAATGGTTATAGTAGTCATCTTACAAATAGCCAATCCCATATTTAAGCCGCATTTCCACAATCGCTGTAATTGCTACTGTATCCTTTCTAAAAACTAAACTAAACGAATCTATTATATTTACAATTTTACAGGAAAGATAAAAGAGATGGGACGATAAATTTCCAGCAGAATTCACAAATTCCTAAAATCGAGGACATGGCTCAGATGAACTATGCTTATGAAGACGAAGACACCACCTTGTCCAACCAAAATGGCCGCCAAACATCCGGGTCACCAATCAGAATCAGCACTTTGTACTCACAACGGGAGATCATGATAGAAAACAATAATGGCAGCATACATGAATATGCAAAGCCTGTTACTCCAGCGTACACCACTAACCAATCGGGAACTGTGCCTAATGAATATTCATCGCCCGTTCATCACCATGTCGGCAACGGCGAGGCGCGAACCAGGTCGTCGGTTTTATTTGCTGACATACCAGAACCAGACTACGATCGTGGAAGGCGGGAATCGTATGTTGAAGTAGTGACTAAACTTTGAATGGTGTTTGGTCTGGTTCCCTGATAGCAGAGCATTGTCTCAGTACAGCTTTTGACTTTCGTAGGCCCAGACCAATATGTCCCAGAGCCTTCGACCCATGCCAAGCAAAAACCAGCTGAATACCAGTCACAAACAATAATACGTCATTATAGCCTGTAATCCAGCTTTTGCTAAGGAAACATCTTCATGCTAAGCAAATATTTGGTGCAGAGCAGCTCCATGCTTATTATTTATATGATGATGATGATCATGCATTTGTAAAGCGCCATCTATCTATAGTTGCCTATTCCGAGGCGCTGCCAGGAACACCGGGGCGAACCCCTTCTCTTAGCGAAGAGTGCTACTGGGTTCTTACGTGCATTACACAACGCACGGGACCTACAGCTTTACGTCCTATCCGAAGGATGGAAGCAATAGTGGTTTAATTGCCTTGCTTAAGGACACACGTGTCGACACCGGGACTCGAACCCACGCTCTGCGGAACAGAAAACCGAGTTCTTAACCGCCCGGCCACGACACTCCACGCTTAAAAAGGAAGTCGATTGTCTTAGCAGTAACATATTTTGATGATATAACATCGGTTTTCTAACATTGAGTTTTTTCAGGATAAGAACCTTTGCACTATACACCATTTAAAAATAATTGCCTTTAGATTATTATGATCTACTATTTGCCAACATGCTAGTTGCACAGTGCCTTATATTATTTTGCACGACTCGTGTAGAGCGATATACATGTATAAATAAAAACAATAATGAAGAAAAGTTTATTTTAGAACAAACGCAAATATTACAAAGCAACTTAAACAAACAACGTCACTTCATATGTACATGTACATGTACTATGTTTCAAGACTTAATTTGTATATTATGAAAACCAAATTTAAAGTTTCACACGACATGTCTGAATTCGGGCGATTCACAATGCAGTGCGCCACCAAGCGTTTGACTCAAAAGAGCCACTTTTAAACTTTACGGTCGACTTCTTCCGTATATCATACTGTAGTGAAATTTCTATTCTTCATTGTTCACGCGAGGTTTAACACAAACGAAAATGTATCCGGCAGCGTCGTTAATTAAAACATTGTTATTTGCAGAAAAAGAAATTTTTTTTTAATCGTGCGCGTCCCAAAAGACGTAAAAACTGATAAGTTCATGCAAAATGAATACTGTTTTTAAAACCGATGCCGACTTTTTCCCATGATGCACTGCGGGGATAGCAGGATTTGCGCCTCCAACGGCAGCTTCTAGGTGTTGTGAATCGCTCGAATTATTAAATTTTATACCAGAAAACAAATTACACATTTGTGGCTAAATGCAAATTGCGTAGGTTTACAGGCGCTCATTTTGAAATTCAATTTTGATAAATAAATTTTTCGAAATAAGCAACTTGGTGCGTGTCTCGTAAGAAATTGTTAGAAAAGTCAGAATAGACAACTTGCAACCCCTTCCTTTTGTAACAAACAATATACATTGTAACATTACATAGTTAAGTTAACATAAAATAGTATGAGATTTTTTAAGTGAAATTAAATTACTACTTATGATGTTTTTACTTTGACGTGATCATTGCACTTGCTCGATGCACCCTGCCCCCCAAAAAATTATTATATAAAAACAAATTAATAAAGGAAGTCAGTAATTAGAGTAAACGTCTATGACAGGAGATAGGGCTATAAACGGAAGAGATCAACTTTTCTTAGGAATCAAATATGTTTATTGTTTATAATTCAATATCATTTAATCCTTAAATCAGTATTAGTTTTGATATTAATTTATTTCCTGATTGCATGGGTTCGTTTTATCTTTGTAGCACATTGCGTATAGAGCTTTAAAGTGTAAAATGTAAGAGGCCGGCGGGGTCTTTCTGCATTTTATTTGCAAATAATTTTTGAATTCTGTTGAATTTGTTCCCAAATACCTAAAAGCGACAACGTTTACTTATACATGTATATATATATATTTTTGTTATTATGGATTTGAAACATTGTTTTGGCCCTCTTCCTTTTCAAATACAACAATATTATCTCCTTTAAGTTTGTAACGTTCACTTATTTTCATGTATTGTGACCACGAGTACACTCGAAACAAAACCGGTAATTTAAACAACCTTTTAGTTTTTTACAAAATAGAGTTCCTATTTTTATCTGCTCGCTGCTTGCTAATCTGTCGAAATCTAAATTAAGATATTTGAAGCCAATTGTTTTTACACGGACTGAATTATCCATCTCTTTACAACTAATCCGACCTAAATTGCGCATTACATGGCGAATTTTCCACCCGCAAAAGTCTACCTGCATTAGTACAGTCAGTGGTGCATAAGTAATTCACTTGTAAAAACAGAATATTATAATTACGATAATCATGTCCGGTGCCCTGGCGTCTCCATGCCTGTTTTCTCGCGCAAATCCGCGCAGCAGCAATGGAACATGTAGATGGTTTCTTTGTACTTTTACGACCGCGTTCGCCGTCTGTATACGTCAAACGCATGTGACCGACGTCTATATTCGCATTTGACTGCAATATATGCTAAATGCTCGGCGTGTTATTGTTCCACGTCCAATTTGTCGGTGTGTTATTGAAAAAGCCGAGCCGTACATCTAAGCAATTAGCGGTTTATTTCATTGTGACCATAGCGCTAACGGAAGGAGGATGTGAAGTAGGCATTGGAGAGGAGAGTCAGACTGTCACATGGCTGAGACGATGGGAGTCACAAAGGATTATTCACATTTTGTCTTCTGCATTTTTAGCTTGCTGCTTTTAAATCTACAATATCTTCCTGTTTCTTCACAAGGTACTAAATTTCTCTTTCTTCTTTTTTAATCGATGTTTCCTTTTTTATTTTAAAAGATGACCTTAACAATATTAATGTATTATATCCTTGCCAGTTAACGTAGATAAATACAAACCTTATATGCTTGTAGCAATTAGTAATAAGTATTCAAAAAAAAGGCAACATAATGTGAATTGTGTACAATTTCAATTTTGTTTTAAATTGACGCATCGTACAGTCTAAACTGTGCTGTAAAACATGCGAATTCACAGCAAGGGGTCATTGTGATTATTTGTAATTTATAATTTTATATTGTTATTGCTATTTTTAACAAACAATATTAATAATAGTCAAATTATATACACATGTATTCGGATTAACCACGATATGGCTTTGGATAAAATTGCTTAAAGACAAAAATGAATACACGACAATGTATCTGTTTTAAAGCCATGATCATAATCGGCCGCATTAGTCATGCAGCCACAGGTACGGTGCCCATTGGCAACCAGGGCAGTGTACCTGCATGTTGCAAAGTCCTCGCGCTCTTTAAATTTTCCCATCAGTTTTAATTAAGAGGTGGGGGATTTAAACCGTCTGACAAAACAATGGACGTGTGTGGACCTTGGGAATTTCACATATTTTATCCACAGGCCTAGATTTCTTATTACATCCACAATGTTTCATAATATTTATGAGTTGCCCGAGGCTTTGAAGCGACTTCATTTTCTAGTCCATTTTGACGAGGGTACATGTAGGTGTACACTCTTGCCCCACACGTATAGGTCGTCTCAAAGGGCGCGCGGGGATCCACCGTCCAAGTCCCGTCACATTATCGAGGGCTTCTCGGTAAAAACCTTAAAATGAAACTCGGTCGTTGAAGTCGTTTGTTTGGTTGGTTTTTTTTTTTTTTGGGGGGGGGGGGGGGCAGAAACTGTACAGTAATATTCTGGAAATAAGGATATGATTTTGAATACTCCTTGTTTATAATGCGCACTTTTCTTGGCAATCAAATAATTGTTGGCAATTGATTACATTGAACAGCTTCTAAAACATTATGTGACACGATCAAGCGAAATCAGTCGGATGTCGGCCCCGGTCAAAAAATAAGTTTCCATGTAGTTTCAAAGAGGGCATCTGTACGTTTAAAAAACTGAAAACCCCATGTTGATACGAAGTTTTGTTGTCGAGTTATGTAAATTTGTTTAAATACCAACGAAGAACACAGTGCATTTTTGGGATTCCCCGACATCCGACTGATTCGGCTTGATCGTGTCACATATGCAGGCAAAATGAATACGTCTTAAGACCCATAAGAAAAAAAACAAATTTGTAGAGTGTTTATCCGTATTGTTATCGTTTATATAATTTTTGGATACACAAAAAGTTTTTTTTTTTTTTTAAATCAGGCCAAAATGATTAGATACACACATACCTAGCCCATAACAAAGCCTGGAATTTATAACTCAGAGGGAATTACAACGTGTCAGATTATTGACGGAATTTAAGGGTTTGCCTGGCAACGCCTTGTCTCAAGGCGCCTTCGGTATTTTTCTTACATGACAAACACCAGATTTGTGGCTGCGCGCTGCGTCCTATTATTAGTCTCATCTCCAGCAAATTCAGCCTCTCTCATCACTCTGACCACTGTAAGATTTAGAACAGAGACGCCATGTAATGGAGACTATCATAGGGCCTTTTCGAATCCCTGGCTCCGTCTTCGTCTTTGGCTTAAGGCGATTTTTGACTCCCAACTGCAAGATCTCCAGCCACATTCTGACGCCTGTTGTACTTGTACTGTTGTGAAACATTCACTCGATTGATGTGAACCCAAAAGTTAGACTATTTCAATTTTCTTCCATTTCTATTTGCTTCTCAGTATTTCGGAATTCGGAGGCGAAGCCAAAGCCAAAGACGAAGCAACGGTTTCGAAAAGGCCCTTATACGCCCGTCTGCCACTTGATCTTTCTCGATTTATTTAATCCTCGTCAGTTTCGTAGGGCGATATTTTTCCTCGTATCGGCTTACTCGTTAAATAGGAACTCACGTCTACTGCTATTGTATGTCATGCAGGAGCCATACAAGGAAACTAATGAAATATTGTGATTAGGGTAGGAAAAGTACCAAATTTAAAACCATTATTTTTAAAACATAATAAACCTTCCTTCAACTTGTAACTGCACCTAATATAATACCGAAGGAATAATTAAAAAAATTGTTGACAAGTTTAAAGTGTGTTATTCGACTGGCTCAATCTATTTAACGAAAACTTTAGCATTCTATTCTCTACTTTTGACCTGTTGTATATTATTCATTCACACAAGGAAATGATATGTCAGAACTTCATCAATAATACAAATGTGCAAAACAAGACACAAATGACCTTTCATTTTTCAAATATTAATATATTTTTGGGCAGGAAACATGACGGAAACAGCTACAGAAATCCCAGTTACAACATCCTCTTTAGAAGCAAATTACACAAGTGACGGAATCGTGACGTCATTGGGCGTCAACATGACAACAGTGTCCACAGGTCAGAGTGCTATTGTGTATTTTGTATCACCGTGTTTTAAGGTTTAAGTTTACACAGCAGAATTGTGTTACAATCGACTAAGACAAAAAAATATTCATTTTCATAATAAATTCTTCCTTCATTATTTGTAACTGCACCTAATAGTAATACTGACAAGTTTAAAGTCTGTTATTTGACTGGCTCAATATATTTAACGAAAACATTATATTCTCTACTTTTTACCTGTTGTATAAATTATCCACACAAGGGAATGATATGTCAGAACTTTATCAATAATACAAATGTGCAAAACAAGACATTTTTCAAATATTTATATATTTTTGGGCAGGAAACATGACGGAAACAGCCACAGAAATCCCAGTTACAACATCCTCTTTAGAAGCAAATTACACAAGTGACGGAATCGTGACGTCATTGGGCGTCAACATGACCACTGTGTCTACAGGTCAGAGTGCTATTGTGTATTTTGTATCACCATGTTCTAAGGTTTAAGTTTACACAGCAGAATTGTGTTACAATCGACTAAGACTAAAAAATATTCATCTTCATTATTAAGAGATTGTTCTCGAAAAAAAGCCAGATACACAAGGAACATTGTTTAACTCCGAAGCTGAATACATGTTTTTGTCAATTTTTATATTTATGTACATGTAGTCGATCATTAGAGGTAATTTTGTTTGTAAATTAGTCAAGTTTACATTTACATTAATTGTTCTCAGATATTCAGACGGAGATGGCGACAGAGAACATAACAGGGTTTAAGAATGCTACTATGCTCGAAGAAGGTATAATATTTTATGCGTTTTTGGTGTTCATATTTCATTGAAAGGTTTTAATTTCGGATAAAATATTCTTGAGTTCGTATATAATTGGGACCCCAGAGCATTTTGCCCATTCTATCTGGGTTTTTCTCTTATTTTTTCTTCCCATAAAGGCTTTTTTGTGTTTTCCCTGCAGAATTGCAGACGGAAGGGGTTACTGAGACGGCAACGGAGTTGGGAAACATGACGACATCCCAAGAGGGTAATTTAAAAGTCACTTAAAATTAAATATGTTATCGGATTGAATAAATTAAATGCTACAATTATGTGCATACGATTAACGTAGCTATTAATTTTGAAGACTAACACCTGTTTTTAGTGGTTGTATATAAAAACAAATAACAAGTCGCCAGGTCTATATATTACACCAATTTTCATGACAATATCCTCGGTGAACCTTTACACTCATGCACAGGTTAAATTTCATTCAGTTTGTAGTATAGGGTGACTTTAGGATTCTGTATTTATTTTTGCCTTTTGTCCATTCGTTTTTACAGGGAACCAGACTACTAATGAGATATCAGAAACTACCACCGAAATATCGATGGAAGCTGATGGTGAGTTTTGTTTTATTTTTACAGTGTTTTTAAAAAAAAATTACGAAATGCTGTGCATCCTTGCATTTTTACAATGCATTACAACAAAAACAATGTTTGATTTTAAGTTCTGGTCACTAATTTAAAACAAATATTCATTCATCTGTTAATGTTCTTTGTATTTTATTTTCACAGAAAACCAGACGGAACTTGCAACAGAAGGTCAGACGAAAATTACAACAGAAATCATGATTCTCACTGAGAAAACGGGTGTGTTTTCATTAATTTAAACACTGTTATTTCCCTAGTCAGCAACAAATTAAAAGGGGCTCATGAATTGGAGACAAAAAATGTTATTAATGCGGGATTTACAAAACCAGTGGAGGGAACATTTCGATACGTGGAGCATGTAGGCCTAAGGAGTTCCTCTGTGGTTCTCTTTGATAGGGCCTTTGGACAATGACAGCACACCCCTGCCTGTGAACACAACGACTGTGCTATCTTCGAGTGCAACGATTCGACAAACAACGATCATTCCATGGACTACCGATATGCCGAACTCCTCCAAGGAACCAACTTTTTTTGTCCAAACCTGTAAGTTAGAACTCCCGCTGCGAAAAGACCGATTCTTAGGCCCGGCCCCGCCCCTTGACGTTTTGTCCAATCACAATCCTTATAACATCCAACATGCGTTTCAGCGCATACCGCCCACACGCACACCACCACTTATTACGAGCACCTATTGGCTAAAAGTCTTATAATTATGATCGTTATCAAAATCGCGCTCCTTTTCCTCCTCCTTATTGGTTAAACCCTTCCACATGACCAGTCACATTTCTGATTATCTTTGCAGTATTGAGTCCGTATTTGCATAGTCTGAAATGAATGGTTCCAATGATTTTCAGTGTTATTTTGTGTGTATAAATATGGGCGTGGTTTGAGTTGAAAAGACGTCACATCGAATACGCATTTCGTCCTTGCCAAGTGCAACCAGTGATGCGCGCATATAATTTGCATATTTTGTTGTGTAAAGGGTCCATTGTGAAGAGACGCACACGCGAGCACGTGGTTTTTCCACGTGATAAAATAGGCGGGGCTTAATTGGTAGATGTTTTAAGTTTCCAAAGGCGAATAAACAGTCACCACTAGCAAGACTGAATGATAAGATTTATCCCCTCCTCCACAAAAGCAGAACAAAAGTTTGTGTAATTGAATTCTGACGATTTTGTTTTAACCTTTGCATTTTCTTGCAGATATCATTCCAATCTTGATCTTCATGGCGCTTCTTTTTCTTCTGGTTATCATGGTATTCGTCGTCATAGTTACAAAATCGAAGTAAGCACTAAGTTATATTCGTTAAACTCATACTAGAAAACCCGAACTTTTGTCCCTCCAGATTTTGTGAGCACTAATTTAGTGGATCGAGCTAATTTGTGTGGATATTAAGGTTGATACTGTTCCAATATAGAAGGCGCCCTCTATGAAATAGCTGGGCAGAATTTCAACCATTAAACTGAAGAATTCAACACATTGATATTGAATTCATCAGTTTTACGTATGTAATTCCAACTATTAAAGAGTAGTCACTGACCGCACACTTATAATGTTGATTCAACACTTTAGTTTTAGGCGTGTATAGAGGTTGTTTAGATATTGTAAGGTTGTTACTGTCAGTGTCACATGACAAAGCGTTGTATGGTAGATTGTTCTATTATATTTCTTTGTTTATCATGCTGTATGTTGCCCTATACATGTTTGTTTCTTGTACACAGCCATTATGTCTCTGAAGAATTTCTTGTTAAGATCGAAATATTAGGCCCTCTTAACTTATTTGATTTGTATATTTCAGGTCATTCCAGCCAGTAAGCAGTTTGCAGCAATTTTAATCTTATTCATTCTCTTTATTTTTAACAGAATGAAACGTAGCGTATCAACCTACAACCTCAATCCAGCCGCTAATGGCAACGCCTCCCAGATCGGCTACCGTAACACAGCATACGGACAAGGCGATGTGGCCGACGACACAGACGTCGAGTGCAGCATGCAGGAAATACGGCTGGAGGGGAAGCCTACGAATGGCAGCACTGTTCACAATTTTGAGGGTTTTGAGGAGGAATTAACACCCCTCTGAGGGGCGTGGCCGCATGATTATTAACTTAGCTGTAAGCGCTGCTAACTATTGTTGTAATCTTGGCGAAGCTGTATAGAGCTGTTCCAAAGAGAGCGCCCTCATTGTGGGCAGGTCTCCGTTTCCCTAGCACACATAAGTAATCTCTTCCTACTGGTTTCATTGTCATGGAAATTTAACAACAAATCATATCAACGTTGAGGGCGCTTCGAGCAAGACAGGTCTCGGGTCTCTTCTGTCTTCGGATGCCGTTATGTATAATGCACGAAGAGTATCCTGAAACTTAATTTAAACCTTCCAGTGCTATAGTCGGGACCCTTATATCAGAGACCAAGGCTACTGATGAGTGCCAATTAATACAAATACATGTATCAGACGTAACCAATATTTTGTCCGAGATTCGTGCGCCCGCCCAGAAATGTACAGGTTCGGTTGCTGTGCGTGCAACGCGCATGATGCATCGTTAGGAAATGTGTTCTTGTATCGTATTACGATCGAGGATCGAAACACAAAAGAGAACAAAGGGAACAAAGGATCCTCGAAGGACGGTTTGCTTGTCCGAAATCGGTCCTCGATCGTTGGGGCAAGCGCTAGGTAACGGGGTTAGGGTATAGTAAAGGAATAAAGGAAAACACAATATCGATCCTCGGTCGTTATGTGGTTCACGACTGGGTGTGCTGTTAGGTAGTACTTCGCTTGTGAATACATAGCCGAACATACAGCGGCAAATTATTGATATATTATAATATATGTAGTAATATTCCTAATCATTTTTGTATACACGAACAAAAGGCTGAAACAACTTTTTATTGCTGAGTAGTGGGGCAATTCAGAGGACATAAACATCATAATATAGTAGTAGTAGTACATTTATTTTAGTGTTTATTTCAGAGTTTGCTTATACAATTATTTAATTTTCGCTGAACATGTACATGCAATACCGCCCTCTATATTTTGAAATGGGAATCACCTTGAAGTGCTATGATGTTTCCGACTTATTTATGACATATATTTGTATTTTCTTTTAAACAGGAATATCAATCGGTTTGAATTTAAGAACAAAAAACAACTCTTTGCTCGCGTTTAAAATTTGAACTGTTCTTTGAAAATGAATAAATTGATTCATTGCTGTTTCGTTAAAAACGCTTATATAATTATGTGGTCATGTTTTTCCCTTTTTTCGGGAGAGGAATTTGGGGTTGTTCTGTCAATTTTACAATGCCCTGAGTGTCCGAGTCATAAAGTTACGCCCATTGACAAAGCGACAAATATGGGTGACAAATATGGGTGACTAATGCTGGTTTGTTTGAAATTGTGCGCCCTTCCCAAATGAAGGTGGTACACTTTTATCAAAAACAAGTCACTTAGAAATACGTACCCAGTGAATCGAAACTCCAGAAATAATATTTTCAATCTTTTGTGTAAAATGTGTAGGCGATGCCCATCAATGGTATAACTGACGTTTTTCTAAGTGGATTACTGCCGTAGGCCCATATCGTCCTTGATTTCAAACAATCGTTTAATCCGTCAACCTACAAAACCAGACGAGGGACACTATCAACAAGTCATTCTTTAAAAATCCCTTGGAAAACAGACACAAACGTGTTTTCACCCTGTTAAGATTTTGTATGCTGAGTTAAAGGTAGTATACACCATTTGCAGATATCGAAAAAATGTACTACCTAATTATTAAGAAATATCTTACTCATTTGAAAGTAAATAATGATTCTATGCATCCAGCAAAATGAATGCGCAAGATATCCTGTAATTATTACGAAAAGTATAATTTTATAAAGAAAAATTAAAACCCTAGATAACATAAGAATAACTGCTCGACGCCGGTTGAAAACAAACGCTGTTTTTCGTGTTTTTCTCGGCATTCGTGATTGTAAAACTTCGGACAGGTCTGTCAAACGATATTTACTATTAAATACAACCCCCCAAATCCACCTATTCATGATAACTCAAGTAATTACCAATGGTATATTCTACCTTTAATGGAACTCACCCTGGGTCCAAATTTATTTTTAACTAATGGCTGATTTACTCGGTCCAATAAATAAATAAATAAGTACTAGCTTTGCCCATTTTGAATAATGGATTCAGAGCAGATTGGTGCAGGGAACAAGCCTAGGAAAGCCTGGTTCACACTCGGCGCGACACAGCAAATTGTCGTACTGCGAATTCTCTAAATTTGAACACATTTCAACTCTTGGCTGGCGAATATTCGCAGCGAATATATTGCGACTTCAAATTCGTATCCCGTACGCATTCGCTCGAAATATGAACCGGTATGATATGAAATTAGACTCCTGTAAACATCGGACAGTTTTCCTATTATTGGTTAAACCTTCTCATGTGACCGGTCACTTTCAAAATTATCATAACCATCCCTTAATTACGCATGCGCAAATAATGAGTCTGTCTTTCATAGTCCGAAATTCGTGTTACACCAGGCTTTACTTATTATAAGCGACGCGAATTTAAGACGGTCCCCATCCGCAGAATGACCCAGAGGATTGTGGGATATGTTATGTTCAAGTTGGAACAAATTCAACTTTTACTTGCGCTTATATCGCATGCAGGTGCGCCAACACTTTCCCCCGGGTAATACAACATACAATCGTTTCGGCACTCCCCGTATTAAATAAAGTACACGGCAAATACAATGATTTTCTTTGTAAATATTAAATCGCCTGGGAATCTTTTCATACCGCATACAAAGCGAAGGCCCACTGAAAAAAATATTTGAAATTCCAAACGCATTCGACTGTGAATTGAACAGTGTGCAGCGGTTACCCTGGTCCCATATCGCAGCTTCATTGTATAGCAGTGTACCAGTCAAATGACCCAAGGTAACAACATGTATCGATCATGGATATTATCGTTTGACGTAACAAGTCCTGCTGACTAATTCGAAATTGAACTTGGGGAAATTTAACTTGGTAGGTGTTAAAGCATCGGGGGAAACAGTCACGTTGTCCGTTGTGAACCAACAGCTCATTTTTATTCGTGAGAACTTGTGCTCTCGGGTTTTGAGTTCACCAAACCAAAAAGTTCTGTCATGCAAAACTGACAATAATAGGTAAAATTATCATAGGGAGAATAGATTCACAAAGGCAAACTAAGAAAGCAATTGTATTTCAGTGAGCGGTTATGACATGCTGAAGTTCAAAGGTATGAAGTGCACGAGAAAACAGCGCAACCAGGCAACAACACCAGGACTCCGTCCGGTTTAGTATTCGGAATTGTTTTCTGTTGTCTTCCCTTCTGTGACTTAATTTGGCGTCTTCGTCTCTCTACAACGAAGCGCATGTAGCTGCAGTAATTGAATAAGCTGCTGTAGTTAATAAGAGTGTATTTCGAAAAGAGAGTTAACTTGGAGCTTGATGACAACCGAGTCGATTATTCCGCGATGGAGCGACATTGTAAAGCATTAGCTACTCTGCATGTTCTCGTACTGCTCTTCGTTTCGGGTAAGTTCCGTGCTCTCTGGATTTTTATTTAATTAGTTTGTCACTGACAAATTATCATGATGCTCCAAATGTCTTAGTCATAGTCATAGTCATAGTCATAGTCCCCAAGTACCTTGTGTAGTCCTGCATAGTCTAACTGGGGTCTGTTTTCAACTTTTATCGTTAATGCCTGCAATTTCTGTCATAATACTGAAGAAGAATAGCTACTGTAGATTTGTTTGAGTTCGGTTTTATCTTTTTGATCTGTTGGTTCCACTTCTTCACAACTCTCTTACTGGCATACTCTTCCTATCAAACACTCCCTACAATTAACGTGGCAGGTGAAAATACCTTTCTTGCTCCAGATCCACATTTTAAAGATTATTACAGTGAAGACCCAAATCTTACCTTGATCTTAACCCCAATCTTAAGACGACCTAACCCTTGCCGTAACAAAAACCATTACACTAACCAAAACCCTTATCTTTTGCAGACTAAGATGTTGAATTACTTTATAATTATTGCTTTTCCTTTCTCTCCCGCAAAGTGATTTCGCAATCATGTAGCCCCCCTCCTAAGCAATATGGAACTAACTGCTCAGATGCGAAAATCCAGAACTTCAGGATCGGTTACAACATCACTTGTACTTGCACGCACGGTTTTTCTCTGGTGGGCCCGACTAAAAGACAGTGTACGGAGAGTGGCACGTGGACAGGAACTGACAGTCTGTGTCGCATTGGTGAGAATTGATTTGCATATCCCCACTTAAGTGAAATAGCCGAGTCAATTACAAGTCCTCAGAAGTATGAGCATGGTCCACACAAGTCATTGTTTCCAACAGATCCTCGCTAGTCTATCAAATGTCCTCAGTCTAACACAAGTCCCCAATAATTATGCTACGATCCTCAATAGTCTAGCAAAATTCCTCAGTAGTCCAGCAAAAGTATTATGAACCCAAGTCCTCACTACTCCTTACCAGCCCATCACAAGTCCTCGCTACTCCGTCAAAGGTTTAAATGTCCTTATCAGTCCATCAAAATATTCACTATTTCTAAGCTCGGGCTAGTCTGTTACATAACCCAATTAGTCCACCCCAAGTCCGTGTTAGTCCAGCGCAAGTCCCCACTAGACTAGCACAAGTCCCCACTCGATAAGCATAAGTTCTCACTTGTCCATTACAAGTCTAGTTCCCACTACTAGTGTACACCAGTCCAGTTATCAAAAGTCCTCACTAATCCATTACAAGTCCCCACAGTTCACCACAAGTTTATCACATGGGCAAACAAGTCCTCACAAGTCCGTTAAACCATAAAGCTCCTAATACTAGCCACTTTTATTATGACAACTGCGTTTCCGTGTTACTGTTCATTTCCTGTAATTACAGCTTATAACTGCCTGGTTATTTACATATAGTCCATGGGCTACCGACCGAAACCCTCCCCCCCCCCCCGGGGGATTTTCGGAGACCACTTTTTTTGGGTAGCCGATAGTGTACCATTGCAATATCTGCTTGTTTGCCAAATGAATACTGGTGGAATAAGGACTTAGGGGGGGATCAAATTTTCCCCCTTAAATTCACTAAAAACCTATCTGTGCTGTTATGCAAGCACAGACTTACATCACATGTATGTAAGTGTCACCCCATTGTGGTTTTAGTACCTGACAAATGGTCTGGGGATAAAATATTGGTATTTAAAGTCTTTCTTACCCCCCCCCCCCCCCCCCCCCCCCCCCCCCCCCCCAATCCCCCCCCCCCCCCCAACCCCCCCCCCCCCCCCCCCCTTCCCCCAACCACAGCCCCGCCCCCCATGTATTTTTGTTCTACGGGTCACCCCGGTGTGGTTTTAGTCCCTGGCAAATGGTCTGGGGATAAAGTATTGAAGGTCTTTCTTACCCCCCCCCCCCCCTACAGCCCCCCCACCCCACAGCCCCCCCACCCCCACCCCACACCCCCACCCCCACCCCCACCCCCAAAAAAAATAAAAAAATATAATAATACATAAATAATTAAATAAATCAATAAAAAATAAAAAATAAATAAATTTAAAAACAATTAAAAATACCCAACAGTACAGAAAAGGGCTTCTTTAAAATAACTGTATCAGTTCAAACTATTTTTGTCAATTACTGGAAAACCTGCAAGGTGTACTAAAAGTTTCAATTAACAATCAGTGTGAACGGGCGCCGGGGTCCCGGTATCGGTGAAATCGCGACGCCGTCCCCACGAGCTCCCTCAGCTCTGATTTGGTCGGCCCTAATTCAGCTGGTTTTTTTACACAACCCTATGAGACGAGCCTGAATGGGGGCCATCGCGTTGGTGTGGCTATATATAAGGGGGCAGGTGGTCAGGCCAAGGTTGTACACGACCTATGGAGCAGATCACCACTCGGACTGTCCCCCGTCGCCCGCCTATCGGGATCGGTGTGGAGTGCATCCGGAGTCGTTCTCGATACTCTGGCCTACCAGCCTCCCCCCCCCCCCCCCCCTGTGTTGGTCAGAGCGGACCTGGCCCGTGGCTGCGGTGCTCGGGCCCTGGAGAGTGAGGCGGAGTGGGGGATGATTTCCCTACTCGACTCCGCATCCCCGCCGACCTGTCGTGCCCTCTGAGGCACTCGGACAGGCCCGGCACAGTGCGATGGAAGCCGCCGGGGCTGGCCCCTTCCGCACCGCCTTATGGTGCGGCACGGGGCGAGTCCGCCCCGACATCCCGCCGGGCTCCCGGAAACAAACGGCAATCAGAGCGGCCGAGCGGCACCTGTTCCACATGCCCGCAGCAGTTTCGCGGCGGGCGGCAGAAAGTTTCCCAGGCGGGGCGCCGAGCCACGGCGGAACGGGCGGTGGGCATCAGCCCGCCCCGGAGCGGACCGAGGCGGCCCATCCTCTCTAGAGGGTCGGCCCTCTCTCTCGGACCGCCGGATTGAGATGAGAGGAGGCGGCGGAGGAGGCTCCCGGTCCCTTAGCCCGGTCACGATGCCTCCGAGAAAGAGGGAGAGAGAGAGAGAGAGAGAGGGAGAGAGTTTTGAGGAAGGACACTGGCGCCACGGCGCGTCCAGCCGGAGAGCGGCGCGTCTAGCCGGAGAGCGGCGGGCCCCCGCCCCAGGCCACGAGGGGCTACCTGGTTGATCCTGCCAGTAGTCATATGCGTGTCTTAAAGATTAAGCCATGCATGTCTAAGTAAAAGCTTTCACAAGCGAAACTGCGGATGGCTCATTAAATCGGTTATGGTTCCTGGGAGCGCATCCCCCATCATGGCTAACTGTGGTAATTCTAGAGCTAATACATGCCAGCAAGCGCCGACCTTTCGGGAGGCGTGCTTTTATTAGGAACAAGACCAACCCGGGCTCGTCCCGGCTCCGTTGGTGAACTGGCTTGATAACCATAACTCTTGATCGCACGGTCCTCGCACTGGCGACGGATCCTTCGAATGTCTGCCCTATCAACTTTCGATGGTACGTTATGAGCCTACCATGGTCGTAACGGGTAACGGAGAATAAGGGTTCGATCCCGGAAAGGGAGCTTGAGAAACGGTTACCACATCCAAGGAAGGCAGCAGGCGCGCAAATTACCCACTCCCGACACGGGGAGGTGATGACAAAAAATAGCAATACAGGACGTACTCTTTCGAGGCCCTGTAATTGGAATGAGTACACTTTAAATCCTGTAACTAGGATCTATTGGAGGGCAAGTCTGGTGCCAGCAGCCGCGGTAATTCCAGCTCAAATAGCGTATATTAAAATTGCTGCAGTTAAAAAGCTCGTAGTTGGATCTTGGGCGCAGGCTGGCGGTCCGCCGCAAGGCGCGCCACTGCGCGCCTGGCCTTTCTCTCGGTCTCTCCGCCCGGTTCTCTTGACTGAGCTGAGCGCGGCCCAAACGTTTACTTTGACAGAATTGGAGTGTTCAAAGCAGGCCGACCGCCTGGACAGCAGAGCATGGAATAATGGAATAGGACCTCGGTTCTATTGCGTTGGTTTTCGGAACTCGAAGTACTGATTAAGAGGGACTGACGGGGGCATTATTCGTACTGCGATGTGGGAGGTGAAATTCTTGGGTCGCCACAAGACGACCGACTGCGAAAGCATTTGCCAAGAATGTTTTCATTATAAATCAAGAACGAAAGTTAGAGGTTCGAAGGCGATCAGATACCGCCCTAGTTCTAACCATTTTCTATTTTAATTGGTTTAGTTTTTGTTAAGCGCTCTGATACCAGTTTCTTCTGTGTTTGAGCGCTATATAAATGCTCACATTATTATTATTATTATAAACGAAGCTGACTGGCGATCCGCCGGCGTTTCTCCAATGACGCGGCGGGCAGTCTGCGGGAAACCAAAGTCTTTAGGTTCCGGGGGAAGTATGGTTGCAAAGCTGAAACTTAAAGGAATGGACGGAAGGGCACCACCAGGAGTGGAGCCTGCGGCTTAATTTGACTCAACACGGGGAAACTCACCCGGCCCTGACACAGTGAGGATCGACAGATTGAGAGCTCTTTCTTGATTCTGTGGGTGGTGGTGCATGGCCGTTCTTAGTTGGTGGAGCGATTTGTCTGGTTAATTCTGATAACGAATGAGACTCTGGCTTGCTAAATAGTCACGCCGGCCGCCGCGCAGGGCGCTGACTGCTTAGAGGGACAAGTGGTGTTCAGCCACGCGAGATTGAGCAATAACAGGTCTGTGATGCCATTGGATGTCCGGGACCGCACGCGCGCTACACCGAAGGGGTCAGCAGGTCCCGTCCCTTGGCCGGAAGGTCTGGGCAATCCGTTGAACACCCTTTGTGCTTGGGAGAGGGAGTTGCAATTGACCATTTGCGTGTGGAATTTGAATAATATCTGGTACACTGACTTGTTCACACAGCTTGGCACAGTTTGACTTTAAATTATCCAGACCAAATACACTGTTGCTATATCGCGTGATTCGGGGCAAGCTCTTGCATAGTTACGTTAGAGACGCTCAGCACCAATACATTGTTCACAATGGTTGAGAATGGTACAAAGACACCAGACCATTCCAGAGCCGGGGGTTGCTAGCGTAAGGCTTGCCCCGAATCACGTGATATAGCAACAGTGTCTTTGGTCTGAAGAATTTAAATGTAAACTGTGCCAAGCTGTGTGAACAAGTCAGTGTACCAGATATTATTCAAATTCCACACGCAATGGTCAATTGTCTCTCTAATTTTAACTTTGGGAGGCACCGATTTTTTTTTATACGGACGCACCAAGGGGCTCCATCGGGAGGCGTTTTTATGTTGGGGGTAATGAACTGTGTTTGGGGGCACAAATCTTTTTCTTACGGTCTGAACAGATGGATAGAAGGTCCCTGGACACTTATACCAAAGATTTAAACGTTCTGGCTATTTAATGTTCCATTGCAAGCATGTAAACATTGAAATCAGTATTGCCCTGCAATTCAAGCACTATCTTGAAAGGATGGTCTACCCTCTGAATGACCTCTTGGGTTAGAAATGTTTTTCCAGTCTATTGAGCATGGTCTCGGGTTAGGAGGGGGGACACCTATTTTACATGTACAATGCATTTTTAGCGGTGGTACCAAAAGTGTAACCCGTCCTCCCACGTGGCATGGTCAATAACAGGGATTTTGGCGGCCATTTTGAAAATACGCCCTCACGGCCACACCCACCAGTAGGGAATTTGCAAACAACCTGATTTGAATAGCTCTATGGTCAAGGTTTCCGAAAAAAGTTGTCTGGAAAAATCCCCCGGGGGGGGAGGGGGGGTTCTGGTAGCCCATGGACTAATACTAGTTACGGAGATTGTGATAGACTCGACAAAGTTAACATTGCAACCCTTAAGAAAAATCACAATCCGCCAAGAAATATCATCATTCTATGATTATCTTAACTGCCTACAATTTTAGCTATGATTTGACAGCCTTAATTATAATGCAACTTGTATGTTAACGACAACAACCATAATTCTTTAGGAAATAATATTAGCTTTTCACCGCCGTCAAGTTTGCCATTTCGCGTTTCCCACGCAAGCTTAGAGAATTGTTTGTCTTGGATTAAAAAGACTTATATTTTCACGTATTCAGTTAGTACTCAACAGTGTGGTCGTTGTGTTTCCACGTTGTTCTTTCACATAGTGCACCGCGGGCGCAGGGAAAGTAAACTGTCCTTTGTTACGGGAATTCCAACACGTACCGTGGTCCCAGGCTTGATGAACCCGGCTTACTCTCTGAAAACCGTAGGAGGTTCCCAACAGGTGTAACAAGGGATGTTCTACTTGTTTAAAGCCTGTGTTTATTATTATTTAAAGGCATTCAGCTCCCTTTTCCCGTGATTATGTCTGAAAAATAAACTTAATAACACTGTTTATCTGATTCACTTTCCCCTAAATTATATTTAAATCAAATAAGTTAAGAGGGACTATATTTCAATCTAAAAAAAGTGATCTTCTTCAGAAATTTGGTTTAATCAAAAGGAACGAACGTCCAAGCATTTGGTGTCCTTCAATCTCTAATATTGGTACAACCGGCAGCCAATATCAGAATGGCTCTTGTTTTTCACTTACTGAAGTGAAACCGGGGTTATTATTTTGTACCAAATTGGTTTTGGAGAAAATGGTACGAAACAAATACGTCCTTGATATAGCTAGCTAAGGACGGATATGTGACCAAAGAATGATGAGAAACGACGGGTAACAATATTGTTCTGGGGGTATTTTCTAACTTCATTTCTGAGGGTTCGTTTTGGGTATACAGTTTCAAAAATTGCATGTATTTTGTTTCTTTATTCGTATAGATGCTGTCTCAATTACTCTGGCATGTTTTGCTGGTTTGGCGGCCATCTTGATTTTTACAACATTATCGTGTTGTTTGATATCCAGGTAAGCGAACTAAAAAAGAAAACAAAATGGTAAATATGTTTTCCTTTAAACGTTTAGGGTTGAAGTAATACAAATAGCCATGATTGAACCTTGGCGATTAACAATTTCTGTAATTATTTCATAGCATGTGCAAGATTTAAGCTAAATTTGGGAAGGGGAACTCCTTACGTCATGTCTTTCAATATTTAAACAGTACTTGTAACATACGATTGTTTTCGGAGGTACAAATGCACTGGAATCTCAGGTTAATACTTGGTTATTTTATATGTTGCTAATACAAAAATTAAAAATCACGCAGGCCAATTTACAATCTTTAGGTTGTTAGATTGAAGTAGATTTTCTTTTTTACCTTGCTTCCATTTAACGGGTGTTTTTAATTTACCCAGAAAAAGGCGTAATTACAGCGCCCAAAGAACGATCAGAAATGACTTATACCTATTTGATCTCTGCAAACTGGTACAACATTTTGACCCGTCCCCGTGTTCTTGTATCGTATTACGATCGAGGATCGAAACACAAAAGAGAACAAAGGGAACAAAGGATCCTCGAAGGACGGTTTGCTTGTCCGAATTCGGTTCTCGATCGTTGGGGCAAGCGCTAAGTAATGGGGTTAGGGTATAGTAAAGGAATAAAGGAAAACACAATATCGATCCTCGGTCGTTATGTGGTTCACGACTGCGTGAACATAATTACCTCACTAACGTCACTCAATACTACGAATACTACTTGAGTACATTTCAGTATGCAGTATACACTTGCCTATGAGACGATTGAGTAGTATGTTGTAGTACTGTGGACCCCAAATGCTTAGGATGTTAGGGTACAATTTATGTAACCTTTAATTGCAGAAACCGGGGTAAGAAAAGCAAGGAACGTCGTCGACTAACCATTCAACGACGAGAGGAAGAAGCGACCAACGCCGGATTGAACGGCCCAGCAAACCACCAGGAGCGTGCCCACTATACCAGGAAACAATCGACTAAAGAACGGCATGACTCGGGACTCCAGACCGACATGGACATGGAAGAAATCGACTTAGATGATTTCAATTTGGAGATGGAGAGTCCAACAGATAATAATCCACCCGGGGGTTACAGCCTTGACTATATTGAGGAATAAATGTTGGTTTTAGATAGAGAGTACAGACTTGGGCTAACCATGGTCTAATTATTGGGCTATAATTATGATCTATAATTATATTATAATTATAATTATAATTATAATAGGCACTTAGGGAGGCACTTAGGGCAGACAATCCCATAAAGATGTACACAAACTTAAAACAGTCCTAACTTGTTTACCCTAACCCTTTTCTCTAAGATCTTCGAGATTTATGCTATTTAGACCAAAATCTGTCGTTCTAAGACAAAACTAACTCCCAAATATTGTTTTTTAGGGTAGCTAGACACTTAGGGAGACACTGAAATGTCTCCCTAAGTGCCACTGTCTCCTTATTACCTAAAAACTTACGCTAATTTGTCTCCCCAAGTGCCTATTTGGAAGAATTTTCGAAACCTTTACTTGTGAAAAGTTATCAAAGCCTTGAGATCGTAATAATGTTTTGGGCTGAAGCCATAAACTATGGGAATATGTAAATTTGCCCGCACGTTACTACGCGAAATCAATATAGGTAATGTTTCAATAGCAGCAGCTTTTAGATTTAACAAATGTAAATAGCTATGAACTTAAATTGTATACAATACAATAATATTTAATTGATGGTAAATTCCTGCTTGGCAATATGGATTTTGTTACGCCTTTAAAACTTAATGATAATGCTTATACAAGTTATGTTATACTTGTTATTTTGCCAGGTACAAGTGCCAAACTTTTCCCCTTTAGGGGTGAAACAAACACACAAAAATAAGCTTCTTTTCGAACTTGGCTCCAAGACTCTATAATGTAAGATGCGTTGGGTTGATAAGCTTAATACTATACAGGTACCAGATATGTATTTAGACCCTTCCTGTGTACGTCTTCGTTTTTAGTATAGACGGCATGATTTATGCAAGTCTTTTATGTACAAAGGGAAAGTGTCCTACGGGAATGTGTTAATGTGTCAGTTTTTCTTTTCAATTTTCTTTTTAATCTGTATATGACTCTCTTTATATTTTTTTATATTTTTTTAATGCAAGGTTTTACCAGAAAAACAATAATTATGCAATTGTAATTCTGACAATAAAAAAAATGTTATTATGCAAGGTTTATGACGCATTCTGTGGATTGGTTTCTTGTTGTAATATTCATTTCAGAGGCCTAGGGGTGTATAGGATAAAGGTTGAAGGGAGGACCGAGTCAAAATCCTTGTAACAAGTGGTAACAAGTGTTTTTTATCATAAAGGTAAGGAGCGGGATAACAAAGAAAACTTGGGTATAGAAAGTAGGCATTACTCCGAGGCAAACTTCTTGATATAATATGTACCGATTTTGTTATTGGCTGAATGCCACTGCCAGTGTATGAATATCATTTCAGCTTAAATATTGGCGGTACAAGAATGTCTAGTGTTCACCTTTGTATGCTCTGTACTTTTATACTAGCAATGGCTGTTTTGATAATCGGGCAAACTGGGTTGGTTTACTTTTCCCTTTCTATCGACGACAAAAGTTACTGTGTGCTAAGTCCCAGTGGCGTTGTCGTTCCAGACGGGAACTAAAAAGCCTTTCATTTTTTCATTGGTCTATAAGCCGCTCCAACTTTCTTACACAATCCAATCGACCCTTAGCTATAGTAGAAGAGATTATGTTAAACTGGAGAGAAAGTTTAGTCTACAATTCCATACATTTCCAGGTGATCGATACCAGTTTGATTTTTTCATGTCTTTTTTTACATTTCTATTGCAAGGTATGGGCGTTCACAAGCACTTTGTAAATTCACTGTATCAGTGGATACGGTCACCGTGATGTTAGCTCTACAATCATGCGTGGAATCGCCGCGTTTATAACAGAAACTGCGCTTTTTAAGTTAAAACATTTAAGAAAACCTTGAAAATATGTGATAATGTGAAAAGAGAAAAGTACTGTAAACGACTTGTTTTTATTTCGCAGTACGGAAACACCTTTACCTATATTTCACATTGAAAGAGGTGTGGGCTACAAACATGTTATGGAACAGCGCGCAATATCTTTCGAGCGATTACATTTGTTGGTCGGTCGACGTTTCTGAAAATGGTAATAAATTATTGTGTAGAACCCGAGAGATTGTTGGTGTCAACGTACGTGACTCAGGCGCGGTTCTTTTGTCAGCAAACAATTCAATGAAGCAAGGGGTGTTTGGTTATTGATTTACCACCAACTGAAAATTATTTACAACATAAAAACTTCTTTTTTTGCGTCAATCTGACACTCATTAGACTCGATACAGTCGCTTTTGAACAGATTTAGTTACCGCTTTCAAACTATTTGAGTCATGCAATAAACAAAATCTGATGGGAAAAAAAATCATTGTGAAGTGAAATATATTTCAAAAAAATATTAACATCAACTTTATTCGCGCCACTTGTCGTCTCTGCATGAATTCATATATACACAGGAACATTATACACACACACGGAGGCAATAAACAATAACAATCAACGAAGTAGAGATTTGAATCAAGTCTAGCTTCCAATACACGCATGCGCGCCCAGCGCCAGCAAATGTCAAGCTCCAACAAAAACAACAGTGTTGTTTTCGTGTCCTTGTAATAATCGCTGCTTGTGAAAACCAGTAGTTGGTTATTTGGTACTCCATTCGCCATGCATTTTTCCTTCTGGCGAAGAAAAACATTTGGTTTTCATTTACAAACTGTTGTGCTTGCACACATTTATGGACTCGTTGCAGGTAAGTATGGAACGAAAAATGTTAACACTTACACTAATCAAATTCTAATACTTCCTAACAAATTTATGTATTAAGCAAAAAGTCAGTTAGAAACCTGTGACAAGCAATTTACATAGCATGAAATATTAGCTAGTAACCTGTTTTGTTAATTAAGTACTTGTAGCAAATTGTCGTTCTAACTGAATCCATGAAATTGAAACACTGCCTGTTGGTCCACTTTCACAATTATGGTGTACAGTCAATCACCTTTATAACAAGGTCCTCGGAACTTTACAAATGACGTTGTTATAACAGGTACCTTGTATTATCAGTAATTGAAAACAAAGTAAAACAGACCAGAGACCTATTCTTGTTTCCTTGCTAGAAGCAGGATGTTGGTCTTATTATCAGGGTTCGACTGTTAACATCAGGAGCAAGACCGGTTAAAACTATTCGTGTTTGTATTATCTGAAGCATAATGTGTTCAACAACTCTGAAAGTTAATTGAGAGATGCACCTGTTTTTTATATTTTTATCTTGACAGCACAATTGGGGGACGAATGCCCCGAGTTCACGTGCGGTACTCCCCCCTCTTCCTTCACGACAAAGCTGAATGAGGATGAGGGGTGTCACCGCTACGGCAAGACGCTCACGGTAGACTGTGAGACTGGTTTCCAAAGAAGAGGGAGAGAAGAGGACGATTTCAAAATCGTGTGCAACCGGGATGGCACTTGGACATGGTCGGATTCGTGCGTGATAGGTAGGGCGTTCTTCCATGGTTTCACCCCCTCAAACCCCGAGACCAGATTTCAGAGGACTCAACATGTTTAACACAAGTTTGTTAAACAACACCGCTAACTTGGAGCACCTACGGCTACTGACAAAGGAAGCGCGAAGGATGCTGACGAGGAATATCGTCGAAACGGCAGAAACGAAACAAACACAATCTTTATGACAGCAACGCGAAAACTGCTTCACGCACACAATTTTCAAATTTTCAATTTTCACGCATCTTCAATGTCTCAACTTCGGTTTGCACTTCAAAAATTGTTCCAAAATCTGGCAATTTTGGATAAGGTTATAGGTGGTTTTGTTCTCAACCAATCTAAATTGCACCAACATTGTTTATTGAGGTGTTTACACCTGTGTTTATCCCTTTTCTTTTTATCTCAGACATATTCTCTGTCTTTATCGCTTGTATAGCAGCATTAGTGGCGATCGCCATCTTCTTTCTCATCATGTACTGCATTATCGCAAGGTAAACGATGTCAATAGTTTCTTACGCTAATTGAATTACGTGATAGTTTTGTTTTGCAGGTGGAAGTCCAATCCACCTGTTAATAGAATAGGGTATTGGTATAGTTGTAAAAAGTCATCTTCAAGTTGGATTAGTGATTAGATTAGTCTACTATAGACCAGGGATGTAGTCGAGTCCATCACAAGTCCCTGCAAGTCCCTGCAAGTCCATCACAAGTCCATCACAAGTCCTTCAGTTCCAATTCAAATCACAAGCTATTCAAATCAGCTTTGACAAAGGAATTCCTTTGTCATTGTTCATCTAGTTACTTGTGACTGCCTTTATGAAGGGACTTGTGACTGGCTTCACGAAAGGACTTGTGAAAGGACTTGCAGGGACTCGACTACAACCCTGCCTGTTAATAGAATAGAATAGGGTATTGGTATAGTTGTAAAAAGTCATTTTCAAGTTGGATTAGTGATTAGATATTAGTCTACTATAGACATGATGGGAAATGCATGTCTTTATGTAATAGATAGATTCAGCACAGTGTTGGGGTTATATAAATACAAAGACGATCAACTGAATACATGTAGTTAATATTTACAATTTATAATGTAAACGGTTTCACTTTTCCTTAGTTGAAAGGTTTTTTCTTTTCTTTTTCTTCACACTCAGGAAGAAACCTTCAAGAAAGAACGATACGGAGGGGATAGTGGGAGAGCCTTCAGAGGTTGCTTAGCAACGTTAGCTTTATTACGCACCTTTCAAGATGGCGGTCGTTTTAAAAGAAAGACTAGATAGTCCTGGGTATATTTCAATGGTCTAACTATTTTAAATTTATTTCCTGGTTTGTTATTTTGCAAATTGGTATGTTTAAAAAATAAATATAAAAACAGCTGGTTTTCGATGGCGACATCATCTTGTCGTCGAGGGCGGTAAATAGTCAGTGTTTTCGCAGAAATATTATTTATTATTGTCACGCTTTTTACATTTAAAATGGGTTTTGGGGCCAATTTTTATAGAAATGCAAGGCTAACCCTTACATTTTTTGCAATTTTTGTATTACAAAATAAAAGGGTAACCTCTTACAATTTATATAATTTGTTTACAATTATTTTTTTTATTTTTTAAGTCAACTATTGGCAATTTTTGTAAAAAATGCAAGGCTAACCCTTTATTTGTGCAAACTTTTATATAAAAATACAAGGGTAATCTCTTACAATTTTTTTTCGATTTTTAATGTTTTCCAAAAAAATGCAAGGCTTATCGCTTATTTATTTTTAACAATTTTGGCCAAATTTTTTAAATATGCAAAACTAACTCATTTGTAATGTTGGCAAATTTTGCTTTATTTTGAGCGTCTACAATATTTGTTGTATTGCTAGGAAAAACAAACACGTTACTTGTGTTCGGGGAAACTCGAGAACAGTACGAACAATCCATGTAATAAAAAAGGGAATTTCTAGTTGTAATTTATACTGTATTTTTAGTTCTACCACTTCCCGTTTGGTCAACAGAACTGTTGATCAAATACGCCAGATCGGAAATCGTGGTTGTTGGTGTTTTGTTTTTACTTCGATAGCGCAATTACACCCCTGCAAAATGAAACTCCAAAAATGTTCTGCATGAATAAACATTTTTTTTTTCAAAGTGGGAATTACAGACGTGCTTATTATTTGGCGATTGGTATTGAGGATTGTCCCTGAAAAGTTGTGCGCGCATGCGTAAACGGGGCTTAACGTGTTCTGTATGGGTCGAGGAAGTGCATGGGTTTTATTATTTGCATGCAACGCACTGCACTGATGATAGTGTGGGGAGAATTACCTTAGACACATCCACCGATTATAAAACACACACGTACATTTAGTAATTACACGTAGATCATATTAGGCGAAAGTATACTTATGAAATTACAAAGTATAGCGAACAGTCGATTTGATCAGTAACATTGCACATATTTGAAAACTAGATTTTTTGAGAGTATTAAAGTTGACGACGGACACGAGTCGGTCGAACACAGCGAGTCATGCCGACAGCACGGACCGGGGCTGGGCGAGTATTTTCCCCGTGGAAGCCAGCCGTGTCTGTCACACTTCTCTGGCTTCACCTTGGACTTTTGTTGCAGGATTCGGGTAAGTTCATTTTGGTTGTTTGGTGGCCATTTTCTACTATTGGATTTTTTACACTTTAATAACTGTTGACTGACAACGCCTTGTAATTGCTTTTGGTGGAATAACAATTGTGATTAATTTCCTTCCAATAACAAAACGGTAAACGAAAAAGTAAAAAGTAAACAAAACAACACATTACGAACTTTAAAGGTTTCATACACAACAAACAGATCAAATCTCAGTTCGCAACTCTAAATTATTTTCAGCGCTATTATTATATGTTTCATTGCCGTTTCAACAACAATAATCAATTGACTGATACACACGAGTAAAAATTTAATTCTTTTCGTTTCCGGGTTAACATCCATGACGTTATTTGGTTTCCGCTCAAAAAATAATTAGTACGTTAATTAAACTATAGAACTATAGAACAGGTGAATTGTTCACCTGTTCTTTTTGTAACTGGGCAAAATTATAATAATTTGCGTGATAGAACTAATTTACTTCGCCCAATGTTTGTATTGTATAGCAAAATGCCCAGCTAAAATTCCCGTTGACTGCCTATACCGCATTTTATTTTATTCATATTCACATGTACATTTACCAAGATTTGTAACTATTATTATTATTTGTCTTTCTTTGTTAGTGAATGGGCAGTCAGAATGCCCTGTAGGCATGTGTGAGCGCCCTCCGTCGACAATAAGCACACAAACAACGGCCCAAAACACGTGTTACACCCCCAATCAAGGAATAATTTTACTCTGCAATCCGGGATTTCGACTGAGTGGAAATAATTACACAACAAACTGCACAGATGGAGTCTGGACACCAGACAACGGGTGTAGAATAGGTATACTAAATTATGCTACTAGTCTAAGTGAAGCCCCACGCATTCTAATTTGTATTTTACTTTAAAAGTCATGTGTAAAATCCTCCTTGAAAAATCCTCCTACAAAAATCTATTGAGAATCGTGGCCACTAAATAATAGTCTTTCTTCTTAAGCCGTGTTCGCATTGGACTTAATTTGGGCAAACTAACCGAGCCAATGGGTAACTTACCCATTTCAAGTCCAGTGCGAACAGCCTGGGTAACTTTCCTCACAGGTAACTTACCCACGCCGCGTGGGTAGTTTAACCGAGCCAAAGGTGCCCAGGAAGATTGGCCAGGTCAGTTTAACTGAGCCAGAAAATTCAGTGCGGACGCGACGTCTCGGTTAAATCTTCCATCACCCGGTCGAATGACCACAGGTCACATCAGCCAGTGACCTTTCACGGTTAGTTTACCCATGGTCTCGGCAATTCTACCCGCGTCAATTTAATCCAAGTGCGGACGGTGGGAAGATTAACCCATCGGAATGTTACCCGGCGTCATGGTAAAGTTACCCAAAATGTTTATCCAGTGCGAACACGGCTTTAGAACTCAGTACAAACGTGGTTTTCTTTTTTCCATTTTCCTTTCAGATCTATTCACCGTTTTGATTGCCGCCAGTGCATCGATGGTAGCAATTTTGATCTTTTTCCTGTGTGTCTTGTGCGTTTCAAGTTGGGGGTAAGATTAAATTGTTCGGCTTTCAAAAGTCATCAATACATTTGATCGTTGAGGATAGCGCCCTCTATTAATATTTGCTTGGTGATAATGGACCTATTGTTTTAGCTACTACAACTATACAAGCGAGACAGAACTGTTAAAACATTTGTATAAATAATAATAATAAAATATGTTGATTTAAAGAGCACTACACATGCGCCTCAGCACTCTGTACAATAATAAACAGTAAATAATTCTTAAGAAACTACAACAAATCATTTAAATTACAATACGAGCTACAAATAATTATTGAAATTAAATCATTATTCAAAGTACACCCTTAAGAGTTAAGGTAACATCTTAAATGTGGTTATTGCCATATTTTATACAGGTGTAATTCGAAAAAACGCAAGCAGCACAAGGTGTCAAAGGTCAAGGGAGAGAAGAAGAAACGCGCACGAGCAAAGGCTGACCCCGAGGTCGCAAACGGACGGAGAGACGCAAGAGGGCAGGTTGAAGATCAAGATGAATTTGATGACGATTTCACTGATGATGAGGAGGAGACTGTTGTACCCAATCGGGACACGAGCTACGATGAGAACATCTATCAGAACCAAGCGTACTGACTTAATTGGCCTATTTGTGGTTAGGGCACAGGGGCGGATGCAGGAAATGAATGTGGGGTCATTTATGAATGTGGGGTCCTAGCCATGGGCGGGGGGTCTGGGGGCTCACCCCCATAATTCTTTTTACAGTAGAAGATCTGAGGTGCATTCTGGGACATGAGGCTATTTTTCTTATATATTTTGATCGTTTTGATCTATTGGGAATCTTTTACAGAAAGCACCACGCTGCTATTTTGCTCTGTTAAAAAATACATTAAAAAAAAAAAAAAAAATACAAAAAATGTGGGGTCCGGACCCCAGGACCCCTCCACTGGATCCGCACCTGCGGGCAGGTTGCTTTCAACATTTCCAAATGAAAATTGGATCTTTCCATTGCTTGCTCGCGCTCATTCAAGGTGGACAACCATATTTGTTAGTTTAACAGAAACCAACTGGCCTTTGTGTGTCGCTCGCTGGTGCAGCCTTTCTCAAATGTGTAACCTAAAGACATCTCCTTGTTCTCGTGTACAAAATGGTTAGAAAGTCGAGCACGTTTTTCAAAATGCTCCTATTTCAACCACAATTAATTTCCTGGTTGTAATTTCGACCCAATATACCCTATATTATACCCTAACCCACATCCTAATCCTAGTTTTGGGGTAATTTATATATTCATATTCATCTATAGAATTTATCCTGTGGAACCCTTTTGAATCCCATTGTCCACATTGTGTTCAGGTCTCCACAGGGTTACCGAA
Source organism: Crossaster papposus (assembly GCA_037893245.1). Lineage (NCBI taxonomy): Eukaryota > Metazoa > Echinodermata > Asteroidea > Velatida > Solasteridae > Crossaster > Crossaster papposus. The sequence goes on along the minus strand of JBAIAA010000120.1, from coordinate 1,328,092 downwards.
TTTAGAAACACACAACCCAAAAGTTCTTAAAACACTCTCAGATTTTGGGCGTTCGCCATTTGTAATTTATGTAAATAGGCAATAATTCACAAGCTGAGGTTATACCGCGATAGGTCAATAAAATGGCCAAGAATAAAGGTATAAGCTTTTGTAGCTACAACTATACTTCATAAAAGTTTGCATCAATATTTCGTAGTAACAACTACTTTGTCAGACTTGCAAAGTATTTGGCAAACTTTGTTAAAATATATATATAATAAGTTAATGGTTTTTATGCGACTGAATTTGGATTTGGGTCTTTTAGAGAAAAGTAAACAGCGTGGATAATTTGTTCCTCGTTGCATATTAATTTTGTTTGTTTGGGAGTTACAGTACTTAAACAATTTAAATTTCATTCTTCGTGCAAAGTTTCGTTTCTCTGACGAAGTCATATATTACATTTTTTAGGTGTTAAGTGAAATTCTCACGTAGTTTTACTTAATTCGCTTCATCGTATATAAAGTATTTCATACGAGAATATATTAATGAATAAATACAGGGTAATACTTAATGTGGTTCACTGTAGTTGATAAACATATTTTTAGGAAAACAAATTATTAAGCGAGCTATATCTCTGGTGTAACTATAACATAAGGTTTCCAATCAGACCAAGGAGGAGAACAAAAACTAAAGGTCCCGAATTCTTAGGGGTGATCATCTTTACATGAGATTTCCTCCCATAAAATCAAACAGAAACTTAAAAGTAATAAAATAAGCTTTAAATTGGTGTGTTTTTCAAAAAAACTTTGGAGTTGTAATTATTGTTCAAGAATTTCTGAAGCGGGCGTATTGAGGTCTATGGAGATTGATTGCTGGGGCCAATTTCATAGAGCTGCTTAAGCACAAATAGTTGCTTAAGCACAAAAACCCTTGCTTGGTAAATCAAGTTAGGGGCCAAAAGTCCATGTGATCGTTATGCTAAGCTAACAACAGCTTAATACCAATCACAAATAATATACATCACATGGAGTTGTGGCTGGTAAGTTGGTTTTACTAAGCAAGAATGTTTTGTGTTTAAGCAATTGTTATGCTTAAGCAGCTCTATGAAATTGGCCCCAGGTCTGGGACCAATAGCAAACAGAACAATTTGACAATGTCCATAAACTTTCACCCCGGTGTCATGCATCACTGCTTATTATGGATCATGACATTGTTGATCAACACGGAAACATAAACTCGACATGTACATGCAAAGCTGCATGGTGGTCACCACAACGTAGCGTCGTGTGTCGCCATCTTGGATGAAACCTGGGTAGTTACATAAATCATTCAAATTAATATGATTAGGCAACCGACAAGGCAGGGGCGGATCTCGCCTTTCATTTAGGGGGGTTTGTACCGTTCACCTATCAAACTTTACTCAAGCGAGCGCGCAGTGCGAAGCCGATGACGGAGTGAGATCCAGGATCCGCTTCTTTTTGAACAATTTGGATTCTAGATGCTCTGTGGTGCAATCTGAGATTTCTGGCGGCTTTCGTCTAAAATTACGTAATACTCGTCCATCGATACTATCAATTTACGGGAGTTTAGGGGTGGGGATGGGGTTGCAACCCCGCAATCCCCACCCCTATATCTTGCTAGGTATATCTTGGTGTTTTTCTTGTCTAGGTGGTGCAATGGCAGAGTGTTTAGAATCCCAGTGTACCATGGTGAGCAGTACAATCAGTTTCACAGTCAAGAGCAGTATCAGTGACGAATGCTTGGATGACAGAACAACTATCACCATCTCGTGTAATCAAGGCTTTCAGACCCTGGTCGCTGAATACAACGCCACATGCAATGGAACAACTGGAGAATTTGAAAGCGAGGAATTGTGTAAATTAGGTAGGCTTCAACAGTCAACTTATTATAAAAACTCATTCGATCTAATCGATCTATATATATTAAGTTGATACACAAATGCATTGTTTCACATTTCAGAATAATTCCAATCGTTGACAGATGACGGCTTCGGTGACAGTGACAACTTCGCGTCTTAGAATAAAACATGTTCCTCTGTCGCCTCATGAAAATATTCTTATCATTGCACTCACAAACATTGTATTACACATTGTGCATGCTTTTCATGCGCGCGCGTCATCGTCTTTAAGAACGCGTGCGCAGTGAACGTGAGTGTGACACCCTCGCAAAAAATGGCTTATCGTTTAATCGAAAAAACAACAACATCAAAACACATTTATTCATCATATATTTCTCTTTTCATAGATATGCTCTCGGTTATCATATACGCTATGGCTCTGTTCGTGGTTCTGGTCGTTATCTGTCTCGTCGCATTCATCATTCATAACATAAAAAGGTACTTGGATTCCGTCTACAGCCAAATTACTTTCTAATTGTGTATTACTACATTTAATTGGTGAGTTTTTTAAAAAAGTTTATAGAGTTCAAGACTCAGCGAGAATCATTTTAACGTTGAAATAACTAATAACAGGGTTTGCACTATTTTATGAAAAAAAAATTCCCTGAGTTTTCTCTGGTGAATTTTCTAAATTCAAGGATAGTTATTTTGACCTATATCCAGTTTGACACCTAGCTAAAGAGGGTTAAAGAGGGATATTTTACACTAAAAAGCTTTTTGACCATGACAAAATAATAACAGACTGACCACACTTTCCCATTTGAGCCAATCAAATTCCCTGATATTTCCCTGACCAGAAAAAGAAAAACTCATTTTCTAAGTTTCCCCTGAATTTCAGGATGCGATAAAAACCGTATTGGGAGTGCAGACATTCTAACAAAATAAACTACATACTCGGACACACCCAATTAATGAACAGACTTCTGAAAAGAATACCCTGTTGCAGGGATGTGGACCTGCGTGTAATATAACACTTGTTTTCTGATCTCTTGTCATTAAAGGCGGATGGCAAAACCAAACAAACTAGTCACCAATGAGGACATCTACACGAATGCAATTCACCCAATTGAGGGTGTTGCCTATCGGCCAACTGAGAATGATCAAATATCACCAGAGGCTATTCCACACACACACAGCTCTACACAAATCTCAGACAATTATCTGTAAGTGTTCATTTTACAGAGAATTAAATACCTAGTTAAATCGTTTACTTAAAGGTAGGATGCACCTTTGGTAATTGCTTGAATTGTCATAAATGGGTGGATGTAAAGGTAGGATTCACCATTGGTAATTGCTTAAATTATCATGAATGGGGGGATTTGGGGGTTGTATTTTATATTAAATTGTCGTTTAACTGACCGGTCCGAAGTTGTACAATCATGGATGCCGAGAAAAGCAAGAAAAACGGCATTAATTTACAACCGGCGTCAGGTAGTGGTTCTTAATGTTGTTCTTGGTTTTGTCGATATCGCCGATTTAATAAAATTCAATTTAAGGACAAATTATATGATATCTAGCGCAATCCTATTGCTAGATGCCTACAATCATTTTTTTACTTTCAAATAAGTAAGATTTTTACTAATAATTTGGCTGTACAATCTTTCGATATCTGCAAATGGTGTATAACAAACAGCAGAGACATACGTTTAGACATCATTCGGTTACTGAGGACAAATTGTCTGTTTTTATTTCCCAGAACACCGACCCGTCCTGTATTGCGAGACTTGGCATGGCAGACAAATTTAGAGATGGTTCTGATGAACGACGAACTTGTACGAGACAACTTGCCTAGTACCTCGTCTCCAAATGAGCAAAATTTCTATGAGCATTGGATCAATCGACCCGACCAGGAAAGCGGGCGTAGCAGCCTTGTCAATCGCTTCGAGTTGTTCATGTCATTTGCATGACAAATTAAGAGTAGCCAAAATTCGTAAGACTAAAGCATCGTGGCGCCCCTCCCTCCCTTAACCAGTTCGCGCCGGATGACGTACATAAACGCACAGTTTTCCCCAAATTTAAAACGGATGACGCATAAACACGCCAAGTTCAAGTTCGGAAATGTCTGTCAGCAGCGAGCAATGCCGGAAATGCGTGGGTGTGCTTCCCGGCACTATCGGCCTGAAGCCGCTTCGGATCGAGTTTCGTTAAAAATAATCCCGCCCCTCGGCTCGGTGATGTTAAAATAATCCCGGCGCCAACTGGTTAAAAGGCAACGCTTTGTGTTAAGGACTATATTCCTAAAAGGAAACCCCCTATAAACATACCATTAGATATTATGTTATAATTTATAGTAATATTCTGGAATAATGCGGTTTGCCTCATTAGGATGACTCGATCAACAAAAAATAAGGAGGCACTATTACAACTTTTTTTTGATCTCTTTTTAAGTATAATATAATGGCTGATTTTGCCTAAATTCGACAAGGATGATATTATTACACAGATTAGACAAGCTAAAAAACAGGCTTCAAAATTAAGATGGTATACGGTTATAAACAAAGATGATATTTAATCCTTGCGTGTTTACAACAAAATCTTGTAACTCGGGAAGCGTAATTCTTCGGTTATATACATAACAAGTACCGTTCGGGGAGAAACAGGATCTCTATATTTATTTAGGTATAGATCAGACCGAAAAGATAGTTTATTCTAGATGGAAAACAAATCTTAAAGGGTTTTCTACATTCGATTGTGTAATGGCCTTATTGTTGTTATTATCGATTTACTATTATATTTAAAAAGTTATTTTGTTTTTAACTCCTTTATTGTATGCTCATATCATATTTGATTTTAAGTATATACTTTAATGTGGTATTTAATATTTGCACTGCCATTTTAATTCACCCGATAGGGATGTTGGAGTGGCTTAACAAATTAATGTAAGGTTCCTCATAAATCTTGGTAAATTTATGCCAGGGGGAGATCGGTAGCGACAGAGGAGGAAGGGTACAAACAGAGAGGGAAGTTGAAGGATATAGTTTGGGTGGATTTTTTTGTCGTGGGTCCGCCATGTTGCACTTCCAGTTCACGCCGACTTCAAGTGTGAAACAATGATGATCTGTCCATGTGTAGAGGTCAGTGGGTAGGTCCCATCCTCCCGAGATCCATGCCGTATCAAATTCTTAAGTGCATTCTTCCAACCTCTTGTTTTCTACTAAGAAATTACAAGAGCGCCCTCCCGGTTAACTCACACACAAAATAACGATCTCAATAGTTTGTCGTGGTATTTATTTTTGAAAATGGGGTTTATTCATTTTTTATTCATCTAAAAATAAATCTCAAGGAAATAAACAAAAAATGCGGCTTTCAGTGTATGCTAATTCACCGATCATGAATATCGCTCAAACGTCAGCCGTTAACACACTTATTTTTAGAGTGACAATGTTGAATGGTCGGGGGAATTTTTGTTGACAATTATTTATTGCAACATAGCAAAAAAGTCCCGGTTTGTGTACCGTTTTTTGTTTACATTTTCTTTTATTATGTGTTCCTTTATGTTGCTGCTTTTATGTCTCTGAAAAGATAGAGAACGAAAAATACTTTTATAATTTAAATTTAAAGGTGGTACGGGATGTGACCAAATAATGGCCCCCCCCCCCCCCCCCCCCCCCACCCCCGTGTTTACTTGGCCCGTATTAGTTAGAGTTTGTATAAGGCCACAATTGAATGATGATGTCCGCCGCATCTAAGAAATGTGGAGGAAAGAGAACGTCTTTCATTGTCCGAGTTACTTTGAGGACACTGTTCCTTCTACTTTACTTGCAGCTCTGCGAAGGTAAGAGTTTTATTTAAAATGGGACAGTTTCAATACGCGCACATGTAAACATGAAATATTCGTGTCATGGACTATTAGTCTGGTTTCCAAACCAACAGGTTTTGGCAACTTGTATATCCGATGAATATTATTAATTCATTTGCGTGTTACCCCGAGTTAATTTTGAATAACATCTTGTACACTGACATGCTCACCCAGCTTGGCACCGTTGCTATATCGCGTGATTCGGGGCAAGCCTTACGCTAGCAACCCCCAGCTCCGGAATAATCTGTTGTATTTGTGCCATTCTCACCCATTGTGAACACTGTATTGGCGCTGAACGTCTGTTACGTAACTATGCAAGAGCTTGCCCCGAATCACGTGATATGGCAAGAGTGTCGTTGGTCTGGAGAATTTAAAGTTCAACGGTTCAACTTTCGCGATGGTCGAGTGTTTCGGAAGTAAAATGGTTATAAACAACAACATGCCCGTCGATTTAAAAGTTCAGTTTTACACTTAATCGAAGTTTGCAATAGCAAAAATCAACATCACACGGAATGCCCAATATCACTATTTCAAACCAAAGCAGGCGTTGTGCTATTTCGGAAAAACTTGTATTTATAAAATGTTGCAGCATCTAGAAAGAGCTGTGTTGCAGCATCTATAGAAATAGATGGGCTGCTTATAGTGCGTTATTTTATCGATGTTTTCTACTTTTTTCTTCTTCCAATAGGCATCATCACAGAGATATCATGTGGCGCGTGGCAGTGCCCCAGACCCCCGAACACATTTGTCAAGAATCTCGTCGCTAAGGAGGTCCCAGCGACCTTGCCTTGCTATGGCAACGGGACGAGGTTGCATTTCAAGTGTTCCCGCGGTTTTCAGCAGCGCGGCGATTTTTACATAACCACGTGCGATGGCGCGACGGGGGAATGGGATGACAACGGATTCTGTGAAATCGGTTTGTATGCTTGGTTTGAATCTAATCCAGTTGGATTGTTATAAAGACACTAACAATAACTTACTTTGTTTTAAGTGTCGTAAAATAATATTGTTAACCATCAACTCCTTCCAAGAGATACCCTGTCAGTATCTCAGTGCTGCATTTATTTTGTATCTCTTCTGTAAAGGTCAGACCATGGAGGAACATTTCTTCCCGGTCAGACAAGCTTGTTCCGTAATTGTGAGAACTATAATACGCCTGCTAAGTGATAGTAATTTTGGGGACCAAAGACGCTGTGTGGGGACGAAAGAAAGACCCCACAACTCGGTCTTAATTTCCTTATAAATGTTCCATGTAGGTTTCAGGGATGTAGTCGAGTCCATCACAGGTCCCTGCAAGTCCCTGCAAGTCCCTGTAAGTCCATCACAAGTCCTTCAGTTCCAATTCAAATCACAAGCTATTCAAATCAGCTTTGACAAAGGCATTTCTTTATCATTGTTCATCCAGTTACTTGTGACTGGCTTTATGAAGGGACTTGTGACTGGCTTCACGAAAGGACTTGTGAAAGGACTTGCAGGGACTCGACTACAACCCTGGTAGGTTTCCTTGGCAGTGTCTTCAAGTATAGGTTTCGGTTCCAATACCGTGCTTGTTTTGACAAATCCTAAACAATTTCTGACCAGGTTACCGTATGAAATAATAAAACCACATTTTGTTCTCCTTCAGAATTGTTGTCGCTTATAGTGGCCTTAGTGTGTGCATACACCGTGGTGCTTTTTGTGATCTTCGCCATTTGCGTCCTGCTCTGGAAAAGCAAGAGGTACCCATAATGCATACATAATATGACGTCAGACATGTATGACGTCATCTTTTTTTTTAAACCAAAGACCAAGCTCGAGTTAAATTTAGAAAGATTTGCGGTTACACCATGTAAAAAGATCTCGAAGATGTAGGCTGGTTCTGATAAGAACCAGTGATAAAACCACCGTTTCTTGTATCAGAACCACCCTACCTCTTCTCAAAGGGATCCTTTCACATTGTGTTACCGCAAATATTTATAAGTCTAGTCTCCATCATACAAAGCTTTAAATCTCATTTAAGTTATATTGTTCTTTGACTAAGTTACTGGGTGACTTGGTCGCTCAGTACAAATACTATCCTCAATAAAGACTCAAAGTCATGATTAACCCCCAAAAGATTAAACAGAAAATTCTGAACTAAGTTATTTTAACAGTCTTATAACTATGAATAAGATTAAAAATCAAATAAGTTAAGAGGGCCTAATATTTCGATCTAAACAAGATCTTCTTCAGAGACAAAATGGCTGTGTACATGAAACAAACATATAAAGGGGGACATACTAACATGATGCACATTATGGTAATTGAAGTCTTATAACTAGGCAGACTGGCAACAGGACCAACATACTACTGAACTATCATACCTGTTATTGAGCTAACTACCAATTAACATCCCCTCAGTGCCACTAAAATGCCTCCAACTTCACAAAAGATGCGCTTTAAGTAAAAATGTTAAATCTGCCCCCAGGAAACAAGCAGTAGATATCGCCCAAGAGCCCCCAATCGAAGAGCCACCAAACGACCTGAATGGAGTCGTCGGGCCCGGGGTGTACCGTCAACAGAACCTGCAAGAGCCCCAAGACGAAGGGGCACCAAATGAGGGGAATGCAGTCGTCGGGGTGTACCGTCCACAGAACCAGCAAGAGCCGGTGGCTGAATTATGTAAGGACGTCGCTGTGCAAACTTATCCACTGTAAGTATTTGGACTTGAAGCTTATTTAACAGAAACGTATTACAACATCCCTGTCGATAAGAACATATGAAGCGAGATATAAGGCGGAGGGAACCACCCCCCCCCCCCCCCCCTTCCGTTGTTCTGTTTTTTCCGGAATTATGTTTAGGCTTGTATGTATGGGGGTGCGTTAGCCTTTAGGTAACAATATAGTCTAGAGAGTAAGTATATGGGACTAAGGGGGGGGGGGGGAGGGGGGTTTCATTTCGTGCTGGGTAAAGATAAGCATAGAGTTTCATTATATTTCTTTGAGAGGGGGGTATGACCGAAAACAAACAAAAGCAGTTCTCCCAAAAATAAAAATAAATAAACAAACTATTTAGCCTGCATCTAAATCGACCGAGTGTATTGTTTTTCATAGAAGGCAGGTGGAAATCGAGATGGTTGACCGGGGTCACTCGTCCGATGGTCAACCCAAACCACTGCGGAGTAATAGCATCCAGAGCACTGACCAGTGCACTGACCAGGGCCCAATTTCATGGCTCTGTTAACCACAGAATTCCTCGCTTACGGTCACCATTTTCCGCTAACCGCGCTAGCAGAACATTATGCGCTCACCCTGTAAGCACAGAATCCTTAGTTACAGGTTGTACGCATGCTCAGAGACCAAAATTCCTCGCTAACGCGTGAAATACGTTTACCGTAAGCACCGAATTTTTCGCTAACGGTAAGCAGAGCCAAAAAATTGGGCACAGGGCCGTAGAAACAACCGTATTATTAGAATCACCATGTAAAATAACTTTTCATTGTATATATTTCTTTTTTTCCAATTACATGTATATCCAAACGGGTGAACATAATGGGTTGTTTTTACTATAAGTTGTCTATGACTGAAGGCACAGCATTAAAGATATGAAAACTTAGCTTTCTAATGTGTGTGTTTCTATAATGAGGGAAATAAAATGGTAAAACTAGTACATGTAGTATACATTTTGTCGGCACCTTTAAGGTTCAGATGAAACGGACACAAGATTTTTGAATGATGTATTTTTTTTCGTTTCTAGAAATGTTAGTTGTTTTCTAAACAGAATGATCGTAGTGGGTTTTATTTTTGTTTATTTTCCCACCGACTTTTCGTTTTTATTTCAAGTATATCACCCATTCCTTCGGACTAGCCGTTCTTATTTTATTTAAGTGTGAATAATGTAACCGTTTCATGGACATTATGGTTTTTATTTCCTGGAGTTTAGCTGTTATTGTCAGTGTCTCCGCTGGTCTGTTCAACTAAATGCAAGTCATGTATGGCAACTTGTTTCACACAATAACAGGATTTTGTATTTTTTTTCTCAATCTCGTAATATCTTCACAACAAAGCAAATAGACCTCTGGCATGACCTCTCAGTAATCAATCAATAATTATCAATGATAACACAACATATTGACTATACATTGTGCAATCACTCCACAGAAAAAAAATATCACTTCCTTCTCAGAAGTAAAAACGTTTAGAGCCCTCCATATTTTCCCATCTTACAAATGCAATTCTTATTTTTATTTGTATTACAATATTTAATTAGGTGCACGTTTAATTGTTATTTTTCTTTCTAAAAGCCATTAAATACAGGTGTACATAAAGATGTGTTTTGAAGAGAGAGTAAAACCTCAAAAGATGTATTTTCACATATATGCTGTCGATTTTTCTTTTAATGAAGTGTGAAAATAAATATGATATTTAATTGAGTTGAAATGTCATCAACTTTGTCCGTGTTTTCATTTGAAGAGCGTGATTTTTTGCCTCTATTGTGGAGTATAGTTAGAACTATAGAGGCAGATATCGCCATCTTAAAATTACCACGCGATCATATAAAGATGCTTAAAAAAAAATTCAGAACAATTCTAGGATATCTAGCGCAATCATTTTGTTGGATGCCTATCATTATTCACTTTCATTATTCAAATTAGTAAGATATTTCTTAATAATACGGTAGTAAATAGTTTCGATATCTGCGAATGGTGTATCCCACATTTAACGCCAACTCCCTATAATAATTTACAATAGAACCGTGTCTTGGCAAATACCAACACCATATAAGGTAAACTGTACACTGTTTGACTCTGATTCTCGCGGTAATGTACCAATCCTTACAGATTTCAACAAAACATGATGTCGGGTGAGTAGGTTTTGATGGGTTCACTTCTGGGTTACAATCCAGTATGCGGAAGTGCTGGTATGTAACCTATAGGCCTATATGTGACACCTTACCCAGTAGTAGTTTAAACCGTATTGTACAGACGCCGAGAACCAAAATTCTTTCAAGTATCTTTTTTGTTCAGATGACTTATCCAAAAATTTTGATTTGTATTTATAATTTGCAATTACTACTTTTCCTAATTGTTAATAATTATAATAAATCCAGACAAACTTGTACATTAGTTTTTACCATGGAGGAATAAGAAGGATTTGTGTAAATACCATATATTTATATTTATATATTTATCTTTAATTGTTTTGTCATCCAATCAGTTTGGAGAGCCCCCTGACAAAAACTAGTTTCTTTTAGGCAATCCTGCGGGAGCTAATTGGATGTTGTTTTTATTTCCATTTATTCTATATTTATGTGCATTATTTGTCTGTAGTTCTGTGACATGAAGTGTATATCCCGGAAAATGAAATAAATAAAATAAAATAAAATAAAGCAGAGGTTATGTACAATAAAATGAAAGTGCTAGCCTTGTGACTACTAGTACGTCACGGCTTACTCACCAACATCACTAATTGTTTGGACAAGCGACTGCCAGCGGGAAAATGCAGCGCGGTATTCATACCTTTACTAAGGTCGCTCGTCTATTGTGACGTGTTGGTATAATATTATGCGCTTCCGCCGAATCTCTTTTGAGGCCCAACGAAGCATGGCATACCCAATGCCGTGACTATAAACCCATAGTGATTTGCTGTATAACTCAACAGTGCAAGCACTAGGCGTGTGGGAACAAAATCGGAATCGCCTTATTTTCAACATGGGGAAAGAAAATGTCCCCTATCAAAAACACTTGTAAATCCACCTGTTGGGATTTTATAATTGATTAAGACCGCACGCCGATAAAGCTACAGGACGCGAATCTCTGAGCATCTCGTTGATATATTCGACAGGAGGCCGAGAGATAAAACGGAGGCAGGTGATGATGGCTAGTCTTAGCTCGTCCTCCGTGTGGATGTTGCATGGGATTTACACTGTGTTTTGCGTTGGGTTTATTGTACTGCTAATGACAGGTAAGATAAAGTATACTCTGGCGTAAATGTAGTAAATACACCTGTCTCAAATTATTAGGAAAGTAAAGGATGACTAAAATTCACTATGACAGTGAAGCCGCATAGTTTCATTTAGAGGCCTTTGGTACATGTTTAACTGTTGAAAAGAACATTTAGTCTCTGAAGAAGATCTTGTTAAGATCGAAATATTAGGCCCTCTTAACTTATTTGATTTGTATATTTCAGGTCATTCCAGCCAGTAAGCAGTTTGCAGCAGTATTAATCTTATTCATATTTAAAAGAACGATCTCTTTAGTCGTGTCATTTTTAGTCTGGTGGAAGATTTCAATACTATTCAATACTATTCAATACTAATAGGGCTCTTACTATACCGTGGACTGTACATGTACATGTACATGTACATGTATATACTTTGCGGCAGTGTTGAACGTTGACGACAGTGATTTGACTAAACTTGCCGTCTTTTTTCCTAGGTGGTACAACGGCACAGTGTAATGATAACCAGTGTGCCATGATCAGCAATACAATCAGTTTCACAGTCGAGAGCAACATCAGTGACAAATGCTTGGATGAAGGCACAACTATCACCATATTATGCAACCGAGGCTTCCAGACCCTGGTCGCTGAATACAACGCCACATGCGATGGAGAAACATTTGAAGAAGAAGAATCTTGCGAACTGGGTGAGTCAAGGAAGTTTATGTGGAAGTAATTGAGGGAGTTTCCTATCGTAGCCTTGGCGTCTCTTCAGGTACAGATCGAATAAAAAAACAGCCTGTCCAAACAATAAATGTTCATGTTTAGGTACAAATACGGGTACCCAAAATAGAAAGGACTGGTAAAATAAAAGCTTACATCGCAGAACAAAAGCATCAGTTTGTCATAAAAGAAGACAGAGTAATGACCTAGTTGATTAAGTTGGTCAACTGATTCACTGATCGACTGACTTAATTACTGGCTGAGCTGAGAAGTTCGTCCTTGTCAAAAAAGAACTTCAAGTCCAGCTCGACTAAACAAAATCTACCCTTTTTTCATTCACAATTTCAAATGTGTATTTTCCCTTTTTAGACCTCCTGACCCTGTTCATAGCAATCGTCTCGATGTTTGTCATCGTCTTCGTTTTTGTTCTCCTGTTTTTCCTCGTTTGGAAGAGGTAAGCACTTCCTTAAATCCTTCAATCTTAAGATGCTCGGTGTTCATGAGTGAGGCAAAGCAAGGCAAAAGGGACACGAGATAACATTCCACTCAGAAATCACAAGGGTGGACCGAGAACTGGTTTTTGAATCGTACAACATCGAGTCAAAAAACAGATATTCACAGTTTCGAAAAACAGATATATTCACAGTTTACACCACTATTCTTAAGACAAGTGCTGACATGAACATTTCATCATTAACAATCTAGCCAAGAATATGGGGCAACCAGCGGCAAAAGAATCGTAAGCAATTAAAAAGGAATCTCATATGGAAAACGTCAACCAAAACCAGGGCTCCAAGGGAGAACAGTTCTTTGATAACTGATGGGACTACCCTGGTTAAATAAAATGAAACAAATTAAGAAAATTGAAAAAATTAAACAGAAAATAAAAGTACATTAGAGCGAACTTAAACCGGGACCATTGCCAATACCTTCCATTCAAACATTAGGAAGTCAAACAAAGTGGAACATGTGCCACTGCTGTTAACCACATCACCGTTGTTTACTTCGCTTACTTCTATAGAGTTTTACTTTTATAAAAATGTATGATTTTATTTAGGTATACCAAGAAGAGAAAGAAAGCTATGTACGACAGTTCCCGGGATATATCAGAAATAATTGACGGGCATGATGAAGAAGAAGGGGGCGTGGACCATATTGCTATGGACACCATGCCTCCAAGTTTGATTCCCATTGAGCTTGAGGACCCATACGACACGCAAAATGAGGTGGGGACGCAGACCGCAGTTGAGGTTCATTACGCTAACGCGTCGGCTGCTTTGAAAAACGAGGCTCGGCCAGCTGCGATAGGCAACGGGGACGTACTGTATGCCAACAGCTCAGCCATGGTGGGTGCAGAAGACACGATTGATGGGCACGGTACCGTCAATGAGAATGGGATGTTACCGAGAGATCCACAAGCTGGGAACAGTACGGACAGACTCATTGATACAGAGCGCGACGGATCAGATGGGGAGGGTTCCGCGTTGAACCCGTACGCAAGCATCGGCGACTGGCCCCTGAATCGGGCGCGAAGGGGGCCGTCTGACGCGTCACAGGGCGGTAGCGTTAGGGTCCGCCCGGTAACCGCTCCCCCGGTCTTTTCAGACAAGTCGGCTTCTCTCCGGGTTTTGAATTCCACGGACGATATACCGATAGAGGCTCTGTATGCCAAGATCAACAAGGTGAAGCGAGCTTCTGAACGATGGCCACCAGGCAGAAAAGACCCGACCCGGCTTCACGGCAGACCGGCTGATATGAACGACTTACTGCAACAAATCGACAAGCCAGGTCACAGTCCGTCCCCAAAGAACGAGGACTCATCAAATCGACCTGCGGAAGAATCCAAAGAAGTGGAGGGCTTGTACGCGGAAGTTCCAGAAGAATGGCCCAGCGGTTCAGACCAAGCGATTCCCCCTCTAACGGCCCCCAAACCCGCCCGTAATAGTCGCAAAGTTTCGGACAGAAGACCAATCAAGCGCTACGTTCCACCGTCCCGGTTACACTTACAGGGTAAGAGCAGCGAAAACGCCGCCATGTACACCGAAGTGGACAGATCACGTCCCGCCTCCAGCCAAAACCTTCTCATCAGCAGCACATTCGCCCCGCCCTCCCCTCCCCCAATCAATGGGACGGAGGGTATGTATGCTAAAATTGACCAAGACAGGAAGTCTAGAAAGAATGCAGCACAGGGCGACCATGATTCTCACAGTACCGATGAAGGATTTGTCGACCATACCACCAAACCTTAAAAACTCCGACTCGTTACCAAGTTTAATCGAATTAGACTCACCAGACGTAAAACAAAAATAACAAAAATAAATGTGCGCAACACTTAACAAGTAAAACTAATTAAATTGCGTGAATCTTTCGGTACAGATATTTGCTTTTGAGAAAAAAAGTAATTTAATTCATTAAATCTAGGAAATATGACATGTACGCCATGACATCATAAAAATGTCATAACAAATGTAATTACATGTAAATAGAACGTGGATATACGGAAAATCTAAGGATACTTTCTTTGCATACATGTATACATAATGGTCTTGGTATAAATGTACATGTTAACGTTTGGTGCCTTTTTCAGAAAATAAAAATATATATACAAATGTTTTTATTTAATTAATTGGCCATTAGGAGCTGTATTTAATGATGAATAATAACTGTGTATACTATGCAATAAATAATACTTTACAGAAAAATGTTATAGGATGAATAAATGTATTCGAAATTGTACGGACTTAAATTACACGAATTGCTATTTAGAGAGTATTGTACATTATGTTATCCATTTGTATCTACACGTACGTGTACATGTATACTGCATATGTACTGTTGACACGTAGAATAATTTTGGACAATGGTTTTTATTATGTAATAGGCAAGTTCGAAGTCGGGCAGAAGGAGAACAAAAAATTGTATTAATTTTGCATGTTTGAAACCCTTATATTTCAATGTTATCAATTTAATTATTTTCTTTTAAATTTCATCTTTAATTTTATTGTCATCTTTTGTCATGTTTTTGGAACTTGTGTAGCATGTTATCGTTACGGTGTTTTTTTGTATGCTGGTTCGAAACCCTATTAATTGTATTTTTTTTAATTTATCATGTTATAATTGTATTCATTCTTCAATGTCCTTCCGGAACTTCGTTGCCGTTTATGTTCAGAAGGCTCACACTCGACAAGCTTGCTGTTTGCGAGTCCCCTGCATCTCTGGGTAATTATGTATATTATTAATTTTAATTAAGCTACATTGAATTATAATAGTTATAAAGAGCAAACCGACTCGTTAAGCCTCGAGATACGATAAAGTAACGTAACTTGTTTGCTCTTTAAACAACAAGTCTCATTCATTGTCCTAATTAGGTTTAGTCAAGTTTATAAAGAAATAATATTTTTAAAAGCGAGATATTTATCCTAGTAACAATGTGTACACCGATATATTTCCAGTCACTGTTGTTATACTTGCATCATTTGTATGTTAATTGTTATATTGTAATATTTTTTTTATATGAAAATTCAACATATGCAGCAGACAGGCATGGATTTAATGGCAAGTTTTATATCGCTCTCGGCATACACGTACTTATTTAATCGTGCTTTTTTATGACATAATAACTTAATGACATCATAGCAAGACCTATCTCAAAGGCAAATAACCGCAAAAAAATTGTGAATGTGAAATAAATATTTACTCAAGTCCACACTGAAAAATTGTCCATTTTTTCGTTGCATTTTCGGGTGAAAAGTCAAAATGCCGTCATACTCCTTTCATTGTAAAAAACTGGACAAAAAAATAAACGCCCACAAAAATATAAACGCCTTCAAAAATTGTTATTTGTCTTGATTTGTAAACAACGTTTGTGTCCATCTCAGCCGGTGAGGAATTGCTCAGTGATGCAGTGATTCCACCCACAACACAGATGTGGGTTGAATTACTGCATTACTGAGCAATTCCTCACCGGCAGAGATGGACACAAATGTTTACAAATCAAGACAAATAACCATTTTGGGGGCGTTTATATTTTTGTTCAGTGTATGTGTTAAAGGTATTATAGTAATAAAATAGTCCATCATTTGTCAGTTGTGAATTGTTATCGTACTCAAAAGTACTCAAAATCTAAAGAATGGTGTTTAACAACTAACCTTAATAAGTTTTAGCTCTGTGAATGCTGTATATTTTTTTAAAGAGTCGGGGGGGGGGGGGGGGTTTGGGTTTTAAACGATGGTTTAGCCAATCATCGTTGGAATTGATAAAAACAATTCCACTTTATTGACAATGATTAGACAGGATGCAAGCAACAATAATTCATTACTTTTATTTATTTTTATGTCTGAAAATATACAAACCTTTAAATTCAATGAAAGAAGCAACCAGCAAAGAAAATATTGTGTTTTTTTGACGAATTTAATATTTCCTAAAATACCTCCAGACTAGTGCAAGTCTAAACAAAAAAACACACCAAAACTTGTAATTTCAAAAAATTACAATGCACTTGAATGTATTACACCTCGCCAAAAAAAGAAGAAAAAAACCCACAAAATGTTTATGCTGTGTGCATTGATGTACATGTACACAATTTATTGACCGGCATAATCCTGGGTACAGTGTGCATGGATAACAATAGATGTTGTGAGCCATAAACATTAAATAATATGTTTGGTAATGCATTCCAGAGGTGAACTCCCACAGTAATTGCACCCCCGACATGGTGACATGCACTTTTATGATAAAGACCATGACCTACAAAAACACACCCAAGAAATAGTAAACTAAAATCAAAATGATATACCCGACCGTCGTCGGGTAATATTTTGCTCAAAAGGCTTTTCGCGAGATCATAATTTCACTTTAAAAAATATTTTAGCACATTAATTAGCAAGACACCAACCAAAACACTTAAGAAAACTTTCTGCCTATAAACTATTGTTATGACTGCACACCTGCATACAAAAGGTTCTTGACAAAGAGAACAGGTGACTGTTGCTTCTGTAGGACGCCCTCTATTGACTGCACCTGTGAAATAAATAAATTAGGGAAGTTTTGCATAGAAATCTTTAACATTGTCAGGGGAGCGTTTTGCCATTCATTAACCAAAAATTGGTTCTGTTGTTTCTCCTTGGTTAACCAGTTCGCGCCGGGATTATTTTAACATCGCCGAGCCGACGGGCGGGATTATTTTTAACGAAACTCGATCCGAAGCGTGTTCAGGCCGATAGTGCTGGGTAGCACACCCATGCATTTCCGGCCTTGCGCGCTGCTGACATACATTTCCGAACTTGAACTTGGCGTGTTTATGCGTCATCCGTTTTGAATTTGGGGGAATTTTTGCGTTTATATACGTCATCCGGCGCGAACTGGTTAATTGTTTTGGGAAAAATTGAATATTGCACGAGTGTGTGTAATTCTTGCCTGCTGAAAATGTTCAAAAAAAACCCCACCAAATCAGTTCTTGGTTCTGACTGTTTATGTATGAAGAAGCTTTATCTAAATTTATCATAATTAAATAAAATTCCTGTATTGGAAATAGTGAGCTTAATAATCATATGAAAAAAAATAATACTTACATTGTCAAACCACCTGGATAAATGCATGTACTTTTCTTTTTCGTGGAAGGTGAGATGAGCCTACAGATTTAAGGTACAATTTGGAGGCAAACTTGAGCTATACACTGAAAATCGAGGGCTCACAAGGGGGATCAAAACATTGTGAGATGACATGTATGGCTGTTTTTTGGAAGAGGGAGGTTTAGAATTATAAGTAGAGCCTCTAAATGATCTCCTTAGAATTACTGCTTTACATTGGCCGATCCAGGGGGAGCCAAACAGGAACATAAAAATTAAAAAACGTTTTTATTGGACGATTTATTTATTTAACCCTAACCCTCCAGGGTATTTTGGCTAGAAACCCTGCAAGACGTATCAGAATGCATACTTTGTCACATTGACTCAATAAACACAATACTCAAGCACTCCCACCCCCCCCACCTAATAAACAAATTGTTCTTGATCTGCCCTTGTCTTGTATAGTTGTATACCGACCCTTAATTACTTTGGTGCCACTCATCCAAATAACTTAGAGACCAAACTTTGCTAAGCAGGTGGCTACAATTTAAGAAAAACAAAATTGTATCTTGACGAAGACTTACCAATGTCGACTGTAATCCATACATGATCAGCACATCAGGAAGTGTAACTCGCTCTCCGAGAAAAAATGTTCTTGTTTCAAGATATGAGTTAAGTTCCTGGAGAAGAAAATAGCATCGAGTTTTGCAGTCATATTAGCAGGTTTCCAAAAACACTGTATAAATACCGTTTTATGATTCAACTGATGGCTTTTTGATGACAAGCATCAAGAAAGGTGGACAAATAAGAAAAAGCAACACTTATCAAAATCACTCGACACTAAATTTACTTCACACATTTTAAGTTGTTTTAAGCAAAAATTCCGGACACACTCATTTTTGAGAATTTGAAAAAATTTTTATAAAAATTTAATGCTTATATGTACAGCTACAACCTTTGTATTGATTCAAAATTGGTGATATTTGTACACTCTTTGACACATAACATAATATTTTTAAATATGAATCAAGCCAAGCATAAACGAGATATACCTTTATTACTGTTGAGACGTCTTTTTCACTATGGAATCTATCAATTTCTGTGACTCTGTACTCCAACCACTGTGAGACTGCAGCTCGCTCCTTGGCATCGTGACCAATCAGGTCGCGTCGGCCGGCTGTCTTGGCGAGATAATTCGCTGCAGATGAAAGTCCGGTTACTGTGGTTCCATTTGAAGTCAGAACCGGGACCTAGGTTAAAACACCCAATTAAATTAAACAATGGGACAAGTCAAGTTTATTGTCGATTTACATAACAATTTAAAATGTAATTTTTTTGGACATGTTTGAAGAAGTTCTTCCACTTTTTTTCCCCTTCAACCAGCCAAAGGTGGATACTGGATAGACCTAATGAATCACAGCTTATACATTTAAATTATGGTTTTCTATTACTTGTATACTATTAATTAGGCCTAGTAACAAAAATAAAATCTTCTTCTTCTTCTTCCATATAAGTACAAACTTCAACGATGTGAAGATCAATGCACTGCCAGGAACACTGGGGCAAACCCCTTCTCTTTAGCGATAAGTGTTACTGGGTTCTTTTAGTTTTACGTGCATTATAATGATTAATATTAATTATTATACAATCTGACAATACACGGGACCTACAGCTTTACGTCTCATCCGAAAGACGAAGCAATAGTGGTTTCAGTGCCTTGCTTAACCAGTTCGCGCCGGATGACGAATATAAACGCAAAAATTTCCCCAAATTCAAAACGGATGACGAATAAATACGCCAAGTTCAAGTTCGGAAATGTATGTCAGCAGCGCGCAAGGCCGGAAATGCGTGGGTGTGCTACCCAGCACTATCGGCCTGAACACGCTTCGGATCGAGTTTCGTTAAAAATAATCCCGCCCGTCGGCTCGGCGATGTAAAAATAATCCCGGCGCGAACTGGTTAAGGACACAGGTGTCGAGGCCGAGATTCGAACTCACGCTCTGCGGAACAGAAAACCGGGTTCTTAACCGCTCGGCCACGACACTCCACTAATTCATGTTTATTGTTTGAATTTAACATTTATTGATTTAGACCTAAACATACTAATGGCCCAGTCACAATGTCGGCGATCTGTCGGGGATTAGTTTTGGCCGGGGGTCGTCGTAGAAAATAAAGAATCCTTGAACAATCCTAGCAATAATCCTTATATACACGGCGATTTACTACGATTCCACCGTACGATTCGTCGGAGACGATCACAGAAAGCGTACGAATCGTCGCAGGGCGCCTCCGATTCAGTCGGAGGGCGCCGGAGACCACTCGCAGACATTGAATCTCAACCTGAATTTCCAATCCCACACAGAATCTTGCGACTAGTCTCAGATTATTCGGAGGACGCCTCCGATTAATCGGAGGGCATCGTAGGTCATCGGAGATTGTGTCTGGGATGCCCAAAATGGGTGAAAAATCTTGCGAGCAATCTTAAAATTTTAAGTTCAAAGTTGGGGACCGCGACGGGTGTGGCGATGCCAAAAAAATCTGCGACAAGCCGCAGGCGTCCGGAGAGCGCCTCC
Organism: Crossaster papposus; assembly: GCA_037893245.1. Taxonomy (NCBI): domain Eukaryota; kingdom Metazoa; phylum Echinodermata; class Asteroidea; order Velatida; family Solasteridae; genus Crossaster; species Crossaster papposus. The sequence goes on along the minus strand of JBAIAA010000120.1, from coordinate 1,307,636 downwards.
GACGGGTGCAAAATCGTGAGATCTGTCTCAAGATTTTGTTCAAATTTTCCGGTTTTACCCATCGCCGACGCATCGCAACTGATTTGTGACTGGCCCATTAGTTAAAGCAAGTTAAGACACTGAGGTACCAGATCGACTGAGTAGTCGAATGCTTGGCCCAATAGAATAATTAATTTCGTAATATTCATAATTAATATAATAATATGTAGGGCCTTTAATTGTAAATTAAGAAGTATTGTAACGATGTTAACGTTAGAGGGCGCTCAACAATCCATCCGGCCAGTCGGACGTGTTTGCCAAAAAACTAACGTCACCAAGGCATTTGCGTGTTTATATCACGCATAAAAATAGTGAAGATTATTACCTTTGTCTCACTGTTAACGTTCACTTTCACGCCTCTGACATCGAGAAATTTAGCCAACGCCTTCAAATCCTGTTTAATATCTGCCATTTTTCTGATGAAATTTCTAAAAAATGTTACTCGTGCTTTCGTTTCTGATCCTGCACGTTTAACGCGAATAGCGCCCTCAGGTGTTTGTTCTAGCGATTAGGCCGTTTTGAAAACCTCAGTTTTGTCTCTGAATTGGCTTCGTTCTGAAACGGAACCACAGCTGGGGTTTGTTTGAAAGCTCAAACAATAGTTAAAACAATTTGTACAAGTCAGTCGATTTTATGTTTTAGATAAAGCTAACAAAAACAAACTGTTCCTAATCTATATATTTATTTTATGCTTGAAATTAATGATTTATGGAGTAAAACTGCACTGTATTGATATTATGGCATATTTGGTAAATGTCGTACAACTCGGCCCCAGACAACTCGGCCTGAGACAACTCGACCGTCAAAACAATAAATTTAACTTTCCCTAAAAGTTGTTTTTGTTACAATTTGCTTTTTTTATATTTTTAATAAACCATGATAAGTAAATAATACCAGTTCTAGGACGATAGAACCTGCTCTGCGGCACCACCGTGCTCCTGATTTGGGCGGCACACCGACGCACGCGTCACCGTCTAGTCTGCACGATGACCGGCGTGGCATGCCCGGCGCACCGTGCGCGCTACGCGCGCTGTATACATGTTAAAGTCGGGTTGTCTTGACGGTCGAGTTGTCTCGACTTGGGACCAAGTTGACTTGGTGCCGAGTTGACTTGGGGATGAGTAGACTTGGACCGAGTGGGTTTGGGGCCCGAGTTGATTCAAAACCTTATGTACATCGTACACAATGTACATTATGTGTGCATGCCAATTGTCATTAGTCATGCACTCTCTAAAATCGTGTCGCGATGGCCGTTTTCCATTGTTGAAAGGTTTACCCTGACCTAAAAATAACAGCTGATTTCGGTCTTTTATTGTACCGAGGACTAATTTAAATCAACAAGATGTCTGGCTCCATTTACCACTATAGTGATTCAGAGTATGAGATGGTTGATCCGTTACAGGAGAGTCGGACTCCGAATAGCGAAAATTCCAGGACAGTTGCACCGGAGCCGGCAAAGCGACGGGGGCCCGTTGGCTCAATTAGCCCACAGAAGCCGCCCCGTCCAACCAGCATGGCAGGATCGCAACCGCGAAGCCACAACGGAAAAGACAGTTCAAATGTATTTATTTTATATATATGGATGTCAATATTACTGTTGATTTTAAATAAAAAGAATTGGGGTTGTTGATGATAATTTTAATTAAAACAAACAGCTTTGTTACTTATCAATTCAAATTTCAATTGCCTATTTATATAATCCAATTATGTCAAAAAAATTTAACTCATTTTAATAAATCTAAACCTTTTCTTTTCTTCAAAAAATAGTCTTCTATACAGATGGATGATATTCAGGTTTCAGAGCCACGGTATTCTGAAGTTCCTGAACCATACGAATCTATTCCCATCAAGTCCCAACCTGCCGACCAAACTTTCAACAAGCCACAAGAAAAAGTTCAACCCACAAATAGAGCCAGTTCTCAACCTGCTGAACCCAGTTTCATCCAGCCTGAAGTCCGACCCAGTACTAAATCCAGCCCTGATCGATACCAAACGTCTCAATCACCTGCAAATGATTCTCCGAGATCAGAACCATTCACCAAAGAGGAAAGAAAAAAGACAATGCTCGCCAATAAACTCAAAGCAGCTGTAAGTTATGCGCCTATAAATTGTTATCCCCCCACCCCTACCCCCCTACCCCCTACCCCTTTACCCCCCCCCCCCTTTTTACCCCCCCCCCCCCCCTTTACCCCCCCCCCCCTTTACCCCCCCCCTTTACCCCCCCCCCCCCCCCACCTCACGACCCCCACCCCACCTCACGACCCCCACCCCACCCCACCACCCCCACCTCCCCACCCCCCCCCCATCCCCCCTCCCCCCTCCCACCCCCCCCATCCCCCCTCCCAACCCCCCCTCCTCCCCATCCCAACCCCCCTCCTCCCCATCCCCAAGGCTGCCTGAGATTTTATGAAAATCCCCTCGTCTTGGGTAGGGCAGCTGAAGGAGGGGGGGGGGGGGGGTGGGGGGGGGGTTGATAGGCACATTATACCGGTATGTTAAATAAAATCTTAAATTTGCAAAATACAAATTATTCTCTTGGACAACTTTATCACTTTACATTTAGAGAAGAACACAAATTCCCATATATTCAACAATTATGAAGATTGTTTGCCTGTTGGGCCTAAAACAATTCTTAAATAATTTATAATAAACTCCATGATCACAAGTCACTTAAGACTTTTCTACCTTCATTTTACATCAATATATCACATAATGTTTTTTCTTACGTTGGTAAAAATTGAACACCGTTGATTGTTCTTTGTCAGGATGAGCCCGATGATGAATATGATGAGTATGAAAATTCATTTATGCAACGACATCGTCGTCCCATAATGGTGAGGAGTGCTGAGTTTATTAAAACTCAAAATTGGAATAGTTTGGTTTTGCCTCACCCACTTAATACCACTAACACAACACTCGAGTTCCAAAACTGCCGTGATTTTAACATTCGACTTTCTAACCATTCTGCTTCCTGAACTTATTGATTTACCATGATTTTGTAAATTATGTATCCTGCCTTAAAGGTAGTGTACACCATTGGTAATTTGTTGAATTATCAGGAATGGGTGGATTTGGGGGGTTGTATTTGATAGTAAATATCGTTTAACTGACCTGTCCGAATTTTTACATTCATGGATGCCGAGAAAAGCATGAAAAACAGCGTTTGTTTTCCACCGGCGTCGAGCAGTTATTCTTATGTTATCTTTGTTTTTTCGCGCTCGCCGGACGGCGAGAATGAATTTTGGTTTATACAATTCAATTTTTTGGAACAATTACAGGATATCTAGGGCCCTCATTTTGCTGGATGCCTACAATCATTATTTACTTTTAAATAAGTAAGATATTTCTTAATAATTCGGTAGTAAATTTTTTCGATATCTGCAAATGGTGTATACTACCTTTAATCCTTTTAAAACATTAATCCAACAGACTAATAAGTAGTAAATCTGTACGGGGGCCAGCTATCGTCAATCATTCAAACATCTTGCGGCTATCAACTCTCTAAAATAGGAAATATGTAATCACAGTTGAGTGAGAGTACAGTTGCCTTAAAGCACCTCGTTTCACCTCAATGCCTACTCAACTTGATAACCCACATCTCACACGCCCGAGGACGCATTTCCCAGATTCAAAACGAATGATGCATAAACACGTCACGAGCAAGGCCGGAAATGTCTGTCGGCGGCAAGCAAGGCCGGAAATGCGTGGGTGTGTTTCCCGGTACCATCGGCCTGAACCCGCCTCGGATCGAGTTTCGTTAAAAATAATCCTGCGCCTCGGCTTGGTAATGTTAAAATAATCCCGGCGCGAACTGGGTGACATGTTTTTGTGTATTACTAACAATTGCAACAATTTATTAGAGTTACAGCGGGCATTTTTCGCTAACAGTAAGCAGAGCAATGAATGTGTGCCCAGGACTTATTCCCAAAAAGGAAGAGTCCCACATTCTTGATCCGATCTTGGATTCATTAACCATCTTGTTTAACTCCAATGCACCTCAATATTCGGCCCCCCAAAATGCCTGTGTATACTCCTCAAATGCACACAGCTGGAGTGCATTGGCATTTCGCACTGCCATGCAATAAACAACTCTCATAGAGCAAGAGTTAACCTTAAAATACCTTAAAAAACAAAAAACACTTTTCTCAATATTCTTGAACTAGGGCACTGTTAGCAGTATTTGGGGGTAAAATCAATAGTAAATCAAGGATAATTCACGTCAGGTTACACATTCCAATAGCATATTACATATATTTTTGTTCATTGTGTATTTTTTGAAATTTCTAAACTGCTTAAAAAACAGGAATTGGCGTTAGAGCACCAACATCAACTAAAATTATGGCCTTAAATTGCTTAATGCTGCACACTGCATTGTGTATATAATTATGAAAAAGCTTCCAACATTGTATTTTCCAATTGCAAGAAAATATATTGTGCCTCCTACCCATCTTTATTATAATTGTTATTATGTATTTGGCATCCACCACATAAAAACAACACAGTACAATTTTTTTTAAAATAACCTGTGGCACATAATTATGCATGGAGTTAAAAAAGGTAACTTAAAAACTATGATACGAAGGCCTCCAACCCCAGTGCCACTGGCTTACAAATATAAAATATTAAAATAGATTTCTGTTATGATAGAAGAATATTCTATTATATTCTGTGTTTCAGGTCGTTATTTTTCTACTACTTGTTGCGTTGGCCATAGCAATCGGAATTGGTTCCAGCAATGCAGCCTGTAAGTATTACTTTATCAAAACCAATTCTGTCAGAAGATTTCTACTTCGCCATTTGAAAACAGAGCGGACATAAAAGTTTAGATGTTTAAGGTTTAACCAGTTCGCGCCCGAGGACGACGTATATACACGCAAAGTTTTCCCCAGATTCAGAACGGATGACCATAAACACGCCACGAGCAAGGCCGGAAATGTCTGTCAGCAACGAGCAACGCCGGAAATGCGTGGGTGTGCTTCCCGGCACTATCGGCCTGAACCTGCTTCAGATCGAGTTTCGGTAAAAATAATCCTGCCCCTCGGCTCGGTGATGTTAAAATAACCCCGGCGCAAACTGGTTAACAGTTTAGGTTTACAGGTTTTTTAAATTTTTTATCAAAAATAGTAACAATGACATATATCTAAATTCAATTTAGTTCTGTAGTGCACAAAAGTGAATCTTGTGGTACTTGTTCGCTCATAATTATCATTTTCCAATTCTCTGTCTTTTTTAATCAGCGGTGAGCTTTGAGGGAACATTTTCCAAGAACAAAGGCAAGATGTGTGTGCACGAGTGTAAAGACAAAAACAGGTGAGTTGCCTAGTTATGCACAATAATTATTTGTCCGTTATCATACAAATAATGAATGTTTAAGAGAAGTATACACCATTTTCAAACATAAAAAAAACTACTGAATTATAAAAAAAATATCCTTCTTGACCGTAAGTGAATAACAGTCTCAAGCATCCTGTGAAATCACGGCACCTGGTGTGCTGTGATTTTCAAGAAAAGTGGATATTTGTATCAATTTCCAATGATTGCCGGCTGGCAATCGTTGGAAATCTATTTTCAAACAGTGCCCCAAATTTATTAAATTTAGTTTACTCCACATTTATTTTCAATACTGTTACACATCCATAAATGGGTGCAAGTCAACTAGTCTGGTTTCCCAACCTGCTAATTCCTTGAGGTCTATAAATTGCTCCGTTCCTTTTGAAACAAATCAAGTATTTTTTGTAATCACTCCTTTCATTTCTTTTTTTTTGCATTTTTCTCCAGAAATTTTTGCCAGAATGCCTCTCATTTATCATTTATATAAGTAGCATTTCTTGTATAATTTGCGTTGACTCTTGACAATATTTTTCCCTAGATATTCTACCCCCCCTTTGGTCGTGATCGCACTGAATGGATTCCAGAGTGGTTTCTTCAGACACCAGTCTCTTGTCAGTAATATAGCACGGCTTGGTAAATCATTTTACTGTATATTACGTCTTCAAACTTTGTAAAATAATAACAAACTTGTCAAAGGAGGAGGGGACAAGACAACATTCAATCCAAGATGAAAGGAGAAATTTTATAAAAAACGTCATATAGCACGACTTGATAAATCATTTTACTGTATATTACGTCTTCAAACTTTAAAATAATAATGAATAAGATTAAAACTGCTGCAAACTGCTTACTGGCTGGAAAATAATAACACACTTGTCAAAAGAGGAGGGGATAAGACAACATCAAACTAAGATGAAAGGAGAGAGGTTTAGAAAAAAAATCAACTTTGCTACTTGAAATCAATACAAACGCGGCACCCAAGGCTGCTAGAAATTTCTTATTAATGTTTGAACTAATTGACTTCAATTTTTGGAATTTGCATTTGCTTTTTTTTTTATATTAATTTATATATTAATTTTTTTAATTTCAGCTGAGTGTGGTGTCCATGGCAACACCATTCCATCGTATCCATCAACTGGCATTCCCAATCTCTATTCTTTGGTTACAGTAAGTAGTTTTCCTAGTTTTATCTTTCCTTTAAATTCCTACTTTCCCAAACAACAACATTTTATTTTAAAGTGGAAGAGCTGTTTGATTAGTATCAACCGATTCGCTTTGCGTCGTAGGACATTTACACGCGCAAACTTTTTCCGAAAATCTAAACGCATGACTGATAAACACGCCACGAGCAACTCGGAGAAAGACCAGCAATATTTGTCAGCGACCAACTCGCAGCTGGCATGTGGGGGTGTGCTGCCCAAGGAATGTTGGCCTGGGCCCGCTGGGGTCGATGTTTGTGAAAAATAATCCTGCGCCTAGATCCGGTTTTAATTTTTTTTTACAAAACAGCGAGAACTTGGTAAACAGGTTTTACAAGAGCCCTAATGAAATGATCAAGTGGAAAAACTACCTCATTAAACAATTATTTGTATATTCAAATAACAAGTTGTTCTCGTTGTGTTAGGGTATTCACCCAGCGTACCACGGAAAAGCCTCAGATTGGTTGAGAGCTTACAGCTTAAATGAGACCGAGTTTGGTCCAGCCGAACATCCTAACACCTACAGTAGAATGGATTCTAGATGGTTCCAGCAGAATGGGGTGAGATGGCAGTACAGTTTAATTTTCCAAAAATTTAAGACTCTCAATAGACATCTGTATTCAAATGTGTCCGGCAATATGCGCACACATCGTGTTTTGCATAAAATTTGGTTAAGGAGTGAAGCCACAGGTCAGACCACCTTTGAATTATGTGACCTCTGATGTTGCCTCTTAACCAAATTTATGTAAAACACGATGCGTGCGCATATTGCCAGGCACATGGTCTATACTATGTATGAGAGTCCCAAAACCTAAAGTATTGAAAACCCCCCACACAAGAAAATATCTTTTTTTTAAAGATTTTGTTTCTCTGTTCTTACAGCTTTGGGGCATTGCTGCAGATCATGGTATTTTGACTGCTAGTCACTCGTGGATTGGACGAGAGGGCGACATTGATGAGGAACGACCTTCGTCACCGTCTTACTACCAGACATATGACAGGTGGTTAGAATTGGATTCTTTCTGGTATAAATAAAACCAAGGATTCTTCACACACAAAATTAAAAATGAAGATATGTTACATTTTCAAGGTTTATTGTTTATTGTTTATTGTTTCTGGTAATGGAACTAAAGATCCCTCAAAATTAAAAGTTCCCTAGGCACTGTAACTCGTAAGCCTGAAGAAACTTACAGTAAGAAGACAACAAGAAGAAGGTACAGTTTTAGAGGTGGGAGGAAAACCCCGGAAGAACATCCTGGAGAAAACCCACGGAATAAGGCAGGGACTAAAAATCCAATCCACATATTGGCCCAGGCCGGATTCGAACCCGGGTCACAGCGATGGAAAAGAGGAAAGAATCGCTACGCCAACCTGACTCCCCTTGGGGACGCTGAAAGAACATTCCAGAAAAAATCCATGGAATGAGGTGAGGACTGCAAATCCAATTCACATGTATGCCTGGGTGGGATTCGAACCCATGTCACAGAAGCGGATGGTGAATACTACAACACCAACCAAAGAGTTTAAAACGATCAAAGAGTTTATAGGCCGATGCAAAGTTAGAATTAGATTATTAGAAAAGAAATTTGTTCGAACGAGTAAAATAAGGATCTAAGTGGCTCACTTTGAGAGAAACACGGAATCAAATCCATTTGCAGTCCTGCAATTTCCTTTTCCATTTGACAAGCCAGTTTTCTTACTAATATGCATCTAAAAGCATAAATTAAAACTAGGATTATATTCAGTGGAAGGCACAGAACAAGGTGTTTGTTACAAAATGTGCATTTTGGATTTACATAGACACTTTGTTTCCATTCCAGTGAAGTTGACTATCGCAATCGGATGCAAACAGTACTGAATTGGTTACACCTAGACTCATCAGAAAGGTAAGAAAAATATTAAGTTATCTCAGGCTATTCTAAATTACATGGCTATGGCTGAAAGTAACACAGGTCTATGTGAAGTGGCTGTAGCCGCTACTATACACCCATGTGTAATATTAAGCTATAGGCTAGTAATTCGGACGCGGCTTAAATTTGATTTGGCAGGCCATAATTTCCTTGGCTTTTGTTGAAATTTAAAGCAATTTTTGTCAGGAATTGCAACTATACGTCTTTATTCACATGGCCCTAATGAATTATCACCTGTTTTTAATCAAAAATACAAATACTGGTATTCTCTGTAGATTTTCAGCAGCTTTTACAAATTTACGAATGTTCGGTTTTATTTCCCAGACCGGGTTTTATCACCGTCTACTTTGAAGATCCTGGAGTAACAGTTCAGAAGTATGGCTTAGATTCTAAGGAGGTAAACACAGAAAATAATAATGTAATTGTCCCGTTGGGACTTTACAATGTATTATATTATTTTTATTTACTCCTTTCTTTACTATTTATTTATCTTACTGGTTATGAAACCAAGGATTCCTCAAAAGTGCCCTAGGCACTGTAGCTCCAAAGCCAGAAGAAACCTATAAGAAGACAATAAGAAAAAGTCACAGTAAATACAAGAAACAGAGGTGGAGGAAACCCCACAAGATGTTATCGGAAAACCCACATATAAGTTGGGACTAAAAACCAAATCCCAATGTGTAAACCAGGGCAGGAATCGAACCCGGGTACCAACAGTAGTGGAAGGCGAGGAAAGTAACTTTCGCCAACCTTACTCCATACCGAATTCCTAGTGCTGGGTTGGTTTGGGGTGGGATAAGGAGTACAGGCAAGCGGTTTGGGGGCGGCACAGAAATTGATTAACATTTCAAAAATGTCATTAGGATCAACGTAATTATGGTGTTAAACTTAACAGAGTAACTACAGCTTACAAACGACCCCAAAAACATAATGAGACATTTTCCTTTTGTGACAGACCATGAATAGCCTCGCCAGGGTTGACGGTGCCATAGGCGTGCTTCTGGACTCCATGTTTAAGGAGTCGAATCTTGGCTGTATCAATGTCTTGGTGGTGTCGACAGGAGGCATGGCAGAACGAAGCTGTGATCGGACTTACTATCTTATTGATGTGAGTAACGGCCAGTTTATACTTGCCGTGAACGCGAATTCTCAAAAGTTGAACACATTTCAAATTCCATTTTAATTTTGGCGAATTTTTTCGCAGCAAATGCTTTGTGATATTAAATTCGCTTCGCGTTTGTGGATGGATTAAAGAGAGTTCTTTTGTGATCGATATAATGATTTATCTTTCTTAAGATCTTTCTCAAGACATTCTGTACATTGTCTGTTCACCTCAGGACCTCCACAATGTCGATGATTTTACATTGCTTCCTGACTCGGTGACGTCTGTAGGAAGGATAACTCCAACCGACAGAGGTAAACCAAGACGAAATATCAATATTTACTTAGACAATGCAGTTAATATTTGTGCCTGCCTCAATATCCACCAGCATTATTTAAAAATAACTCATATAGTTATTCACATTACAATGGACCATATGCGTAGCAGCCATCTTAGAGGGCAATGCCTTTTCATGTCATTAAACCTGCTGTACACAATATGCCCTCTAAGATGGCCGCTATGCACAAGGTCTATACTAGTATTGCCCATTCTTTGTTGTACTCTCCAAAACACTTGGATATTTTTAAATTTTGCTTGTAAAGTCAGTGGCCAGCAAGAAAAGAGTTAATAATTAATTTTAGGCAATGAAATATATTTATTTTGTATTGCTCACAGCCCCACTTGAAATGGATACTTCAGAGGAAATTATGGAACATTTGCAGGTAAGTTTTGCAATAAATTCTCCACGATTAAAGTCACAGCAAAACTGAAAATAATCACTACATATTTCTCATCAAATATAAATGCAAGGTATACTGCTGCCTTGCCGCCTCAGTTTGCTTCCACTGTGTACACGATCTCATACAACATAAGGAGCTTAAGTGCAGGTACCTATATTATTTAATATCATCTTAAATATATTTGCACAGTCGCAGCCTCTGGGAACCAGACCTAAGTTATTCATCTAATACTTTTACCCCATACAGTGTAAGGTGGAGCATGGACAGGTGTATACTAAGAGACTGTTACCAGTACACCTGCACTCCTCTTACAACCTCCACTACGAGGACACAGTGGTGTTAATGGACGAAGGATGGACATTTGCGAGGTATGGCTGTGTTAAAATTACTTGGCTACGGCTTAACATTACACACGAGTCTATGGTAGCGGCTGCAGCCACTACCATAGACTCGTGTGCAATTTTAAACCATAGCCAAGTAATTCGGACACAGTACAAGTGTGTAAATGCCTTCAATCGGTGAAGGGGGGCATTGTCCGACCGTTATCCCTCTTTTGTTTATACGTTTTCGGATGATCTCCATAGGATTTGCACACGAGTCGGAATCGGGGACCTTGGCGAAATAGGGGACCCTATTGTCCTCTATTGTTATATGTCCCCTATTTCAATCAAAAACAAGCCCAGCCTAAGATTCCACTTCAAATTGTTGTTACAGTTTTATATCTAGTAATGAAACCAAGAATTCCTCGAAGCAGTAAGCAAGCGAGGGCGCAACAACATAAGTTTTCTGAACTACAGAGGGAGCTATTCACACTTTTCAAAATAATGGCTCATTCTATGTACAGCCTAATTTTGTTGGGCGGCCAATTTTTGTTCTCCATAGGCTACTTTCATCTCTGTCAAAACCCTTTAGAAATTTATAGAGAAAAGACCCCAAAAAGGGTTTAATTTTACAGGTTGGAAGAAAACTCAAAATAAAATCCTGATTCCTATGTCAACCTGGGAGGGAGTCGAACCCAGGACAAGAAAGGAAAAATTGTGACAACTTGACTCCCAATTACATGTAGTCGTCAGTTTTATTTTAACATATCCTGAAGTAAGGAATTGGCCAGCGATGTGGTGAAAAAATCACGACAACACATATTTTTACGGTTTGATTTATATATTTACATTAATCGTTGCTATTCAGTCGAGAGGTTTGCCCTTTTCTGTTGCTGACAAGTTACATTTTCCTTTTAATGTCAGTTTTTTTTAAAACATGACCTGAAGTAAGGAATTGGCTAGCGATGTGTTGAAAAAAAATCACGACAATGCATATTTTTAGGGTTTGATTTATATATTTACATTAATTTTATCTTTTCTATTCAGTCGAGAGGTTTGTCATTTTTTGTTGCTCACAAGTTACATTTTCTTTTTATCGTCCTTTTTAGGCAACAGGAAGGCTACGATCGTACAAACTGTAAAGGGGCATCTGGTGGCTTCAACCCTTACAGCCCCAATATGCAGGTAGCTACACACAAGTTTTTTACTTTTAGTAACTAGTGAGTGAGTGAGTGAGTTTTGGGTTTAACGCCGTACCGGCATCAGTGGCCATATTCACAGCGGGAATGTGACGTGTACAAATATAAGACAATAGGTAGTAATAAAAAACAATCAAGTGAACTGTGGAGAATATATAAAACTTGGAGTCGGAAGGAACAATTATCACACAGGAAAAGAATTAGAACGTTTCAAAAGAATGAAAGAACCATTGTGTAGAAGTATAACGATAAACTGATTCTAGGCAGTTTTCCAGAAGAATTCCGTTGGAGGCGGGCCATGGAGGATCCCCCAGACACACGCAACCTGTCTTTTGGTAACTAAATTAGGTTGATAAAAAAATCTAGTATACAGTTTAAAATGTGTGCCAAATGTTTAAGAATACCACAAGAATAACTTGAATAAATTACCACAGTACCACATATGCTGCATGCTCAGCTCATAATCCTAATTTAAACATGGGCTACTATAATTAAGTTATGTAAACAAATTTGGAAATTTACCTGTATCCGTATTGTATTGATGTAAACAATTAAATCATTAAACGACAGAAATCACAGTAAACTTAGTAATTAAATGACAGAGAGATTACATTAACCATAACTCCATAGTGTAGTTTACTAGAAACCTAACCCATCCTTACAAATTACAAACTGTACACACAAACTGTTGGACTCTGATGGTATGCCTTACCCAATGTAAAAGACGATCAGTCTAAGGGGTCCAGAAACTAGTCCCCATCCTAACAGATTCCAACAAAACCTATGTTGGAGTTTGACTGGATTGGAGATTGTTAGGGTTAAACGACAGAGACATCAAATTAAAGACTAGCTTAGCAATCAAGTACTTGAATTTAAACTCAATATTGGATTTTGGGTCGACCCTAATCCAACTCTTCACGCTCCTATGAGTAGTTTAGTTGCGGTACCACTATTATCCTCTGGGCCAGATGGGCTATTTGAGCTGACCGACCGGGGCAAGCTTGATGGTCAAGTGTTAAGACTTCTTGGAACGAGTCCCACACCAGTGATTTTCTCTCAGGACCACACTGAGTACAGTGCTTGCCATCATATTGGAAGGTACTTTAACCCTAACCCTCCAGGTACTTTGTCACATTGAGTTGAGTGCAGAGTCCAGCAAGGTCAAGCAGTCACCACAGATGCACTGCTGTGCTGGGTCAGGCAGGGTTAGGGTTAAATCTTTAGTAATGTTTTTTGTTTAATTGTTTTCTTATCTTCAGGGGATGTTCGTCGGTTTTGGAAAAAGCTTTAAGACGGCCCAGACTGTATCTGCAGTGAGGAATGTTGACTTGTATAATCTCATGGCAGGTAGAACAAAAACTTTACTATTTTCCGAACATACATCAGACTCGCTCTAAGCCCAAATGCCACAACACACTATTTTGAGAATCCAGTTCAAAGAATACCCCAAGTGTTGCCCCCCCCCCCCTCCTCCCACCACCAGTTCCCACCACTAGTTTCCCCATAAATTTTCACACTTCCCATCCCCCTGCCTCAATGCCCCACCCCAACATGTCTTATAGAGATTAATTTTGTGTATTTTCGTCACTGTTCAGAATGATAGCGATAATTGTATTTACACCTGTTGCATTAATTGTACTGTAAATGTCCCCCCCCCCCCCCCCCCCCGCTTCCCTCCAAATCGTAGACTATGGTGCTGACACTAACCACATCGACGAAGACATGGCATATGATAGTCTTAAAAGATATTTAAGTAAAAAAAAACTAAAACCATTGTACTGTAAAGCCCATTATAGTAAAACAAATATCAAAGTTTACTATTTAAATCTTCACACAGAACTTATCAATGTGACACAAAGAGACAACAACGGCTCGGCGGGTATTTTCAGCGATGTCCTGACATCGCCTAAGACGCAAGAAACGGACTCCTTGGAGTTCTCATCTCCAAGGAACTCGGAATGCAGTTACCCAGAAAACGACGACGAGTACGATCAGAGGAAAGAAGATTCCGATACGGGCTGCATCTGCACCCAAGCAACTCTGGATGTAAGTTTACCAGAAAGTGGAGCAATTGAAAATAGATTTTCTGTGAAGTATTTCCTTGTTATGAAAGGCATAAATTAGTCACAATGATTAATCAAAACAAAATATTTACGTCCTTCCTATTAACAAAAAATTGTTTTATTTGTTGTCTTTTTTTAATGTCATTTTTGGTGTTTTTGTTTTATTTGAGATGAATGTGACAGGTTGTTTGTTTACCTGCAACAATATTTACGTTCTCCCCATTAATAAAAATTGTTTTATTTGTTGTCTTTTGTTTAAGTAACATTCCCTCCCCATTTTGTTTTTGACAAATTTAAAGATCACGTATAATAACTTTTCTATTTATTGGATATTTTTTGTCAGTCTTACCCAGAAACTAACAGCGTGGTACTGAAGGAGAAAGATGAAAGTATCAGGCAAACAAACGGTAAGTGTCGTTAATATTATTTACTTTTAAGACTCTGTATTTATTTATAATATTTTTTATTTATTAATTAATTAATTTATTTATTCCTGAAAACCAACATCGGTGAACCGCCACTTACAGGCATCAGTTAAAAATCAAAATTGAAAACAAAGTAGAATTTGATATCAAAATAAATACAATATTTGCTACAGATTAAAATAATTAATTAATTGATCAGTTCATCCACTTTTAGTAAGTCTCTGCACAACCCAATCGTGTACTTTTTCCGGATCGAGAGCCAGCCTGTTTTCCTCTAACAGATTAAGGTACCAATAACCGACTAAGTATAAACAATGTCCTAAACCAAGACGTTTTAGTCCATCTTGACTAGGCCAGCCAAGTCTTTTTTGTCCCACTTCTGTTGCGTTAAAAACAAACCACTCATTTTTCAAGACACAGCATGTTCACAAAATGATCGGGACCTCATTTGTTATTCCAAACCTTTTCATATTCAGCTGCAATTTCCAGACAGAGAAATGCTCCCTTTGGTTTCCCCAAGATCTCGAGAAACGTCGGACCCACAGGGCAAGATTACTGTGAGCTGTTTCAGTCCAACTTCGTCGCTGCCTTTGAAAACAAACTCAAGATCCCTCTACTTGCCTCTTTCACTCTACGAAGAAATGTAAGTTTTTTTCTCCTTGTTGTTGCCTCTGTTTTGAACTTCCTACCTAAACTTTGTTTCTTTCCTAAACTTTGTTTCCTTCCAAACTATAATCTGTCACAATTTAGGCAAAGAGTAAAGAAATTTTCTAAGTATTTCTAATTTGAAGCCCACACCTTTGAGTTGCCTCATCAGCGTTGTGTTAAAAAAAAAGTTCATCTGAACATTTTTCGGTTAATAATTAATTATCCTACTGTTATAACTAACAACCTATAAACAAATCTAACCCCTTCTTCTCTCGTAGGGTATGAGTTAGATTTGATAGAAATGATAACTGGCTTTGTGTTAGCACTGAGAGAGGTAGGGGCATTTGTTCACCCCTATACCTAGAATACTATAAGCTAAGCAGGCAAGTTAGACACTTGTAGATTCTTGCAAATACACTTGCAAATAAGACAATTTTTTTTAATGTTTAGGCTGGTACAGCGACACAGATTGTAAACTGCTTGCGTTACGATGTCAGACTACAGCCTGAGAATTCTCCAAAATGCTCCAACTACGACCGTAGCATGAATCCCCGACTACCTATCAATGTAATACAGGGATTTCTATATGATCCATGTAAGTCAACAATCAAATTTTCAGTGTTTTTGTGTCATTTGGGGTGTTTTTTGTTTGAGATGAATGTGACAGGTTGTTTGTTTACCTGCAACAAAAACTGGAACAGGTGTTTCAGCTCCTTTGCATTCTTACAAACATTTAAGTGCCTTTGATTTTTTTATAAAAATCAAATAAAAGTATCGATAAAATAAAATAAGGCCGTGGTAAGTCAAGTTATACAATTTATTGTATTGAGTATTGCTATTTGAGTACGAGTACCTTGATGATTGAGTACAATTTTGACATGACAAGTACGAGTACTTTGGCTGCCCAAGTGCGAGAATTTTAACAATCGAGTACAAGTATGAGTACTCATAAAAAAATGTACTCAAGTAGTACTCGAGGTTGAGTACTACAACACTATAATACACGGTATTTTGGCAAATTTTTAATGTAATCAGAATTCCGTCCTGTTTACGTGGTGCCTGCGTGCGTCTTTTATTTCGTTTCAGCTTTAGCAGATTCTGTGGACAATGAGTTGAATGCCCTGACGTCAGCCAACATTGTACCCATGTATGCTGCTTTCAAACAAGGTCAGTGGGGAGTCCTACTACAGTTAGCTAGCCTGTCATTTTCTTTTAACCAGTTCGCGCCAGATGACGTATATAAACGCAAAATTTTTCCCAAATTCAAAACGGATGACGCATAAACACGCAAGTTCAAGTTCGGAAATGTCTGTCAGCAGCGAGCAGGGCCGGAAATGCGTGGGTGCGCTTCCCGGCATTATCAGCCTGAACCCGCTTCGGATTCGAGTTTCGTTAAAAATAATCCCGCCCCTCGGCTCGGTGATGTTAAAATAATCCCGGCGCTGGTAAAGTTAGTTAGCCCGTCATTTTTTTAAATAAAAAGTTGAGGAAAGCACTGAGTATACATTGATAACTACACGAGTGATTAAAGAGTAGTCTTGTATATTAAAGCATGACTGCCCTAATTCTAGAAATTGAAATTTTAGTACACTTAATTTTTATAATAAAGTAAGTTATTACTTACTTTAATAAATAAATAATCAATAAACATGATTTTTGCTAGTGTTGGTATCCAGAACATGGTGTCGTTACGGCGCCCTCATTCAACCTATTATCATCCAGTTTACGCATTTCTTTAATTGAATTATTAGATGTGTGGCTACCATTGGCCGGTAAGATACGCCAGTGGGCAAATCAGGGCAACCGATCAGCTGAGATGAACGTTGTGATTGGTCCAGTTTACGATTGGGACTCCGACACACTGCAGGACACTTACCGGGATCTGGCAGCAAGGTAATTAAAATCCCGCATTTAACTAGAAAAAGACGCTAGGTAAAAGTGCAGCCCAACCTTAAAAACGTTTTAAAAAATCATTTAAATGATCCAGATTCCCGATATAGATCCAGATCAATCTGAAAATTTATTGGAATCATCCTTGATCCATTACATATATTTAGCCACCAACTTTTGTTGAAATCTCTCCAGTAGTTACCCAACCGAATATTATTTTTTTAACTTACTTCATATAAAGACATTAATGACTCTAAACTCCCTGTCAATTTAATTACTTCTCCCGGCGTGCTGTTATTATAAAGAAAATAACAATAAAAGAGTCAAAAAATGTGTCTCAAAGATGCATTTTTGGAAATTTCCATTCGTAGTCGTTTCAAAATTGAAAACTTAGAATATTATTTTCTCGCAACATACAGCATTCACACAGAGATAAAACGTTTGCTGTTTCAAATAATACAAATGCATAACTGACAAATGATGTACTATAACTTTATGGCTGTTAAGTTATCTAGAGTTAAAGGACAACATTTTTTCCTTTTATTTTCGTCTCCTTAATCTGTGATACTTCATGCAGATGGCTGTTATGTTATCTTGAGTTAAAGGAGAACTTTATTTTCTTCTCCTTACTCCTTTCCAGCCAAGCCTGGGTTGTAGACACTCCAGTCCCATCTCACTACTTCATCGTAGCTTCAAGATGCAAGGAAGACATTAGCTTGAACATGTGCTCCTTACAGTCTCTGGAAGTGATATCCTTCGTTTTACCTCACACAAATTCCGTCAGAATCTGCAAGGTACGTTGTCGCAGGTTAACGTGTTGGAATTCTTTGCCTAGAGCATGTTTTCCCTCGTCTTATGATTGAACTTGCATACAAAATTCCAAGTCAAACTTATCTGATCAATGCCTTGTCCTTTAAAATTCACAGATTGCATGTTTTCTCTCATCTTATGATTTCTCTTGCTTCAAGAGGAATCTTAATTTCTACCTTTTGCTTCTTTGATTTTGTCCTCTTTGTAGCTCCTCACCTTGAGTGGCTTTTGTAGTTTTGCCTTGTTTGGAGCGAACTTCCATACACAAATCTGAGTCAAACTTATTTGATCAATGCCTTGTCTTTTAAAATTGACAGATTGCGCGTATTTTTCTTTACAGTCGTTTGATGACTATTTGTCGACCCACTGGACATCGGTTCAAGATGTCGAGTTGATCTCAGGACTACAGCTTTATCCTGACATGAGCGCAGATGAGGAACTTAAGATGGATTACCTTCGGTTCAAAACCAACATGCCAGCAATGTCAGCCTGGATGATGTAAAGCACTTTTCTTTCAAGTTAGTGATGAGTCTGTCCATAAATTAGTGGTTCATTTTTGTGTGTGTCCCTGTTACATATGTCAGAAGATTTCTTTTCTTAATTCATGACACACTCTTTGATGTCTTCTATCTCAAAGAGTGATTACATTTAAGCAAAGTACCTACAATTTCAACGACACCTGCATGGACAATTACTAGGACAATTACTAGGACAATTACTAGGTGTAACCAGGACACCACAAATGTCACACTTGTTAACACAATTTACGGTCAGGTCTTTTAAATGTTACTTTTATTTGGAAATATGTTATCTTTTCATAAGTTGTTCAGGGGCATTGTTTTTACCTTAGGGTCTTTACTTCATGTTTTTTTTTTTTTTTTTTTTAGCAATGAGTAACATCGTTTTTAGGTTGGTAACATCATTTTTAGGTTAGTAACATGAAATAATTTCCTACTTTAATACTTTTTGATATTATTAGTTTAGAGCGATACACCAAAGCACTTTCTTTCAGATTTCATTACAGCACATGTATTGCAGTACTATGTATCTCAGATTTAGAGTTTTGTATTTTTATATAAGGTTTGAAAAATATAGTTTAGCTTAACTTGTAGATGCAGGATATTTTGTAGCAATTTTGTGGTGTAAGAGTACTATTGGAATTCAATTTTCAGACCCAAGAAGGGTCTTTAATTGTTTCAGGAAGATGTTTTTAAAGATGCTAATTTATTCAAGGTATTCTTGTGATATTCTTAAACATTTGGCGCACATTTTAAACTGTATACTAGATTTTTATATCAGCGTAATTTAGTTACTAAAAGTAAAAAAACTTGTGTATGTGATCCAGAGTGGCTGTACATAATTTATAAAATAAAGCTCTATTTTCTAATGATTGGTATACATGTAGGACTATAAGCTGTATAAATTGGTGTGATTCTAAAAAAAATTAGGCGCGAAGATTTTAGGTGCATATTCTGGGTTTTTTTGGGGAAAAACAACCTTTCATTGAACAAACTTTACTGTTATACCCAATATGGAACTTTTTAAAATAAAAACAATGTGAACGACAGACACCACAATCAGCCAATAGGACTAATTATATTCATTGCTCCAGTAAAAAAAAAAAAAATGAACCCTTTCTTGCAGGTTTTTGAAAATTAACTCAATAAAACAACATATTTCTCAGTGTAATTCTATTTTGCTTGTTTCACTATAATCTG
Source organism: Crossaster papposus (assembly GCA_037893245.1). Lineage (NCBI taxonomy): Eukaryota > Metazoa > Echinodermata > Asteroidea > Velatida > Solasteridae > Crossaster > Crossaster papposus. The sequence continues at coordinate 1,288,242 of JBAIAA010000120.1, read as the reverse complement.
GTGCTCTTCAATTGTACCGTTAAAAAGTCGTTCCCGGCCCGACACAAATACGAAAACTAAAAAATTATGTCATACTTTGTGATGTTTGATCACAATTGAAATTTAATAATGTTCATCACTAGCAAAAAGATTAAATAATAGGCAGCATTGTGGATATTACGATGACGGTTCTTCTAAATTTAAGTAGGCCTATCTCAAGTTATTCTTGTATACATCAATATGCATCATTTAAGAGTCTTATTGTGTGCTCTTGCTCTTAGAAGATCATGATCTTGACTTTGATCGTTATCGTGCGCCCCCCCCCCCCCCTCCCCCCCCCCCCCCCCCCCCCCAGGTGCCACCCTTTCAAATCCTCCCCCCTTCACCCCCCCTCCTTTTCACTGAAATAATCCTAGCTACCACTGCTAGTCGCACTAGTGTGCCTACCCTATAGCCCTATTAGTCTGTTTAAGGTATGGCTGACACCATAGGAGGGCGCTGTTTGGGTTTAAGTAGATACAAATCATAATTTCTATTCATCCAGCTCGTCGTCATCGTGTTTAGAACTATTTAGCAGACTATACTTTTCCTCTAAGATGTTATTTTATAGAGCTAGGCCTACATCAGTTAATTCTATTCTAGGTCTAGCCTAACTTATTTCCATATTATTCCTTCCAAGAAGACTGTCTCATCATAGCATATCTGGGCAACAAGTTCCTCTAGGCCTAACGCAACAGATTTATCATTATCTTTCCAAAAAAATATTCAATTTTTTGTTAAATGTATCTGTCTTTATTATTTGAAAATCTTTACGAATATGCTATTGAACTTACTTTGCAATCTCTCCTTTACAATTCTTCATAGGGGGTAAATTTCCAAATTTGTTCACATAACTTAATTAGTGATCCAGAGTGGCTGTACATAATTTATAAAATAAAGCTCCATTTTCTAATGATTGGTATACATGTAGGACTATAAGCTGTATATATTGGTGTGATTCTAAACATATGTAGGCATGAACCTTTTTATGTGCATATTCTGTGTTTTTTGGGAAAAACAACCCTTCATTGAACAAACTTTACTGTTATACCAATATGGAACTTTTTAAAATAAAAACAATGTGAACAACAGACACCACAATCGGCCAATAGAACTAATTATATTAATTGCTCCAGTAAAAAAACAACCAATTAACCCTTTCTTGCAGGTTTTTGAAAATTAACTCAATAAAACAACATATCTCTCGGTGTAATTTTATTTTGCTTGTTTCACTATAATCTGGTGCTCTTCAATTGTACCGTAAAAAGGTCGTTCCCGGCCCGACACAAATACGAAAACTTAAAAATTATGTCATACTTTGTGATGTTTGATCACAATTGAAATTTAATAATGTTCATCACTAGCAAAAAGATTAAATAATAGGCAGCAATTGTTGATTTTAAGACGACTATTCTTAAATAATTGGTGGGCCTCTCTTAAAATCTTGTAAAATTTATTTCTAAAACTTTCGTCGTTTCTTCCATAGAGCCTAACTAAGTCTGTCGTGATGTCGACCTCGGTCGCGAAATGCATCGATGTGCAGCATGTAACTGTCTCTTTGTGTACTTTTGTGCTGACAGAGGATCGTGATCTTGACCTTGATCTTCATTCATGACATCAGTCCGCGTCACTCAGTCACTACGTCTTACGTCATTAATATAAGATGATGTCATCAATATATATTGGAGAGAAAAACATCTACATGCCAATATCATTATCCATATTTATACATTGTTGTACATTATTTTCTTACCCCATTAATAAGCCCCTGCTTCAAAGCTCAAAGCTTCAAAGTCCATGATTTGGATCTTGTGGGATACCCATCTTAGATCGCATTCAGGATACACAGATCTGACCCTTGACCTTAGATTTTTCGACCCCTGATCTTAATCATGCCCCTATTCCCCCAGTCATCGTCATTGTCTTGAGAACTAATTTATCATAAATGTCTTCTTCATCTGCTGCATTTTAAACATCCTTGTTCTCAGCTGTAACATTCTCTTCGTTGATCTTCATTCTGCCTAAATCTTATTTGTTCTTTCCTTGAATCTCCATGAATTTAACTCGCTTCTGGAAGTTTACAATTATCTAGTTATATTCTCATCTGTAGTTTATCTTTCTTTGTGATTTACTAAGTAGGCCTATCTATCTTGCTCGCTTCTTAGCTATGTAAGACCCAGTGATGGCACTCTTCAAATGTATCATCTGAAGTCATCCCTGACTGAATCTAAAGAAAAGAAAATCAAAACATCAATTTTGGTGAAGTAAACATGCAATAATTTATCAGCAATTGGGGATATTACAATGACGGTTCTTATAATAAGTAGGCCTATCTTAAGTTATTCTTGTATATATGCATCATTTAAGAGTCTTATTGTGTGCTCTTGCTCTCAGAAGATCATGATCTTGACTTTGATCGTTATCGTGGCACGTGCCCATCCCACAAATATTTCAGTGCCCCCCCCCCCAGGTGCTACCCTTTCAAATCCCCCCCCCCACCTTTGCCCCTCCCCCTTTTCACTGAAAAAATCCTAGCTGCACCACTGCTAGTCGCACTAGTGTGGCTACCCTATAAGCCCTATTAGCCTTTTTAAGGTATGGCTGACACCATAGGAGGGCGCTGTTTGGTTTAAGTAGATACAAATCATAATTTCTATTCATCCAGCTTGTCGTCACCATGTTTAGAAATATTTAGCAGACTATACATTTCCTCTAAGATGTTATTTTATAGAGCTAGGCCTACATTAGTTAATTCTATTCTAGAACTAGCCTAACTTATTTTCATATCATTCCTTCTAATAAGACTGTCTCATCATAGCATATCTGGGCAACAAGTTCCTCTAGGCCTAAAACAACAGATTTATCATTATCTTTCGAGAAAATATTCAATTTTTTGTTAAATGCACCTATCTTTATTATTTGAAAATCTTTACGAATATGCTATTGAACTTACTTTGCAATCTCTCCCTTACAATTCTTCATAGGGGGTAAATTTTCAAATTTGTTCACATAACTTAATTAGTGATCCAGAGTGGCTGTACATAATTTATAAAATAAAGCTCTATTTTCTAATGATTGGTATACATGTAGGACTATAAGCTGTATATATTGGTGTGATTCTAAACATATTTAGGCATGAACATTTTATGTGCATATTCTCAGGGTTTTTTGGGGGAAAAACAACCTTTCATTAAACAAACTTTACTGTTACTTTTTAAGATGGAAACAATGTGAATAACATACACCACAGTCAGCTAATAGAATTAATTATATTGATTGCTTCAGTAAAATAAAAAACAATGAACCCTTTCTTGCAGGTTTTTGAAAAACACACAATAAAACAACATATTTCTCAGTGTAATTCTATTTTGCTCGTTTCACTATAATCTGGAGCTCTCCAATTGTACACGAAAATTATGTCATACTTTGTGATGTTTGATCACAATTGAAATTTAATAAGGTTCATCACTGGCAAAAAGATTAAATAATAGGCAGCAATTGTTGATTTTAAGACGACTATTCTTAAGAAATTGTATGAGCCTCTCTTAAAATCTTGCATATTTTTTTTCTAAAACTTTCGTCAGTTTCTTCCATAGGGCCTAACTATTGAACTCTAAAGTCTGTCGTGATGTCGACCTCGGTCGCGAAATGCATCGATGTGCAGCATGTAACTGTCTCTTTGTGTTCTTTTGTGCTGACAGAGGATCGTGATCTTGACCTTGATCTTCATTCATGACATCAGTCGGCGTCACTCAGTCACTACGTCATACGTCATTAATATAAGATGATGTCATCAATACATATTTGAGACAAATATTTATACATTGTACATTATTTTCTTACCCCATTAATAAGCCCCTGCTTCAAAGCTCAAAGCTTCAAAGTCCATGATTTTGATCTTGTGGGATACCCATCTTAGATCGCATTCAGGATACACAGATCTCTGACCCTTGACCTTAGATTTTTCGACCCCTGATCTTAATCATGCCCCTATTTCCCCAGTCATCGTCATTGTGTTGAGAACTAATTATCATAAATGTCTTCTTCATCTGCTGCATTTTAAACATCCTTGTTCTCAGCTGTAACATTTTCTTCGTTGATCTTCATTTTGCTTAAATCTTATTTGTTCTTCATTTGAATCTCCATGAATTTAACTCATTTCTAGAAGTTTACAATTATCTGTTTATATTCTCATTTGTAGTTTATCTTTCTTCTTTGTGAATTACTAAGTATCTATCTTGCTCGCTTCTTAGCTCTGTAAGACCCAACGATGGCGCTCTTCAAATGTATCATCTGAAGTCATCCCTGCCTGAATCTAAAGAGAAAAAAAATATCAAAACATCAATTTTGGCGAAGTAAACATGGAATAATAAATCAACAATTGGGGATATTACGACGACGGTTCTTCTAAATTTAAGTAGGCCTATCTTAAGTTATTCTTGTATACATCAATATGCATCATTTAAGAGTCTTATTGTGTGCTCTTGCTCTTAGAAGATCATGATCTTGACTTTGATCGTTATCGTGCGCCCCCCGGTGCCACCCTTTCAAATCCTCCCCCCCCCCTTTGCCCCCCCCTTTTCACTGAAATAATCCTAGCTACCACTGCTAGTCGCACTAGTGTGGCTACCCTATAGCCCCATTAGTCTGTTTGAGGTATGGCTGACACCACAGGAGGGCGCTGTTTGGGTTTAAGTACATGTAGATACAAATCATAATTTCTATTCATCCAGCTCGTCGTCGCCATGTTTAGAAATATTTAGCAGACTATATTTTTCCACTAAGATGTTATTTTATAGAGCTAGGCCTACATCAGTTAATTCTATTCTAGGTCTAGCCTAACTTATTTTCATATTATTCCTTCTAAGAAGACTGTCTCATCATAGCATATCTGGGCAACAAGTTCCTCTAGGCCTAAAACAACAGATTTATCATTATCTTTCGAGAAAATATTCAATTTTTTGTTAAATGCACCTATCTTTATTATTTGAAAATCTTTACAAAATGTGCTTTTGAACTTACTTTGCAATCTCTTCTTTAAAATTCTTCGTAGCGGGTAAATTTCCAAATTTGTTCACATAACTTAATTAGTAGGCTCGTGTTTAGCTGAGGATTAGGAGCTGAGCATGCAGCATATGTGGTACTGTGGTAATTTATTCAAGTTATTCTTGTGATATTCTTAAACATTTGGCACACATTTTAAACTGCATACTAGATTTTTTTATCAGCGTAATTTAGTTACTAAAAGTCAACAACTTTTGTATGTGATCCAGAGTGGCTGTACATAATTTATAAAATAAAGCTATATTTTCTAATGATTGATATACATGTAGGACTATAAGCTGTATATATTGGTGTGATTCTAAAAATATTTAGGCGTGAAGATTTTAGGTGCATATTCTGGTTATTTGGGGAAAAACAACCTTTCATTGAACAAACTTTACTGTTATACCAATATGGAACTTTTTAAAATAAAAACAATGTGAACGACAGACACCACAATCAGCCAATAGGACTAATTATATTCATTGCTTCAGTAAAATAAAAAACAATGAACCCTTTCTTGCAGGTTTTTGAAAAACACACAATAAAACAACATATATCTCAGTGTAATTCTATTTTGCTCGTTTCACTATAATCTGGAGCTCTCCAATTGTACCGTAAAAAAGTTGTTTCCGGCCCGACACAAATACGAAAACTTATAAATTATGTCATACTTTATGATGTTTGATCACAATTTAATTTTAATAATGTTCATCACTGGCAAAAAGATTAAATAATAGGCAGCAATTGTTGATTTTAAGACGACTATTCTTAAATAATTGGTGGGCCTCTCTTAAAATCTTGTAAAATTTATTTCTAAAACTTTCGTCGTTTCTTCCATAGAGCCTAACTAAGTCTGTCATGATGTCGACCTCGGTCGCGAAATGCATCGATGTGCAGCATGTAACTGTCTCTTTGTGTACTTTTGTGCTGACAGAGGATCGTGATCTTGACCTTGATCTTCATTCATGACATCAGTCCGCGTCACTCAGTCACTACGTCATACGTCATTAATATAAGATGATGTCATCAATACATATTTGAGAGAAATATTTATACATTGTACATTATTTTCTTACCCCGTTAATAAGCCCCTGCTTCAAAGCTCAAAGCTTCAAAGTCCATGATTTTGATCTTGTGGGATACCCATCTTAGATCGCATTCAGGATACAAAGATCTCTGACCCTTGACCTTAGATTTTTCGACCCCTGATCTTAATCATGCCCCTATTCCCCCAGTCATCGTCATTGTCTTGAGAACTAATTTATCATAAATGTCTTCTTCATCTGCTGCATTTTAAACATCCTTGTTCTCAGCTGTAACATTTTCTTTATTGATCTTCATTTTGCCTAAATCTTATTTGTTCTTTCCTTGAATCTCCATGAATTTAACTCGCTTCTGGAAGTTTACAATTATCTAGTTATATTCTCATCTGTAGTTTATCTTTCTTTGTGATTTACTAAGTAGGCCTATCTATCTTGCTCGCTTCTTAGCTATGTAAGACCCAGTGATGGCACTCTTCAAATGTATCATCTGAAGTCATCCCTGCCTGAATCTAAAGAAAAGAAAATCAAAACATCAATTTTGACGAAGTAATTCATGCAATAATAAATCAGCAATTGGGGATATTACGATGACGGTTCTTCTAAATTTAAGTAGGCCTATCTTAAGTTATTCTTGTATACATCAATATGCAACATTTAAGAGTCTTATTGTGTGCTCTTGCTCTCAGAAGATCATGATCTTGACTTTGATCGTTATCGTGGCACGTGCCCATCCCACAAATCGTTCATTCCCCCTCCCCCCCAGGTGCTACCCTTTCAAATCCTCCCCCCCCCCCCTTTCCTCCCCTCCTCTTTGCCCTCCCACCTTTGCGCCCCCCCCCCCCCCCCTTTTGACCCCCCCCCCCCCCCTATTCACTGAAAAAAATCCTAGCTACACCACTGCTAGTCGCACTAGCGTGGCTAACCTATAGCCCTATTAGCCTTTTTGAGGTATGGCTGACACCCGAGGGCGCTGTTTGGTTGGAGTAGATATAAATCATAATTTCTATTCATCCAGCTCGTCATCACCGTGTTTAGAACTATTTAGCAGATTATACTTTTCCTCTAAGATGTTATTTTATAGAGCTAGGCCTACATCAGTTAATTCTATTCTAGGTCTATCCTAACTTATTTTCATATTATTCCTTCTAAGAAGACTGTCTCATCATAGCATATTTGGGCAACAAGTTCTTCTAGGCCTACCACTACAGATTTATCATTATCTTTGGAAAATATTATATTTTTGTTTTAATGCACTTATCTTTATTATTTGAAAATCTTTACAAATGGTGCTTTTGAACTTACTTTGCAATCTCTCCTTTAAAATTCTTCGTAGTGGGTAAATTTCAAAATTTGTTCACATAACTTAATTAGTAGCCCATGTTTAGCTTAGGAGTATGAGCTACTAAAAAGACAGGGTGCCGTGTGTCTGGGGGATCCTCCGTGGCCCGCCTCCAACGGGATTCTCCTGTAAAACTGCCTAGAATCAGTTTATCGTTATACTTCTATACAATGGTTCTATCATTCTTTTGAAACGTTCTCATTCTTTTCCTGTGTGATAATTGTTCTTTCCGACTCCAAGTTTTTATATTCTTCACAGTTAACTTCATTGTTTTTTCATTACTACCTATTGTCTTATATTTGTACACATTCCCGCCGTGAATATGGCCACTGATGCCGGTACGGCGTCAAACCCAAAACTCACTCACTCACTCACTAGTTACTAAAAGTAAAAAAATTGTGTAGGTGATCCAGAGTGGCTGTACATAATTTATAAAATAAAGCTCTATTTTCTAATGATTGGTATACATGTAGGACTATAAGCTGTATATATTGGTGTAATTCTAAAAATAGAATATGACTAATTATATTCATTGCTCCAGTAAAATAAAAAACAATGAACCCTTTCTTGCAGGTTTTTGAAAATTAACTCAATAAAACAACATATTTCTCAGTGTAATTTTATAATCTGGTGCTCTCCAATTGTACCGTTAAAAAGTCGTTCCCGGTCTGACGCAAATATGAAAACTTATAAATTATGTCATACTTTATGATGTTTGATCACAATTTAATTTTATTAATGTTCATCACTGGCAAAAAGATTAAATAATGGGCATCAATTGTTGATTTTAAGACGACTATTCTTAAGAAATTGTGTGGGCCTCTCTTAAAATCTTGTAATTTTTTTTTCTAAAACTTTCGTCGTTTCTTCCATAGAGCCTAACTAAGTCTGTCCTGATGTCGACCTCGGTCGCGAAATGCATCGATGTGCAGCATGTAACTGTCTCTTTGTGTACTTTTGTGCTGACAGAGGATCGTGATCTTGACCTTGATCTTCATTCATGACATCAGTCGGCGTCACTCAGTCACTACGTCATACGTCATTAATATAAGATGATGTCATCAATACATATTTGAGAGAAAAACATCTACATGCCAATATCATTAACCATATTTATACATTGTTGTACATTATTTTCTTACCCCATTAATAAGCCCCTGCTTCAAAGCTCAAAGCTTCAAAGTCCATGATTTTGATCTTGTGGGATACCCATCTTAGATCGCATTCAGGATACACAGATCTCTGACCCTTGACCTTAGATTTTTCGACCCCTGATCTTAATCATGCCCCTATTCCCCCAGTCATCGTCATTGTGTTGAGAACTAATTTATCATAAAATGTCTTCTTCATCTGCTGCATTTTAAACATCCTTGTTCTCAGCTCTAACATTTTCTTCGTTGATCTTCATTTTGCCTAAATCTTATTTGTTCTTCATTTGAATCTCCATTAATTAAACTCATTTCTAGAAGTTTACAATTATCTGGTTATATTCTCATCTGTAGTTTATCTTTCTTTGTAAATTACGTATCTACTGTATCTTGCTCGCTTCTTAGCTATGTAAGACCCAACGATGGCGCTCTTCAAATGTATCATCTGAAGTAATCCCTGTCTGAATCTAAAGAAAAGAAAATCAAAACATCAATTTTGGCGAAGTAAACATGCAATAATTATTCAGCAATTGGGGATATTACGATGACGGTTCTTCTAAATTTAAGTAGGCCTATCTTAAGTTATTCTTGTATACATCAATATGCATCATTTAAGAGTCTTATTGTGTGCTCTTGCTCTTAGAAGATCATGATCTTGACTTTGATCGTTATCGTGCGCCCCCCCCCCCCCCCCCAGGTGCCACCCTTTCAAATCCTCCCCCCTTCACCCCCCCTTTGCCCCCCCCCCCTTTTCACTGAAATAATCCTAGCTACCACTGCTAGTCGCACTAGTGTGGCTACCCTATAGCCCCATTAGTCTGTTTGAGGTATGGCTGACACCATAGGAGGGCGCTGTTTGGGTTTAAGTAGATACAAATCATAATTTCTATTCATCCAGCTCGTCGTCACCGTGTTTAGAACTATTTAGCAGACTATACTTTTCCTCTAAGATGTTATTTTATAGAGCTAGGCCTACATCAGTTAATTCTATTCTAGGTCTATCCTAACTTATTTTCATATCATTCCTTCTAAGAAGACTGTCTCATCATAGCATATCTGGGCAACAAGTTCCTCTAGGCCTAACACTACAGATTTATCATTATCTTTTGAAAAAATATTCAATTTTTGGTTAAATGCACCTATCTTTATTATTTGAAAATCTTTACAAATTGTGCTTTTGAACTTACTTTGCAATCTCTCCTTTAAAATTCTTCGTAGCGGGTAAATTTCCAAGTTTGTTCACATAACTTAATTAGTAGGCCCATGTTTAGCTTTGGATTATGAGCTGAGCACGCAGCATATGTGGTACTGTGGTAATTTATTCAAGTTATTCTTGTGATATTCTCAAACATTTGGCACACATTTTAAACTGTATACTAGATTTTGTTATCAACCTAATTTAGTTACTAAAAGACAGGGTGCCGTGTGTCTGGGGGATCCTCCATGGCCCGCCTCTAACGGGATTCTCCTGGAAACTGCCTAGAATCAGTTTATCGTTATACTTCTAATACAATGGTTCTTTCATTCTTTTGAAACGTTCTAATTCTTTTCTTGTGTGATAATTGTTCCTTCTGACTCCAAGTTTTATATATTCTCCACAGTTCACTTGATTTTTTTTTATTACTACCGTACCTATTGTCTTATATTTGTACACATTCCAGCTGTGAATATGGCCACTGATGCCGGTACGGCGTTAAACCCAAAACTCACTCACTCACTCACTAGTTACTAAATGTAAAAAACTTGTGCATGTGATCCAGAGTGGCTGTACATAATTTATAAAATAAAGCTCTATTTTCTAATGATTGGTATACATGTAGGACTATAAGCTGTATATATTGGTGTGATTCTAAAAATATTTAGGCATGAACATTTTATGTGCATATTCTGTTTTTTTGGGGAAAAACAACCCTTCATTGAACAAACTTTACTGTTATACCCAATATGGTACTTTTTAAAATAAAAACAATATGAACAACAGACACCACAATCAGCCAATATGACTAATTATATTCATTGCTGCAGTAAAACAAAAAACAATGAACCCCTTCTTGCAGGTTTTTGAAAAACACACAATAAAACAACATATTTCTCAGTGTAATTCTATTTTGCTCGTTTCACTATAATCTGGAGCTCTCCATTTGTACCGTTAAAAAGTCGTTCCCGGCCTGACGCAAATATGAAAACTCATAAATTATGTCATACTTTATGATGTTTGATCACAATTTAATTTTATTAAAATGTTCATCACTGGCAAAAAGATTAAATAATAGGCAGCAATTGTTGATTTTAAGACGACTATTCTTAAGAAATTGTGTGGGCGTCTCTTCAAATCTTGTAAAATTAATTTCTAAAACTCCCTTCGTCGGTTTCTTCCAACTATTGAACTCTAAAGTCTGTCATGATGTCGACCTCGGTCGCGAAATGCATCGATGTGCAGCATGTAACTGTCTCTTTGTGTACTTTTGTGCTGACAGAGGATCGTGATCTTGACCTTGATCTTCATTCATGACATCAGTCCGCGTCACTCAGTCACTACGTCATACGTCATTAATATAAGATGATGTCATCAATACATATTTGAGAGAAATATTTATACATTGTACATTATTTTCTTACCCCGTTAATAAGCCCCTGCTTCAAAGCTCAAAGCTTCAAAGTCCATGATTTTGATCTTGTGGGATACCCATCTTAGATCGCATTCAGGATACACAGATCTCTGACCCTTGACCTTAGATTTTTCGACCCCTGATCTTAATCATGCCCCTATTCCCCCAGTCATCGTCATTGTCTTGAGAACTAATTTATCTTAAATGTCTTCTTCATCTGCTGCATTTAAAACATCCTTGTTCTCAGCTGTAAATTGTTTTCCGTTGATCTCCATTTTGCCTAAATCTTATTTGTTCTTCATTTGAATCTCCATTAATTTAACTCATTTCTAGAAGTTTACAATTATCTGGTTATATTCTCATCTGTAGTTTATCTTTCTTTGTGAATTACGTATCTATCTTGCTCGCTTCTTAGCTATGTAAGACCCAACGATGGCGCTCTTCAAATGTATCATCTGAAGTCATCCCTGCCTGAACCTAAAAAAAAAGAAAATCAAAACATCAATTTTGGCGAAGTAAACATAAAATAATAAATCAGCAATTGGGGATATTATGATGACGTTTTTTTCAAAATTTAAGTAGGCCTATCTCAAGTTATTCTTGTATCAATATGCAACATTTAATAGTCATGTGCTCTTGCTCTCAGAAGATCAAGATCTTGACTTTGATTGTAATATCGTGGCATTAGTTGACATCACTGCTGTTGTCTACGTCATGCTGAAGTCATTAATATGGTAAGCACTTAAAGGAATCAACCAAAAATCAACCAAACTCTAACCTTAATTATTCACACAAGTGTGGCTACCCTATAGCCCTATTATTAGCCTTTTTGAGGTTTTGAGGTATCAGTTAATTCTATACTAGGCCTAGCCTAACTTATTTTCATATTATTTCTTCTAAGAAGACTGTCTTATCATAGCATATCTGGGCAACAAGGCCTAACAATTTCAGATTTGTCATTATCTTTGGAAAATATTATATTTTTGTTTTAATGCACCTATCTTTATTATTTAAAAATCTTTACAAGTGGTGCTTTTGCAATCTCCCCAATTCTTTGTAGCGGGTAAATTTTCAAAAATTGTTCAAATAACTTAATTAGTGTGCCTGTGTTTATCTTAGGATTAGGAGCTGAGCTGAAGCATATGTGGTACTGACTGATGCCGTGGGTATAAAGTTGGGCCTAAAATAAATCTAGCTAGGTCTACACTACTGATAATTATTCTGCCTACCCGTTTATAAATGCAGCATTTTATTGGCCTTCTCAGTCCGAATCCGAATCATCGATAATTTATAGGTTCAGCTTATCCAAAACGGAAGGCCATATATTCAGGCAAAGCGACGTATTACCCGAGTACAATTAGTCGCACGTTTCCGATTCATTTTTTGTTGCATCGCGATGCACGTGCGGTTTTACCGAACGGCTCGTTTCACCGCAAATATCGCTGTGAAATACCATTGAGCAATAAACTAGTTTATTGCTCCATGGAAATACTCAGCAAAACAATTTCAGCGGCAGCTTGCAAGTTCACATGGATTGCCTACAATAATTATAGATTATCGTCGCAAATCTCATACATGTCATATGCGCCAATTTAACAAAGAAAAGGACATTTACAAACATAAATACTTATACTTACAAGGGCGGTGCGCAAAAGTACGTCGTCCATCTTGTAACGAAAAGTGCGGGCCGCATGCAAGTCAGCAGACGACAGGTTCCTGGCGTAAAACGGTTCGAAAGAACCCTTTTTCATCTCTCCCGCACTTACGAAAAACACCAATTGTTCTATTTCTGTTTAAATCAGTGCAGCCTTATTATGTTGTCCCTCTTTGGTGTGATATATTAGAAAGATAGAGCGATTTACGGTGCACCATAAATCCTTTTTATCAGAACAAGAATTCTTATTGTCTTCGCATGCGGACTAAAGCCTGCTAATGTCAATGCTTGCCGCCGAAAAAGTGAACGAGGGGTTCTGATTGGTCGGAAGTCAATAGCATTGTCTGGGGTTGGCTAGGATTGGCCAAGACACATAATTTGCATACAGCACAGGTGGCGTGCCCATACATGGAAATCGGATGACAATACATGTAGTTTATTTGCATATTTAATCGGGGAAACCCGTTTCGGAGGTCAACGATTTCGTGGCGTCGTACGACGGTTGTTTCATGACTGCTTTCATGATTATGAAAAATAATGAAATTGATTGAACATCAAAGTCGCGCCGGTGTAGCGTGAAGTTCCGACTTCTTACTAATTCGGTGGGGGGGGGGGGGGGGGGGCTATAGACGTTCCTCTGAATAATGCACATGTAAACAAAATGTGATGTCATCAGAACAGAGGCTTATTGCAATTTATTGGTCCCTTGGATTAAGGTTATTGATGGTAAAAGAAAATAAACAAAGAACTAAACAATATGCACTCTTACTCAGCTACAATAATAGATGTACGAGAAATACATTATGGAGGAACGGCCGGTCATTGAGAATTTTTTCTTTCAATGTAAATGAACTTGAAACTACCCTATTTTGTTGAAACAAACTCGGATGTTTAGCTTTAAATTAATACCGGTACATGTTCTTTAAATATAAACGACCCGATGTTTCTTTGGTTAAAAACACAAACGTTTAAAGCACACAAATATATAATTCTTTAGTTAATTGTTTTTGTAAATCCAAAACATTCCAACACATTTATTTATAAATTGAACAATTACACTACAAGGGGGGGGGGGGGGTTCTTGGACATGTGTTTCGTCTGCTTTTGCATTTATCCCATTTTACAACTTGACCTTTGACACAACCGTCACAAAATATCTTTTCACAACCCTTCTTTTCGAGTTTCAGCTAAAAAAATAATTCTGAATAATTCTGGGGCCAATTTCACAGAGCTGCTAAGCACAAAAATATGCTTAGCATGAACATTTGTCCTTGGCAAAAACAAGGTTACAAACCAAATTTGTACGTGATCTTTATTGCTTTCGATTGATAATCAGCTGATTGTTTGCTTAACATGAAAAACATGTAGAATCTTGGCTGGTAACCTGTTTTTATTGAGCAAGACTTTTTTTGTGCTAAGCAAATGTTTGTGCTTAGCAGCTCTATGAAATTGGCCCCTGTTCTCGTTTAGTAGGCTGGTTCCCACCTAATAATCAATAATATGTTAGTAGAACTGTGAACCAGTTTGCTCATAAGGCTTGCTCTTTTGTGGCCAAAAACAAACTTTTTGACAGACGCCCAGGAATAAAATTATGAAAAAAGTCCAATTTGTTGAAGAGCACGGATAATATAACTTTGAAATTAACTTTCAAACAAAGTATTTACAAATTACAAAACAACAAATATTTAGACCTACTACCCTTTCAGCGCAACCTGGCAAGGAATAAATTAACTATTTACAGCTCTAAGTTTTACAAAAATAAGGGAACACACACACGACGGCATAAATAGTAAATTTAGAAAATTCAATTAAAATTTAGACACAAACTATGTACACTTTAAAAAATTCTAAAAAGACTATTGTCAAAAGCTCTTTAGGAAAATAGAAAGATTTAAAACATGTGTCCACATAAAAGCAACTCACAAAAATACAAGTAAATTTTATGTTTTACAAAACACTAAAAATTCCAGTATAAAGACAGAAATTAAAACATTCATTTGAGAGAAATTCCTTCTGCTATAAAAAGGCAACAATATTAAGGCACTTGAAAAACCTTTAAGGACGTTCAACTCGAAACCAAAATATACAAGTTAAACAAAACAGATAAATAGTGTATTTACATGAATAAAATTAATAACTTATTTTCAAATGAGGAAACCAAATTAGCAAACAAACGTTCGACTTGTTCTGTTTTAAAGTAAGGCAGTTAGGCCAATAACTTCTAATTGTTCGAGAACTCGTTTAAACAGTTTATTTAAAAAAAAAAACCTTCGTTCTGCAAGAAAAAAACATGTAAAATTCATTTTGATCTTTCCAGAAGGATCAACACCATTTTAGAAAGTAACGCTCGGTTCAGACAGGCGTTCCACAGTCGCGCCGAACCAAATGAGTGAATTGAGTCCGACGTCTGAAACGAATAAGAGCGACAAGGTGCGCCAGACGGCGAACGATCGACTGCTGGAGTTGTTAGAGCGACTCAGGAGCAACTTGATTTCAATTTGGTTCGGCGCGACTGTTGAACGCCTGTTTGAACCGAGCGTAAAATATCACTGTGGTTCTGTTGGATTTGTGGCTTAACCCTAACCCCAGTATGATTTTCTAGAAACCTTCTCTATCCTCGTAAATTCCAACAAACTGTTGACTCTGATTCTGGGGGCATATGCCTAACCTAATGTATAAGACAATTAGTTTAAGGGTGAAGTACCAATTCTAAAAGATTCCAACAAAACATGCAGTTGGATTTTGATGGGTTGAGTTTGATTTGGGTTGTAGAAATCTTGACTCTGTACTAAATACTGTATATACTCAAGTATTGACCGAATAACAACGTATACAAACCCTGAATCCATTTTGTAGCCAATTTGAAAACTTGGTTTGTTCATCAGCTTCACCTTTTTCTCGAGCCATTGACAGCGGCTGTTTTACCCTTGCCCTTATCTTTCTGACGGCTATTTGTCAAAGCCTCTTTCCCATTGGTTGACTTCTTGGATGACCCCTGAGCTTCGAACTTGGTTGGTACAATCATCGTGACCTTCCTCTTAGACTCCTTTCCCCGAGCTTGGCTGTCAAGTTTGGTTCTGTTAGATCTCCCCTTGGAGCCTGTAATACGACCGAAAACAAAACAAGTTATCAAATCAACTGCAAACACCAGCTGGGTATATCTAGTCTAGTTCCATGACTCCTCTAGTTAAACACACCTTTGTCTGAAGACTCGGTACCCTGCTCACTCTGCGTTGTTCTGCAGGATCTGGCCTGAGAGTTCAGCTCCTCGGTGTAGCTTTCAATAGCTGCCAAAAGAGGAAACCGTTATTTTTTAATCAAATTAATCAAATATCAATTATATTCAACTTGATCATGTAGATCAATTTATCAATTCCGATACTGCACAATGGAATTGAATGATTGATAAATAATTACTCAATTAAACAATCAGTCATCAATCACTCTTAGGTCACTTGACAAAAACCTTGATTGGGTATCAACTTGATTATGTAAATCAATTTATAAATTATGATAATGCACACTGGAATTGAATGATTGATAAATGATTACTCAATTAAACAATCATCAATCACTCTTAGATCACTTGACAAAAAAACCTTGATTGGGTATCAAATTGATTATGTAAATCAATTTATAAATTATGATAATGCACAAGGGAATTGAATGATTGATAAATGATTACTCTAATAAACAATCACTCTTGACAACAAAACTTGACCAAAAAACCCACTAATTTGCTCTCTTTGCACAGCCACAACACTAAGCAACACAGGAATCACTGAACCAGTTTTATTCATTATTCAATTATCGATAAAGTTATCAATTTGAGGCTCTCCATGCTTATGGCAGAAGTGTGCTAAGAGTGAACGGTTTGATCAAATAGATTAGATGATCAATTGATCATCCGTTCATGGTTTTCAAAATATTCAAGATCAATCAGTCGATCTGAAACCCATTGCGGGGAAAACTACAAAAAATATTTGGGAAAACTGGGAGAAACTAACCAGATAATATACTCGATGCCCTGTCATCACCGTTGAGTAATCTCTGTTCTCTGTCCAGTGCCGTCATGTAGTCCGAGTATTTCCACTGAACTTTCTCCTGTCCTTCAGAGTCCTCCTCGTCCTCTCCCTCGTCTAAGAATTCAGGAAAGACGCTGAAACGACGAGTCAAGGACTTGGAGTCTACGCTGTTCTGGTCGTCCTCGCCTTTGTTTGCCTCCTTCAAATAATAAATGCAAAGCACTGGTAACTTATTTTCAAAATGCTTTTATTGTCAAAAAAGAAAGAAATGTAAATAATATTACAATTTTGGTTTTATTTTTTTACAATTTTAATTTTACCTTTTCCTCTTCCAGTCGCCTCATCTCCATCTCCTTACGTCGCTGCTTCTTTTTCTTCCTCTCAAGATCATACAACATCTTCTCATCTGACAAGGAATTGCGGTACTTCTGAAAGTCGGCCCAGTGCTGAAACAGCACTTTGAATACTGTCATCTACAGATGATAAAAAAAATATAAAAAAATTCCTCCTTTGTTATCACAGATTACAAGATTATCCTTCAAGAAACATTTAAATGTCTCTAAAGCCTTCTCATTAGTAGATATTTGTCTAGCTTCACAGAGGCTTTAATTTTCTTGGTTTCTCATTTAATTTCTTCTAAGCCCCTCAGCACTATTATGTGTTTGAGTGCAGGTACATGTAAATATTCAACTATATCCCTCCATTAGAGTCAATAGTCTTTCTATTGCCTGAACTTTTCTAAAGACATAAGAATCTAACCTTCCATGTATTCTTATCCACAATCTTCTTAGCCATCTCAGGAAATTTTTTACATAGTGACTGAGAGCAGGTCAATATTCATTTATACCCCTCACCTGCAGTCAATAGTTGCTTATTGCACTAATCAACTTACCTGAGCTTCTCTGAAGACATAAGGTCCCATCTCTCTCGGTCTCTTGTCAATAATCTTCTCAGCCATCTCGGGGGTGACATCGATGTGAAGATTTGGAGGAATCTCAGACATGACGAAGCACCGTAAGATGGCCTGAATCTTTTGCTGGATCATAGCGTCATCGGTGTGGGAGTGGTACATGTCCTACAAAAGGATATTTAAAAAAATGAACCCGAGTTTTGCGGTCTTAACCCTTCTGGGGCTCAATACACTACTCGCTTTCTAAATCTTAAGTTGCCTCACCTTAAATTTCTGCACCTCAAGCCAGAAGAGAACATCATTTTCCAGGTTGTCTCCCTTGAGGGAGACAAACTTCCTGAAGTGACCGCAGGTGACGGGATTTATCAGAGCCTGACGGAAGGCGATGATGTCACGAGACGACGACACCCAGCGACCCTCAAGAATCTATGAAGAAATCATGAATAGTAGGCGATAAGGGTAAGCTATCATCAAAAGACTTTTTACAACTTTTGGCTTAATAAGTGATTAGTAGCTGTTTAGAACTCAGAGCGAGCCCGTCTCTCTCATATCAGGGGCCCTTAAGAAACTTCAGTCTGAAGCTGAAGCTAGTGGAAGATCAAAACGCCACCTTGGTGCTTGCCAGGGATGTAGTTAAGTCTATCATAAGTCCCTGTAAGTCTCTGCAAGTCCATCACAAGTTCTCCAGTTCCAATTCAAATCACAAGCTATTCAAATGAGCTTTGACAAAAGCAATCCTTCGTCATTGTTCAACCAGTTACTTATGACTGGCTTTATGACTGGACTTGTGACCGGACTTGTGACCGGACTTGTGCAAGGACTTGTGCAAGGACTTGTGCAAGGACTTGTGCAAGGACTTGTGCAAGGACTTGCAGGGACTCGAATACAACTCTGGTGCTTGCAAATAAAAGTCTGAAACTGGCTTCCAGAGCTACAGCTACGTCTACTGCCATCTTGCTCACACTTAATTATAATGGGCGAACCTCTAGACATTAGACAAGAGAGTCGGACGCAGCCTGCAACTCACCCTATAAATAGCCATAGACCGTAGCTTCTTGGCGTTCATGACGTCAGTCACCACGTCCTCCATCTTGATGTTGGGTCGCTGCCTCTCTTGGAAATCTTCCTTCTGGAGGAACATCGGGAGCCACTTGCGCTCCAGACGTTGACGGACGTACTTCTGAGCTTCGATCAGGATGGGATCAGGGGGCCTGTCTAGGAGCAGTTTGCCCCAGCCTCCACCAGTCTGCATGACCTGGAAGACAGTTGCAGCATCGTAAGTTATTTCCTTCATTCAATATTTCTCAAAATAGTGACAATTTTTAATCTCTCTAACGCCGGGAAGCGGCTATGGCCATGGCCCGCTAATCCGTTCGGAATGCTGTTTTCATTTTTCTTGTGTCTGTTATAGCTGGTTTTTGCTTAGCATAATAAGCACATGGAGTTTTGGCTGGTATAACCGAGCAATACTTTTTGTGTTAAGCAAATCTTGTGCCATGAAGTTGGCCCCTGCAGGTTCCGTTGAGGTCTTGTGTAAAAAAAATGATAGCAGTGATTCGTATTTACAGAGGGGGTAGTTTATGCACATCACCCACATCACTTTAGAAATGTTCTAAGCACTTACTAGGTTCTGCTGAGGTATTGTTGCAGGACTGTTAGGGCCAAAGAAGTACTTCTTATTCAGGTACTTTGTCTTAATATCCTTGGCTTTAGCATCTCGTTTGTTGGCGTCGAGATATGGCGTACGGCGAAAAGATTCTATGTCCATCCAACACATCAAGTCAGTAATGGCATAATTATCCTCTGAAAAAAAATAAACGGCAAAAGATAAGGCATCCACAACTAAGGCTGCATCCGAATCTCTTGTCTGTGGCTATTGTCTAGGATTTTGTTCATTACAACTATGCACGAGCAGGATGACAATAGGCATACCCCTAGCTCTGGAAGCTCAAAACTGAAAAGTCTTTAGGAAATAACTATTTTGTTTAAAGAGCAACGGGGAGTGTAACTCTAAGAAAAAAACACTCACCCAGGAATTTGCGGAAGTGTTCCAGCTCTAGCCGGTTGTGGATGAGCTTGTTGTAGTCATAGTCTCTGAACTCTTCAGGGATCTTGTCTCGGAGCATCTGGTAGTAAGCTTCTTGCTTTTCCTCCTCGTCCTCATCCAGCATGAAGTCGGGGGTGGAGATACGCTGCAGGAAAGAAGATGAATGATTACACCCTGAACAAAATTATTACCCGTAATCGACCACCTTCAAATCTTGGCTTTTGCACTGTTCTGCAAAATGGCAAAATTTCGGACTTTAAGCTCATTTGGTGGTGACAGGTCAAATACTAGTAATTCGGTTCCGAAACCAACATATTGTACGTTTGATTCTTCGTTAGCTGTTTGGCGAGAGGGGAAAATATGTTTTCGCGGGAGTAGTTTTTATTTGTAAAAAAAATTTAAAAAAATTTGGGGGGGAGTGGGGTTTGGATCACAAGTTCCTTCAACAAAAAAATAGAAGACACATCAAAATTCTTGTCCTTTGTTTACAACCACTTTGATTACCACTTGCAGTCAAGATCTTCTGTCCGTTTTTGTTTTTGACCTCTGTGCTTCTTGTCATTACCTTGTCAGTTGTTTCCTTCTTCTCTATTTTAGTCTGTTGCTTACCTCTTTGATGAAGCCCCTTCTAGTCAAATTCTTGAGCTGTCTGGCATTCATTGCATCCAGCTGTCTCTCTTCTGAAATCAATTCAATCTGACGGAAGGACAACAGAGAATATGGATGTATCTGACCAAGTATTCTCCCAGATTAAAACCCAAATTTATAAAATAAAAGCTGTTCTCTTCAAAGTTTAGCCTGACAAATGAGAAGCCCATTTTCCAGTAACACAGAGACTTTTTGATAAATTTATTTAGGACTTCAGCAATGGTTTGCCCTTAGAAACTAACGAAAGCAACATTATTTATAGTCTCTAACCTTATTGTAGAGCACCGTGTCACTACTCTTCATTTGTGACCAGGGCTTGTACAGCATCTCCAGGATGTGCTCCTCCGCGCCGTCAAATAGTTCCTCAAACGGGGGTGCTACTTCCCGATAAATCTGGGCCCGGACATTTGGCGGGCACTCGATGTCATAGAAGCAGCAGTGTACAATGTACTTGGAATTGATAGCCTTTAAAAAAAAATAAACAAAGAATTAAAAAAGAAAAAAAGAAAAAACAAAAAGGAAAACAAAAAAGGGTGGCTCGGACTAAACTGAATGTGTAAATTATTAAAGTTAGGATAACTTGAGGTTGAGGGTGCATTTTGAGAAAAATCAACAAATGCTTGTAATTGCGATGTCTGATAATACCTACCTGGGCTTTTCTATGCAGAGTAAAAGAATCAAAGACATCGGTATAGAAGAGCGCATGATAATCTTGTAGTTCATGCCAGCAACTGAGGCAGTTGACAAGGGTCTGTAGACATAGAAAGTAACAACAGTCAGTGAGTCAGTAAGAAGATCATCAACTACACTCAGAAATGTAAAAGAGTGAAGTTTAACAGCTTGTAATTTTGATGTTTATGTAATTTTTGTAAAAAAGCTTTTAGACAAAATTTTGTTTGTTTATATATTTCCAGGTGCCTTTACACAACCTACATGCTGAATGTGAGTTCAGAGTTTGATGGGGTCCATTGTCCTCCCAATCCATTAATCCAAGAGCTTCCAACTAAATGTTTAACAAGGTGCATGTTGGTAGAAAGATTGTAGTGTGGAAATGAGCTTCGTGCATGACATAGAGAGGGTTAAATTTGCATAGCGGGGTGCCTTAATTCTTTGTTTCATACTCACAGAGTTGTCTAGTTTCTCCAGGTAAGCCATGAAGAACCCTCCAGCCTTCTTCTCATGGTAGAGTCCCTCCAACAGGCTCTCCATCCGATTCCCCCCCAGGAACACGCTCTCCTCCGAGGCAATACTGCTGGAAGTGGATGAGGCTGAGGTCGGACGCTTAGGGCTGTGGAGCGCGTTTGGTCTGAAATAGAGTGAAGGAATATTAGTAGAATAGAAGTTTCATAAAAACAGAGTAATAAAAAGAATGCAAGACTGGACTTATACTTTAATTGCAGTGCCTGAAATAAAATAAATTTTTACCTTTGACTTTTTTCCTGCTCTTGGTCGCCAACAATCTCCTCGGTTCCTATAGTCACTGATCTCTCTTGGCTGATCCCACCGCTGCCACCAAACCTCTCTTGGCCAATCCCACCGCTGACACCGAATCTCTCATCTCCTGTATCCCCAGACGCAGCCACACCACTGACGTTCTTTCTCACCGACCGCGGAGAGGCGACTCCTTGGGGAGGCCTCTTGGAAGGACTGGGCTTGATCCCCGATCCAATACTTATGGTAATTCTACGAGGTGTTGATGGGGAAGCAGTCTTAGAGTGATGGGTGGGCTTCTTCGGTGTGACTGAGGTCATTAGGTTGGAGATGGGCAGACTGGGCAGGGTCTTGCTGCGGTTGACTTTATTACATGCTTGAGGAGGACTTGTGGATTTGTCACTTCTGGATGCTGCCTGACAATTAACAAATGAGAATAAACAAATAATTATTTCATCTACTCAGGAAACTACTTCATTAATTAAAATAAAATAAACTCAACTCAAAAAGACATTTTCTTTAAAATGGTGTAACTGCAAGTTACTTTGTTTAGCTATAGAAAACCTTCATGTCTTTAAGCTTGAGAAAGTTGGAACAAAACGTTGCCCGTATACCTCTGTCAGACGAGCTATGCTGTGTCTGAGTCTTGGCCAGCAGGCCTTGGGTCTCAGTGGCAGGAGCATGACGGTCCTTGGATCAGGATGTGTGCTGCTGCTGCTAGTGTTGTTGTTGTTGAGTAGCTGCTGGCGTTTGTAGATCTGGTTGGTTGTTGTGCTACCGCTGCCACTGCCCGTGTGCATCTCACGCATAAGGAATCGTGGTGCCCTGTTTCAAATCACAAAGGATTGAAACCTGTGTTTTAGAAATCCGCAATTCATTTCTGTAAAACGTTTTAAATTTTACCTTTTCTAGTTGTTGTCGATGAACATGACATATAGTACTTCACTCAAACAATGAGGAAATACCCATTGTACATTAAAAGAACACTGGATTCTCCAAATTGGCTCTAGATGCAATTTGGTTTTTAAAGAGAAATGAATAAAAAAAATTAAAATTACCAATATAGGAGAAGTGGTGTCGCCATGTCAGGATGTAGTTTGGTAAGTTTGTCCATGCTGGTCCATTTGGAAGGTGCATCGAGTCCAAGAGACTTCAGTATCTCTCTAGGGAGCTCACATATTCCACCAGCTTTTAGGTATTTATCCCTCAACTGACCTAAAAAGCTAATGAAAAATCACAAGGTTTAAAGATGCAAATTATTAATGTCAACATAAAGGCTAAAATATGTTTCATGTCTTGGTACCGAGATATGGAGGTGAAGAAATAACAGGAGTAGACACATCATTTCTTCGGCAAAGTTTTCAAAAGTATAAGGGGAAAGGGGAAACAAAATTGAAAAAGTGGTCATCAGCCCATGCTTCCCCTTCCTTCGACCCAATCCAGCTTCTGCCACCGAAGACCTTTTAACTGGCAAAATTTAGAGCAAAAAAAATATGACTTTGGCAGAGAAAGATTCTTGAGCTCTGTGATTCACTTACTGTTGCTGAACCTCCATGTCATCAATCATGTGTCCGCGGTCAACATCTATCCACAGGTTCCAAATTTTCTCTCCGACAGTTCCCCACAGGAACTTCTTGAATCCGTCCTGGCCTCTCTTGTTGCTCAAATCAAAACTGTACCTTGGCTTCGAGAAGAACGGGTCTTTTATTTCCTCTGCTTCATTTTCGTTATCACTGTCGAACAAAGAGTCCTCCTCCAAACCATCGTTGCCAAGGGTTGCCATGGATATTCGACTGTTTGTCCTCCAATCATCTTGCAGATCCAGGCCATTTTTCAGGATGGACGGTCCCTTTTGTTCAGCTGGCAGTTCTATATCACCTAAAGCCCCTTCAGTCAAATCAGCACTGCGAACTGCAAGCGTTCTTAAAATATTCTCATCAATGTAGGCATCAATTTCATCAAGGGAGACTTCTGTTACCATGGCGATGGCAGTCTTCACGACGAAGGACACGACAATGTTTGCTATGTCCTCCAACGAGGATACTCGGATCGGCGGCGGTTGTGGTCTGGGAAAATCCTCGTCGTTTTCGTTATCGCTGTTATTCAGCTGCTGGCTCTCGGCATCAAACCCGCTCTCCATGCTCAGTTTCTCGTCGTCAACTTCATCCAACAACTCTCTCGATGCCACTTTCGGTTTAGACCCAGTAGGGGCAACGTGGACAGGTCCGACGTAGCTTCCTCTCGCGTTATCGGCAACCACGCAAGAGAGGTCGCCGATGGGAGGGCGCCAGAGAGGCGGAGAGCGCAACCTCGGCGGACTATGAAACAACCTCTCGCTGCGAGGAATATCTTCCAGACTCGTCGGATCGAAGTTCGAGGTACTGAAGGAGTCCTGTCTCCATGGGCTTCCAATGCCGCTGTCAGCTGTAGCTTGATCCCAGATGCTCATTGAGGAACTCAGCGGTCGACCACTCATTGAACTCACTGGTCGAACACTCGCCGAGCTTAACGGTCGGCTACTCGCCGGTCGTGAACTAAACTCATCTGAACTCCGTGGCTGTACTGAATTGGTAGTCGTCGTGCCGGACTTCAGTTTGACTTCGCTGTACCACTCCTTAGCTTGTGTGGGATGGGCATCCCCCATGCAGATATACATTTGGCGCATGGCTGTTCCTTGTTCGTCAACTTTGGCGGTTTCAACCACAGGTGGTTTTTGGACAGCAAAGGGTTTGTATGTGGGATCAATATACAGATAAACAGGAACGTCACTGTCTTTGCCAGCAATCTAAGGGAGAAACAAATCCAATATTTTCTCTTATATTCTTCAGCTCGGTCCATTACCTTAGGTAATATCATCCCTCAACCCGGACCGTATTACCTTAGGTAATACCATCCCTCAACCCGGTCCGTTATTACGCAGTAAAGGACCTGGTCCTTACACTGTTATTCTCTAAATGCTTAGATTACTGCGATATGCCCATATACTTGCCTCAACCTGCGAGATGAGCTTTGCAAGTCTAAATTCTAAGTATGAATCACTCTGTAAGAAAGCCGGCAATCTCTCCTCCTTGATCCATTGGATTCCTTGCTCCTTGTTAAGGCACTGTCAACAAAATTTAAAAAACTAATATTGAAAGTTTGCCAAGTTTCAGTGGCAACGTTTTATTTCTTAATTGTCCTTGCTTTCAAGCAGATCCCAGTGAAAAAGTAGAAGAATAGTAGGATCAACATTTAAAAAAGGAGACAAAGGTAGGACTTTCGCGAACAAAATTGAGAAAACAAATTATCTTTTGCAGGCTAATCAGAACATTTTTTGTTTATGCTCACTCGTGTCCGAATCACCATAAGCCTCATTTGGCATGTTCTGTACTCACAACACTTGTGCTCCATCCTCAACTAAAAGCTATTGGAAGTACAGTTGCAGTATTCCTGCAAGACCTTCATTGTGTGATTTATTACATGACAATGTGAAACCTTGTTATACAAAAAAAATAATGAGATTTTTGTTTGGGGGTTGTGGAATAGAAATTAGAAAAAACAGGGAATTTCAAGGAAAAAAAGGAGGAAAGGCAGAAATAGGTAAACAAAAAAAAGAGGAAAAAGTAGAAATATTTAAAAGCATGGTCAGAGTCTATACCTGGACCATAAAATTGGTTTTGATGTCAAAATCTTCCTCTTTGTACTGCGGACCGCTGGGTATCTTGGCTCCCAACGGTAGCTTGGACTTCATCAGCCTCTTGGTGGCGCTATAGATGGGGTTTGGTTTCTGTTGCGAGCGGATCAGGGATCGTATCTTCTCCTTCAGAGCCTGTTTGGCCGACGTCACCACCTCAAAACCCCGCTTTTCTTTGTTGAAAATGAGGGGTTCTGGAAAGGTCTGTTTAAAAATGCAGGAGAAATGTATAATTGGAGGCCGGTTCCAGAGTTGTAATCGAGTCAGTCACAAGTCAGTCACAAGTCAGTCACAAGTCAGTCACAAGTCAGTCACAAGTCAGTCACAAGTCAGTCACAAGTCAGTCACAAGTCAGTCACAAGTCAGTCACAAGTCAGTCACAAGTCAGTCACAAGTCAGTCACAAGTCAGTCACAAGTCAGTCACAAGTCAGTCACAAGTCAGTCACAAGTCAGTCACAAGTCAGTCACAAGTCAGTCACAAGTCAGTCACAAGTCAGTCACAAGTCAGTCACAAGTCAGTCACAAGTCAGTCACAAGTCAGTCACAAGTCAGTCACAAGTCAGTCACAAGTCAGTCACAAGTCAGTCACAAGTCAGTCACAAGTCAGTCACAAGTCAATCACAATGTTTAAAACAATTTTAGAGCGAAGCAACTTACAGGGAGCTGAAGAAAATAATTGAAGTAATCGACAAACAGGTCGTCGGTGGCCAAGAAGTCCTCCTGCAAATCCCACAAAAAAAGTAAGCGATAAAAAGTTGTGCATAATTTCAGATAATAATAATAATTGGGGAGATTATAATGATCCTTACTCGCAGCTACGGTAGATGATGAATTGCCAAGGACGCGGCTACAACGTGGTCGAGTCGATGGCACTCAAAGATGCCTAGCAGCCGGCCATACGACCCATATCTGACCACGGAGAAATGTTAATTTTTGCTGATATGGGAAATCGGACGACCTGGAGAAAAACCCTCATACTATACTCACATATGGTCCAAGCTGGAAATCAAATCCAGGCCACATTGGTGAGAGATAAGCGCTTTTACACACTTGCCAACCATGTCACATTGTCATCATCACATAACTAAAAACTAAAAACTAATGAACGGATAGCCAAAAAGACTATTTGCCTCAATGTCAATCAAATTCTCAAAACGAATTTTCTTGTTTCCAAATCGTCTTCCACACTTTTCACAACCAGGCAATTAAACTTCTGATGCAAGTACATGTACACTGAACAAAAATATAAACGCAAACAAAATGATTATTTGTCTTGATTTATAAACAATTAACATTTGTGTCCATCTCTGCCAGTGAGGAATCGCTCAGTGATGTAGTGATTCCACCCACATCTGTGTTGTGGGTGGAATCACTGCATTATAAATAAATCAAGACAAATAACCATTTTTGTGGGCGTTTATATTTTTGTGGGTGTTTATATTTTTGTTCAGTGTACATACACGAACCTCATCGCAATAATTAATGGATAGGAAAATCGTTTTCATGTAAACTGAAGGAAATTCAGGCCTTATTTTGGAGGGAATTGCATAATGTGATGATTTATCAGTCTAAAAGCCAAAATACAAGCCCCGCCCAATTGACTAATGGACCATAAAAACATCAAATAGGAAATACGTGTGCATGTATACCTGTTAATTCTTGGAAAATACAATAACGGTAGTACGACAAGGCCAACAATAAACTACGGCCTGCATGTATATTGTGGTACATATATCATAATACATAAAAATATGAGTTTTACATGTTTTACTGTAGCTAAGCCACATGGAAATAATTTGTACAAAACACAAAAGAACTTTATAATAAATAGCAAAATCTATTTATTTAAATATAACTCTATAGACAAGAGCAGTATAAAACACCCCCCCCCCCCCCCCCCCCCCACTAAAAAAACTCATCCATTTCAGATCTTATTAAGAAATTCTTCGTGTTATCCAATCCCTCAGAATTCAACAGTGCATCCGAAACAAAAATCCAAACTATTAACCTTTAAAACTAAACTTGTTGTGCCCAAAGTAATAAGCAAAGAGCAACTGCACATACCCCCGGTGTAGGTTTACTACAATCAATACCTTTAGAATCAGATAATTTTACCAAATAGCTGTAAAAACAGAGGCTAAAACACCTGTGAAGTGTACAGATGGGGAAGAAAGTTAGCCGGGAACGTGCCAAATGAGGCAAAATTTAATTTGGCTCGAGCCCAGACGCGAAGCTAAGCCAGGATATGTTGATGGAGAGATTGGGTTTCTGAAACTTGAGACAGATTCCAGTAATAAAGAATACATGAATTGCTGAAGTTGCTAACGGCCACTTTCATGAACATTTTTGTTGGTGAAAGCTCCCAGTGCGTTGTACATGTATACTGGCACGATAATCAAATATTTTGTACTGGCCTTTAGCAGCTTTTGCGCCTCAACTCTTCAGATGCAACAACCCCTTTAATAGTTCAACAATTTTAAGTCCTAATATAAGTTCTAATAAGCAAATGCTTTGTAGACAATTTTGCTAACAAAATGTTTGAACAACTACAAAAAACTGAACGCAGATTTGTAACCGTAGAACACAAAACTAGTCGTGAGAAAGTACAGGTACAAATAAAAGAACAATGCCGTGTCTCTATAGGGATAATATAAACTTTGGAACGGGCGACTGGTTTTGTGAGGAAGGGTGGCAACATTTTAGCAAAACATGACTGCACACCTTCAATGCCTTGTGTTATGAGCAAGGAGCAATTACACACTTGTTGATTCTAATTAGTCTAATGAGCGATCCTTGTGAAAACCCCTCCTGACTGTACATTATGGCCTGCACTAAGCAGGGTTGTAGTCGAGTCCCTGCAAGTTCGTTCACAAGTCCTTTCGTGAAGCCAGTCACAAGTCCCTTCATAAAGGCAGTCACAAGTAACTGGATGAACAATAACAAAAGAATGCTTTTGTCAAAGCTGATTTGAATAGCTTGTGATTTTAATTGGAACTGAAAATCTTGTGATGGACTTGCAGGGACTTACAGGGACTTGTGATGGACTCGACTACATCCCTGGCACTAAATAAACAACGACTTTTGATTGAAAGGCCGCGCGGCGGCAAACACAAAATCAGATGAGTAAACAAAAATTATTGTTGCTAAGGCAATTCCATGGCAGCACGTGACTCTGTTCTGGGCCGCACTCCTCTCACGCAAACAATGCTAACTAAATGTGTGTGTGTGCGCGTCTAATGGAAAATTGTTCGCGTAGTTGGCTAACGTTTGCAACATTCACAATAGCGAAATGCAACCTCAATTTTTTCTCTGTGGACAAATTAAAACTTTAGTTTGGAAATGGTATTGTCCAAATTAAATTTCTTTTAAATAACTAATTAAGTCATTCATTCATTTGCGGTTTATTTCATTAAACAAACACCAAACAAAAAGTTAAATGACTAAAAATGTTTGATTTACAATAGGGTAGAATTTTATACAACAAGAACAATTAAAATAAACTTTCTTTAAAAGTTACTAGGACGTTGTTAACAGTCAAGATACTGTTTAAAACATTATTACTGTTAAAACAATTGCTACAAAATTACAAATTGTGCAGTTCATTGTTCATCAATTTTAATGTTTATACCAAGGAATTTATGTCCATTGTTTTTGTTTTGTTTGATTCAATTTAATTTATTTCTAAACATCATTCTTAAACAAAAATTAGCAGAATAAGCAGCAATGAGTTGATGTTCCGTTTCAATCCGTTTTTGCTTATCATATAGCTGGCCAGAACCTACATGATTTAGCCGTTCGGTCAAATGACCAGTCACAGATAATAGGGACGACGCCAGAATAAACAGGCCTATACAATGGCAACAATGCGCTACCAAAGGTTACTATGGTGATATGAAATGGTGAATAATGAAATATTTTAAAAGGACCGATTGTCATCAAGGCTTATTCCTTTGTGGGTTTTAGAAGACAAACAAAACAGCAACAATAGATACTTGGAAATCTCCACCCAACCATCAAACTGTTGCTATGGTTACACACGGCCCTGACCACCCGAATTAAAATCGTTGTTCTTTTTGTTTTTCCAGTTACAAGTGCAGGCACTCGGCTAGTATTGCAAATGGGTCGCCAGCGTGAAATGAAATGAGCCGTGATGAAAAACTGAACAGTGATCCAAATGGATTTACTCCTTGAAAAATTGCCAAGTGCGTGTATATTGTTGGCAAGTATATAAAGGTTGCTATGGGAACGACAATTCATCAAGAGGCATTAGTAATCTTTACGAGCACATTTTAAACAACAAGTGTGTAAACAATAAACAAAAACGGAATCAGTTCTGCCTTCTCAGTAAACATTATCTAATAAATTTAAAATGATGTGCATATTTTTTAAGTTCATCACGTATCTGATTTGGATTATAACACACCAAATAAAAAATATTTTAAAATAAAATAAAACAAATTGCAAGAAAGGACTTTAAATAATTAAACAGGTACTCCAAAAATGAATATTTCAACATAATGAACCAAAAGAGGTTTTTGTAGTAGGCTGTTCTTCGTACTCACTGTAGCATTAACAGTTTATGGATAAATATTCATCAATTATGTACTTTAAGCTAAAGTGGTATAGTAAAAAAAATGAAAGTGGGTTCTGTGACATGTCTGAATTGTATCATGATTTTCTGTAAAATCTAAAATAATAATACCAAATTTGATACCAAAGTGTGTACTGAGTTGCACCATTTCAAAGCGCAATTTTGTTTGTGTGTGCGTGGATTAAAGGTAGTATACACCATTGGTAATTGCTTGAATTATCATGAATGGGTAGATTTGGGGGTTGTATTTTATAGTAAATATTGTTTAACTGACCTGTCCGAAGTTTTACAATCATGGATGCCGAGAAAAGCACGAAAAACAGCGTTTGTTTTCAACATTAGAAAATTATGTTGATCGGAATAATTACAGGATATCTAGCGCAATCATTTTGCTGGATGCCTAGAATCATTATTTACTTTCAAATGAGTAAGATATTTCCTAATAATTTGGTAGTAAATATTTTCGATATCTGCAAATGGTGTATCCTACCTTTAAATGGAATGACCTTAAATCATAAATTCTATTGGAATATATAATATGGAGATCAGGGATTAACCGAAGATGTTATGCAATCCCTTGAATAGATTAACTTATTTTCTGTTCGACTTCTATTTGTCTCTTGTTCCAATACATCTTTATCAAATGTGTGATCTTCAAAAAGACTGACAAATTCAATTTCAATTGTTGAATCTTGCTCTCCAAAACATGTAACTAAATCTTGCACTAAAGATACTACAAACACAGTGCCTAAAACAAGCATGTGTAATTTCTTGAAGTATGCTCCAAGACTTTTATGTTTAAAATCTTTAAAAGATTCTTCTTTTGTTTTTAAATACAGCTTCAAAAGAATTCTTTCTAGAAATAGAGACCAGACTTACCAAGTCATCTGCTGTGACTACCGGGGGAACTAAAACAAAAAATATACAAAAAAAATGAAGAAATTTATAAATTATTTTATAAAATGTATAACCAAAATTTGGTCAACCTTTTTATTTATTTTGTAGCCTTATTGGTTATCCAAAGACTGTTCCTTCCTAAGTGGTCCTGGCGTTACTTCCAAAAACACATTAATAAAAAACCTCAGAAAAGCAATAAACTGATTTTTTAAAAAATATTTACAACAAAACAAGACAGTAGCTGTACAAAAACTATAAAATTTAGACGAAAAGATGAAATACAAAAGCAACCCTTAAAATTAATAGAAATTTGTAGGGCACTTTTAATTTTTAAATAGAGTTATCTACATATATAGTAACACTTTTGAGAGCATTTAATTCTGTGAATTTTTGATACAGTTTAAAGCAATTGGTCCAATTTTTTCATTTATCAACATTTGACCTAAATACCCAAGTGCTCATTAATCACGTTCATAACGTTATCAATTGTGCTAACACTTAACACATTTTTGTAATCTAAAAACTTTGGATATCTATTAAAAAGCATTTAGCCAAAATGTATTAATCTTCTTTTTAAAAAGTACAGGAAAGCAAAGGTCGTGGCAAAATATCAGCCAATATTATTAACTATCACGAACTTCATTTGTGATCACATAAATGCTATCAGATATTTAACCACAAAACCCCTTTTTTTCTTCAAACATTGGTTTTAGGAAAGACGAAAAATCAAACATAACTTGTGACCTACCGACGCAAAATGAGGGATGTCCCCAAAATCGAATTTCAAGTCGTCAGCAAATGAAGTTAATTTACAATTTTTGCTGGTCGACAGTAATCAAAAAAGTGCTTTTTTCTTTGGTTGGGAGCCCAAAATAGCGACAGTTGAAAATAATAAAGACATAACAAATGAACACCAAAAGAAAATAAATTTTGATTTAAAACAACACACTATATTCCAGAATATGGAAAAACCATTCCAGAAAAAAAAAGATTAGTCAAGTGGTCTTGTCAATATCGGTGAACAAATCCAGTCCGCATGGACATCATTATTTGCTCAGCGGCTGTGCTGAAGAGCATATCGCTTGGCAATTATTGACAAATGTGACCGAATCCTACGAAATGAGTCTTAAGGACAAATTTTCAGGTATTAGTTTTTCACATGCATTTGAAAGCACATAATTTGCTCTTTATTTTGGTGTATCACTCAGATTGACTCCTTATAATGTACAAATGTTATTGGGGTGAAAGGGTCGCCTGTTTCCATTGATTTATGTTGTGTAGGACACTGTTATAAAGGTGTATACACTCAAAAGTATTTTGGGTGACTTGCGACTCGTTTCGCTGGGTTGGGTCACAAATAATCCAACTGAGGTGTGTGTCTAATGCTACCATAGCAACACGGAAATAGATTATGAGAGCATTGTTTGCTCAGATCATTATGCTCAATTTGCCGCTGTGCATGACACTATAAGACAGAGTGCAGTTAGGTCTACTGTGATTAGGTCCACTTAATATTAAATTGTATTTTTTTATTTTTTTTTAAGAATATGGTATTAGATAATCCATTAGTTCTCTGATGTGGTCTGAATGTCACTGATTTTCAATTTCAAAAATTCTGCTTTTAAAGTGGAATATCTCTTCAAATAGTTCCTTATCCAGGCTTTTTGAGTAATGAAGGTGGGCACTTTTTTCCTTCCCAAGATGGTGGGCGGAATCTATCTTTTAAAAAAACTCTTTTGTCGATACAAAAATGTCCAACGAGCCTCAACACTTTCTGCATAGATTTTAAATGTTTTGTTGGAAACAAATTGCCTTTTTAGGGAAGAAATATTGCAAAGTTATTTTTAAAAAATTAAAAATTAAGGGAGGCGGGTGGGAAAAAGGATCAGGTGGATTGAAAATCAGGTATCTTTTTTTTACTTGGCCGCGTCTGAATTTCTTGTCTTCGGCTATTGTTTACGTATTCGCCCATTACAATTACGCGTTAGCAAGCTGAAAGTAGACGTATAGCCGTAGCTCTGTGGAAGCCCATATCAGACTCGGCCTATTATAAATGAAGAAATGTTTACCTGTTGACAACTTTTTCTCTGGCATCTTGGCTTGTCGTGATGATCTCACTCCATCAAATCACATATTGTAGAAATCTTGTCGTCTCTGGTGATAGTTTGAAACAGAGATTATTGGTGTCTTAAAGTAGCAGAATCACAAATCCTAGGCTCCAGTTTTTTACTGTCACATAATAAATATGATCACCATAAATATGCCTAACGTAAGTAAAGCGAACCATTGGCAAATTAAAATTAACGTTATTATATTAGTTTTATTACTAGATTTTAAAAAGCACAGTTAAACGCTATCTCCAGGACTTTACACTACCGATCCACAACTTTGATTTACATATACATTACATGTAGTAATCATCCTACCTCCATGCATGTAATGTATATAGCCTAAATATTATAGT
Organism: Crossaster papposus; assembly: GCA_037893245.1. NCBI lineage: Eukaryota > Metazoa > Echinodermata > Asteroidea > Velatida > Solasteridae > Crossaster > Crossaster papposus. Next base: position 1,254,698 of record JBAIAA010000120.1, on the reverse strand, counting down.
CGGAAGGCCTAGTGATTTAGGCTACACGTTACACTTTTTCTAACCATTATATTAACAAATTGCCCGTCTGACCATGCTTAGTTTTATCATAGAGAAAGGATCTGTTCCTTTCTCTATGGTTTTATCATGGAGCAATAAACCATGGTTTTATTTAACTCATTTCGTAAACACAGAAGGTTTGGGCCTACCTTATCATTTTTTTGAACAACTTGAAGTAGACAGTCAAAATCGTGCCAGGCGAACTATCGTACACCGTCCGTAATCACCTGCCATTGCAGTGTTTTGTTGCCTACAACGAATAAATCCGCACAAAATATCGCCAGAGACCGCGCATTGTGTCACCTTTTATTACCCTATCGCGGGTCGGAACCGTGGTGACTGTGCCGTGTGTACGTGTATGCAATGCATTGATATTGCATTGGCGTTTAATCACCGGAAATAAACGATCAATTTCGCTTGGTCTAGTTGCCACTAGCAATGAGCCATTTTCCAAACCCCTGGCTTCGAATCCACACCGACTCCAGCCCATTGCTAAACTCTACGAATAGCGCCCGCGATGAAGACGATGCTGGGGTACGGGTTTGGAAAACGGCTCAAATCACCGGTCGTTTTCCGGCCCACACACAACGCGCCCTCTATAGTCTATTAAAACTTTATCCTTTGGAAAATAGTCTATTAAAACTTTATCCTTTGGAAAAAGTATAAAATGTGCGAAAGCACTGTACCTTGTTGTTGGAGGGGGCGCGCAGAAGGTGCAGCGCGTATACCCAGCACGATATGAGAATAAGGGAGCCCCCCCTTAGTCCTCCATACCAATACACTCTCTATACTATTTTTACTTAACGCACGCCCACCAACCAAAAAAACCTAAACAAAAACACTAAACAGAATTTCTGAGAAACCACAACATTCCGCAAGCACAATGACCACCCACAATGGAGGGGGGGGGGGGGGGGGGGGGGGGGGGGGGGGTTCCCTCCGTCTTATTTTGCTTTATATGGGACAGCGCGGGCGCAAGTCGGGTACATTGAAAATAAAAAAAAAAGCTAGTACTAGTATACAGTTTGTAAACAATGTAATTTTGTTGTTAATAATTGGTACATCATCTTTATGGCAACGTTTTTCTCCCAAACTAATTAAAATCCTCACTTTGATCATCCGAGAAAATTTTTTAATTTAAAACAATTGTTTTCTTCAGATGACGTTACTCAAAGCCACAGCAAATGGCATATTAAAAGATCACGGTACGCTACCCAAAATGCCGTGCGTTTCCTTCACAGAAATCAGTGAAGCACGCTTCATCAGCGGTTCCCAGAGCCCATTATGGGCGCGCGGTGGGTATAAGCGAAACAACCTTTGGCAATCACAGCGTATAAATGGTCACTGTGATATCGGTCCTTCCGAGCGCGTCCCTGATCACAGCCGCGACTCGATCCCACTTCAAACCATCAAGTCCACACCCAATCCGCGGCATAGACACACTGTGAACGTCGTTTCTTACGCAGTGAGTGGCCATGGCTCGAAGGCTTCGGGCGAGGCTGTCGTAGGTCGGCTTATTCCAGTATTTCTCCTTGGTCACCTGATTTTCAAAAATGAAAAGGGAGTTTGTAGATAAATCATTCAAGAAAATGGCTTTAACAAGGAAAGGTTTTTAATCAGCTAGGGACAAAAAAAGGACAGAAAAAATACTGAGAAAAAACAAAGGACTGTGACCAATAATCAGTACAAAGCATTGTTGGAAGGAAAATGGAGCAGTAGCTGCCCCTTTATTGTTATCCATTGTGCAAATTTACTTATGCCCATGCACCAATTTACACCCACTTTGAAGACCTTTTGTAACTATGGAGGGTCCATCTAATGTCCTCACCAGATAATAAATGAATTTTTTTCCTCGTTTCAGTACAGCGACTCCTCCAGGTTTTACACCTGAAAGAGAAACGGACAGATTAGAAATGAAAACTCAAACTGGGTTACTAAAATTAAAATAACACATTTATTGTTCATATATTACAAACTAAACAAAGAAATCCGCAAGGCGGGACTTGAACCTGCGACCTTCAGAATACCGGACCGACGCTCTACCAACTGAGCTATCTTGCCCTATGTTGGCAGTCTCCCAAATTGTCAGTATCTTTCTTCGAGGGCACTAGTCAGAAGTCATAAACACCAGAATTCCGTGTGGCCAGGGATCATGCCCAATTTTATGATACAATTTGTTTTTAATAACTTAAATCTCTTAATGCAAAGCCCATCTTCTCACCCTGATTCATAAGGTCCTTAACTCCTCCGTATTTCTCCTTGAAGATTTTGGCAATACCCTTGCCCATCCTGACATCCTCACTGATGCAGTGAGCAAGGCACTCCTCATCAGAGCATCCGAACAGATCACCTCTCACCTCCTTCATCTGAAAACCCTGAAATAAATTAAATAATAATTTAAAGGTAGGATACACCATTGGTCATTGCTTGAATTATCATGAATTGGTAGCTTTTGGGGGTTGTATTTTATAGTAAATATCTGAGCTGTCCGAAGTTTTAGAATCATGGATGCCGAGAAAATCACGAAAAACAGCGGTTTTTTTCAACCGGCGTCAAGCAGTTATTCTTATGTTATCTTTGTTTTTTCGCGATCGCCGTCCGGTTTCGGAATAATTACAGAATATCTAGCGCAATCATTTTGCTGGATGCCCAGAATCAACATTTACTTTCAGATGAGTAGGATATTTCTTAATAATTCGGTAGTATATTTCTTAATAATTCGGTAGTAAATATTTTCGATATCTGCAAATGGTGTATACTACCTTTAAGTCCAAGATCTGGGTACTGACTCAGATTAATGACCAAAATAGAAAAATAAGACCCGGCTTTGCCCTTAGGCAGGACACTTTACAACAGTACAGGAGCATGAGATTAACTCTGCCTCTTGGCACCTTCCAGTTCCCAAAAATATTTTCTTATTGACCACTCGTGTCGGATAACGTGTATACATGCAAAGTTTCTGTGGGTGGTGTGCTACCCATCAGATAACAACCTCAACCCACCTGGGATCGACGTCTGGGGAAAGAAGTCCATGCATTTGCATGGCTGGGTATGGTCAATGTCAAAATAATCCCAGCACAAACTTGTAAACTTAATAAATGTATACTGCTTTTTAAAATAATTATTTTGTTCAATTTTACTAACCTTTGTTCCCGAGGCAGCCCCTCCATCCCCAATCTTGTCCCCTTCTGTTTTCCTATCCTCATTATCTTCATCTTCATCTCGATGTCTTGCCTTCTTCACGCTCACAGCATCTTGTCCCACGTCTGCGGAATCATTTGATTTACTCATTTTATTGGGTCGTTTGGTGACTGTGACATAACGGTCCATTTCTGTGAAGATAATCAGTTTAAAGGCCAGAGTAAGTTGGTGTAAAGTCGAGGTTCTCTTTGAAATTTAAATTGATATATTGAATGCGTTAACCCTAACTCCCTCACCATTGTTATTGAACAATACAATTCCTTCAAAATCCTCCAACTTCCTTTGTTGTGTAAGGAGTTAGGGTTAAGGATACGAATTGGCCACGTAGGTCTTGGTCTTAATCTCACTCCCCAGTCTTGGAGCATGCTAAAAATACTGAGAGAATATTCCTTCATTCTTTGCTTTAACTTGTAAAACATTTACCTGATAAATTCACCATCCATTGGCACCAGCGTCGTGTACTTTTCGTACACGTTTTTGTTTCGAGGGGCGCAAGTGCCTACGCCTGGGCACACGACATCTGACGCGCGCATATGAATCTGGGCGCCGAGCAGTGTCGGCGCCAGCTTATAATGGGGGATTTCCCCAGAGGAAGCAAGGGCCATTTTACAAACCCCAACTTAGGGTCCGTTCCGCGGCTCCATCACCATTGCCAAACTGCATAAATTAATAACATGGGGTTCCACTCTGCCACTAGTGTAGTCTTTACTATCTTCTGCTGAAGACCACTGCATTCGACATTGCGCCCGCTAACGACACGATTTATAGTACAGCTCTCTCAATCACGCAGTGGTCTTTGCAAATTAAATAAATGGGGGATGACCTTTTCATGCAAATTCTACCATTCGAATCGGAGTAGCATCTTCGCTCAGTCAACTACCCATTCAGCAGTCGCGCTGGCCTGCGTTGCATATGTAATTAGTGCTGCTTCACAAAGGAATTTCGTACTGCGCCTAGTACGTATTGATTTTCGCAGTTCTGCGATCGCTGATTGGCTTCATAGGAAAGACTGTGGCGAAATAAGGAAAAAGATAAACTGCTGGATTCAATTTGCAAAGACCACTGCGTGATCCAGAAAGCTGGACTATAATTCGTGTCGTTAGTGGGCACACTGTCAAATGCAGTTGTGTTAGGCAAAGACTACCACCACTGTTTGGCATACCTAGAAAAAATCCAAAAAATCCAGAGAAAGTTTTCTTGTCAATTTAAAACAGGATAACCTTTTCATTTATTTGTGGTTGGTTGAATACATTCTACACATTTATTGATTAATAATTTAATCAAAAATCAATACCTTAATTCGGTTTCATTGATGTTATACAAAATACAAACAAAACTAAATGTTAAAATAAAGTTTAAAAAAGTAGCTGCCGTCGCCTAGCCGCCATGGCCCCCCCCCCCCCCCCCCCCTTCTCGCCCTCCCCCCCTTCCCCCCCTTCCCCCCCCCCCTTCCCCCCCCCCCCCTTCCTCCCCCCCCCCCCTTCTCGCCCCCCTTCTTCCACCCCCCCCCCCCCACACTTTGCAATACTGATTACAGCAATAAAATAAAATCAGAAAAATGTTGTTGATGATTTTATAGTTGGCGAGCTCAGTTTTTTGGACCTGGTGAGTCGTGATGCAAGAGATTTATTTCAAGATTGTGTTGGTTTCAACAAGGTGGCTGGTGGCTAAAAAATCCTGTAGATTCTTTATATCGGTCAATCTTGTAAGCCACGCCCCTGGAGGAAACATTGGAGGTGTTGGTTTCTTCGCAGGCCACACCTGTAACCTGTTACATATTTCCTGTTGATTCCTTATAAGCAGGTGCTTCCATATCTTCATGTCAAGCAATCTTTTTAGCCACGCCCCCTAGAGCAACAGCGAGGGCGTCGGTTTCTTCCCAGGCCACGCCTCCTTTGCATATTTCTTCTTCTTGGGCAGCAAGTCCCCGCCCATACTGGGAATGAGTGGCTGCAGCATTGGGCCGGCAGCGGTGGGTACCACCTCTAGCATGGGTGGGGCCATGTCCACATCCGGGGCTAAATTAGGCGCATGCATGAGTCCCAGGGTGGAGCTGCCGAGCATTCCTGCTGTGGGCGTGGTGGGCGTGGTGGGCGGGGTCGTGAGGGGTTCCCCGCCCGTGCCGGGCAGGTCAGCATAGAGAGACGGACCGTAGTGGAGACCCTGCAGCCTGCGTACCATGTCGTTAGCTGCACTGACGTTTGCCGATTCTTCTAATCTTCGCTTCTGCAAGTAGTTGTTATAAAAAAATTGTTCATTTCTAATTGGATGAAACCTTCTCTTCACTTCGCATTTACAGAACCTCAAACAAGTAAACTTATGGTAAAAAAAAACTAACCACAGATAAAGTTTGACCAATTATTACCTTGACTAGGACTCAAGGTGGATAATAAATTGTCAAGTCAATCAAAAGAGAAAGAACGTAGTATACTGCTGCCACTTCTTTTGTTGTGTACAAAGTCTATGGAGAGCCAAGTGCATTTAAGATAAGCAGTTTGCGGTAAAACACCACGGTAATACTTTTTAGTGAGATGTGTGATTCTGAAAAGAACCGAGTGCATTTTCAAAGTATTTAAAGGCTGTTTAGGATCAAAAGGTTAGTCGTTGTGAGGAAAATAAATCAAAGTCTGATTCGCACCTTGACAGGGACAACTGACGTCTGAATCAGATTTCTAAATCTTCCAACTGATGGATCAATATCCTCTGTGGGGCAAGAAAAAGAAGACAACATGAGCCAATGATTAATAGACACAATAATAGTGCTTAAGCAGCAGCATGATTTTCTGCTAAGCACAATTTTTCTGCTAAGCACAACTTTTCTGCTTACAGTTAAGCAACGCTAGGCCCTAGAATATCTGTTGAATGCACATCAATGCCAAACCTGTTCAGCACATTCTTGTGCTCGAGAGCTCAGTAAAATTGGTCCCTGGTTATTCCATGAGTTTATACTGACCTGGGTTGATGATTTCATCGTCCTCGCTGAACGAGACATTGCCGAAGCTTTTTCTCTTACGTGTCCTCTCTGTCTTGGGTGTGGCCTCCTCGTAGCTGACATTAGTCACTCTCTTGTTGCTGGCTGTATTGAATTCTGTCAGGTTCTATCAAATAACAAAAGATATATTAAAGTGAACAAAGAAAAGTGGCAGGAGCGGGATTTGAACCTGCGACCTCCGGAATACTGTACCGACGCTCTACCAACTGAGCTATCTTGCCTAACACTGACTAGGAGGGTTAATATAAAATTTTGCCAGCTACGGGGGAGGCCTCCTCGTAGCTGACATTAGTCACTCTCTTGTTGCTGGCTGTATTGAATTCTGTCAGGTTCTATCAAACAACAAAAGATATATTAAAGTGAACAAAGAAAAGTGGCAGGAGCGGGATTTGAACCTGTGACCTACGGAATATTGTACTGACACTCTACCAACTGATTAGGAGGGTTAACCAGTTCGCGCCGGATGACGTATATAAACGCAAAAATTTTCAAAAATTCAAAACGGATGACGCATAAACACGCCAAGTTCGGAAATGTATGTCAGCAGCGCGCAAGGCCGGAAATGCGTGGGTGTGCTTCCCGGCACTATCAGCCTGAACACGCTTCGGATCGAGTTTCGTTAAAAACAATCCCGCCCGTCGGCTCGGCGTTGTTAAAATAATCCCGGCGCGAACTGGTTAATATCAATTTTTGCCAGCTACGGCGGAGTCTGTATTAGCACGATTTGAGTGTACTCAGAAGATTGTACATTTAATTCCGTCTCCTCTTCAGGAAGTCCGAGCAGACCGCCGATTATTTCCTCTTCAACTTGCTCCGTCTTAGAATCCGTCGTCCCTCCAGAAATCACAGAGCCTACAGTCTGCGGCTTCTCCCGGAGAACGTAGGCCCGCGTCGACGCCCCAAAGTGTATAGTGCTGTCTAGGGGAATCTGTTGGGGCTTGTGGCCCTCCAGCCGGATGGAGCCCAGAAAAGTGCCGTGTGCTGGAAGGAGAGAATGATGAAGGTGATTACCTGAACTGAACTTAACCTGCCAAAAACCCGACCGCATGTTTTGTTGGATTCTGTTAGCGTGGATACTGCGCCCTTAACTGGTTGTCCTTTGCACTGGAGTTAAGCATACAACCAAAATCAAAGTCCGACAGAGTGTGTTTAGAGTTTACTAGATAACGTTGAAATTTGCAAGATAAAGGTTCCTTAAGATAAAGGTTCCTTAAGATAAAGGTTCCTTAAGATAAAGGTTCCTTAAGATAAAGGTTCCTTAAGATAAAGGTTCCTTAAGATAAAGGTTCCTTAAGATAAAGGTTCCTTAAGATGAAGGTTCCTTAAGATGAAGGTTCCTTAAGATAAAGGTTCCTTATTTATAAAAGTTTTTTATAGGTAAAGGTTCCTTATAGGTAAAGGTTCCTTATAGGTAAAGGTTCCTTATAGGTAAAGGTTCCTTATAGGTAAAGGTTCCTTATAGGTAAAGGTTCCTTAAGATAAAGGTTCCTTATAGGTAAAGGTACATTACCATCGCTGCAGCTTAACTGCACTTGCCAAGAACCTGCTCCATTTGGGAAAACAAAACTCCTAGTTCCTGGACCAATTTAAGACAAGGAGTGAAAGAGAAACTGTGAACTCACTGCTTCCGAGATCGACCAGGAAGGACCTGTTGAGATGCTTGTGGTACATCAACGCAGCGTGGACCCGGGAGCAAGACGCGTGGTCCAGAACGAAGTCACAGACGATGGAGTTCCTCCCAAAATAATACACGTTCTTCTCGTCAATCATCATTTTCTGCAAAAAATAAGAAGAAGTAGTGATGAGGATGTGCTGTTTTGTGCATAGTGTGACTAGTCTGTGCACATTTGTGGATGGTTTGTGCAGGAGATTTGTTAGTATAGACACCATGCATTTAGCAGCCATCTTGGAGGTTTTTTGTCAGTGTAATTCTGCAACAATAAATGTACAAGGGATTCACTCATGCGTGTCCCTATAAAACAAAAGCAGACAGCTCCAAACGGGTCTATTGTTTCGATCGTAAACAACTTTCTAAAAATGAATAAGATTAAAACTGCTGCAAACTGCTAAAATGTCAGATGAGGTCATAACCCAGTCTGGTATCTCCAAAAACTGGGCCCAAAAGCTCACTGCGAAAACCCTGAGGCTTCCGTTACTGTAGCACTCTGTGGGAGACAGCGTACCACTGCAGGTCATGTGATTGACTGTGAGGTCAGACTTCACGCTCACTGCATATGCTTCTAGACTATGGGTTGGATAGCCTTGCATTGGTAGCAGATCCTCTGTTCAGTGCAATGCATTTTTACAACTTAAAAAAAAAAAAAAAAAGTAATGTATTTATTTCAAATTGCTGTCTTTTTAAAAGTTAGTTTGTTTAACCAGTTTGCGCCGGGATTATTTTAACATCACCAAGCAAAGATGCGGGATTATTTTTTACGAAACTCGATCCGAAGCGGGTTCAAGCCGATGGTACCGGGAAGCACACCCATGCATTTTCGGCCTTGCTCGCTGCTGACAGACATTTCCGGCCTTGCTCGTGACGTGTTTATGCGTGAAAATCTTTGCGTGTTCATACGTCCTAAGGTGCAAACTGGTTAACCCTACTGAACACACAATCTCTGTCGTCTGTTCAATTTGGATAAACAACGAACACAGCTGATTGGTTGAAAGACTTCACATAATCTGTGATGGTGGTTTCAGCCAAATACTCTTAGAAAACCTGAAGTAAGGCCAGAGCTAATTTAAGTCCAGTAAAGGCTGATGACACGAAGTGACCCCGAGACCATGTGACTGCTGACCTTGCAACTGACCTCGATCATCTTGGTTTCCTTGAGAACATCTAAGTGCAGCCCTGGCAGTGGCTTGCCAGCCCTGTAGATAAATGTAATAATTATAAGTACCGTTAATGTTTCATTAATTGGCATCTGATGTTATATCAAAATGTTACATCTGTACATCAGGTGAAAAACCTTAATTTGTACCTTGGTGTGTGACAATGTGAGATGCAACTGGCAAAGGCCCCCCCAAAAAAACCACTGTTGGCGTCCAGAAAGTCGACACCAGATCAGCTATGTGTACTGTTAAGTGACGCACTAGTTTAACGAATCTCACAAAATCCCAAGTTACGATCTTTGCGCAGAACCGATTTCATCAAATGCTAGTTACAGTACACGTAATATATTTATGTTTTCTCGTCCCCCCAAAACCCCGAAATAAAATTGTATAACAGTTTCATGGGGTAATACTGTCGTGATTGTCCGAGTGCAGAATTTACGTTTTTTGACACACGCCAAATGCATAGGACGCATGTGCATATGTTTGCCATGGCATAGAGGATGGAAAATGTGGATGGGCATGTATGAAACAGTGAAATCACTCATATTTGTGATAAGAGAATGCATACTTTTAAAAAAATCATGTAAAAATAGAACGCCCTCTTTTGGCAGAGACCAAACATTTAGCACCTCATGAAACAACCGTACACATCTGTTCCTTGCTCTATGGTACAAGTGACCAAAGTGTGTGCTCACGTAATTTCACTCTGAAATGATTTTATCCACAGGTTTCACTTTGAATAGTGGGGTTTAACACTCGTTCATATAATAGGCATCAATCAAAACTAATTATACGTCAAATTTCAACACAAAATCGGCTTTAAATTTCCAATCTACTCACCAAGACGGAACATTATATCCCGACATTTTGGATATGGCGTGGGGCATTCCATTTTAAACGAGGTAAAATAATGTCAAGGGACAATTACATTATTTTGCTTTATTTAAACATACACACGACACGAGATATTGAATGAGGTACAGATATGTAGGAATTAATAATCAAATGAAATAAAGTCATAAGACTATTACAATATATTGTTTGTATTTCCAAAGCGAAATTAATTTGATTGTGAGCAATGTGTAACACACCTAGCAATAGAATATTCCGATAGTTACTGCTGAACACTAGAGGGCGCCGTTCCAATTCGCAGGAAAAATAAAACTGAGCTTGGCGCCAGGAGCTGTAGCAGATAGAGTCTTCTTGTTTTTGTTTAGAATTTCATCATTTAACCTTACTTTCAACATGTCTTCTTGCGAGCGGGAAGTTATAAAGATTGGCAAGCAGTTAGACAAACTGCTGAAGAGTGATACGGTAACATTCCAGTAGGAAAATACATTGCAAATTCAGTATTTTGTGTGCATACAAATCTCCTTGACCAGTGGCAGTATATAGTCAGTGGAGTGCTATTCTATTTTTAGGAGTACTGGTAATTCGTATAACAAATAATGTACAAATCAGGTGCTCGCCTTCTGCGACCCAAGTTATGTTTGTGTTATTTGTTTCGAACCAGTGTTTATGTTTAGTCAATTTGTCATGGACTCATGCTTGCTTGTAAACAAATTGGTAGCCCCACAAATGTCATTATAAAATTATTATTATTTTAGGACAAATAAGAATAAGCCAGTTCGATATTCCCGCTGCACGTGTGCACATGGAGATTTGACGATTTTTTCTTTCGAGATAAACATTTCAGCGATTGCGTGCAAAAGCATAGCGGGGTACCAGCGAATTTAAAGAGATCGTCAGGTTCTAAAATTACTAAGTAACATTTTTTGTTTACGTTTTGGTGTTTTCAGGTGTTTTGTGTGGCCAAACTTTTGTTCAAACAAAGTTCCCATCGTCTTTTCGATTTCACAAGAAAATGCACAAAATGCGGATTCGGTTACCACGTCCCTCATAGCCTTGTGTGCATTTGTCTGCCGTGTTTATCCCAAGAGAAAAATTGTTGAATCTTGTTGTGCACATGCGCAGTTGGAATGTCAAAGTGGCTTATTAAGATCATGATTAATTAGATATTAGGCGCCTCTACATCAAGCAAGTTTAGTTGGTCTGCCTATCTTGCAATCATGCAGCTTGAGTTCAATTTCCAGCCCGGCAAAATTGCCTTCCTTTTTTAAAAATTATTGTTTTGAATCATATCTTTAATTTACGAATCATAAATAACTTTGAGACAATTTACCCATTCCTATTGGTCGAGAGCCCGTCACGTGGCCGGTTTTCAATGGATGATACAATACTAATTTATTTTTTCTTTCTTTTCCTTTTTTCTCCAATTATTTGTGTTTAACAGGAATCTTCGGGTGCTTTTGATCTTCTTAACAAATTGAAGGAGCTTCCCATTAAACTAGAGATTCTACAGGCAAGTTTTTGAAAACAAAATATTGTTGGATACATTTTTCTATCTGGAGCCAACCATCCCTCAGTAAAATGGGAATCCTTAACCCTAACCCTCCCAAATCCTCCAAATTCCTCATTGCAAAATGCAGGATTTTGCAGGATTGAGGTCACTTGGAGTTTGATGCATTGCAGGATTTTGCAGGATTGAGGTTACTTGGGGTTTTACCCCTGCAGGAATATGGAGGATTCTGGTTATCAGGCTGAATGTGACACACAAGGATTTTGCAGGATTGAGGTCACTTGGAGTTTGATGCATCGCAGGATTTTGCAGGATTGAGGTTACTTGGGTTTTTACTGACTGCAGCCAGGGCAAGACTGCAGGATTTTGCAGGATACAGGCTGTATGGTCACCAGTGACCAATATTGGAGGATTTTGCAGGATTCAGGTTACTTGGAGTTTTAACAATTTAGGAATTGGAGGATTTTGCAGGATTCAGGTTATGTGTAAGTAAAAATGGGTAGGGAGTTAGGGTTAAAATTAATTTAATCCAGGTCACAGTAGTTGGTAAAAGGCAAGGAAAGAACCGCTAAGCTAACTTGAATCCTCCACAAATTGTGGAGTTGTGCTACTAACCAAGTGCTGCTAACCCCCCCCCCCCCCCCCCCCCCCCAATTACAGGAGAAATAATTTACTTTTTTAGACTTACAAATGTTTTAAAAACTGAACTGACTTTTGAGAGTTTTTCTTTTGCCAGCGGTTATATTTTTGCAAGCATTTTTAATTTTTTGCAATTTTGCGTATTGATGCTCTTTGTACAACAGAAAACACGGATTGGGATGTCTGTCAACTCTTTGCGTAAACAGAGCGGCAACGAGGATGTGAACTCACTCGCCAAGTCACTCATCAAAGGCTGGAAAAAACTGCTAACAGCACAACAAGGTTGAACTTACAATCACATGAATTAATACACTTATTATCACCTTTTACGAGGCCATTGGATCAGATTGATATGGCTTTGCTTATCAGTGTAATACTATAACCCTAAATGAGAGTGTCGTTGCCGGGCGGTTAAGAATCCGTTTTTCTGTTCCGCAGAGCGTGAGTTCGAGTCCCGGTGTCGACACGTGTGTCCTTTTTAAATTAAACCACTGTTGCTTCGTCCTTCGGATGGGACGTAAAGCTGGAGGTCCCGTGTGTTGTGTAATGCACGTAAAAGAACCCAGAAAAAAACTTATCGCTAAGAGAAGGGGTTTGCCCCGGTGTTTCTGGAGGATCAAGACAGCTACCTTCTCGTGGTGATCCGGCTAAGAGAAAAAAGACCTCTCGAACTAAAGCTGCCAATCAGGACTTCGGTCCATACGCATTATTATTATTACCCTAACCCCGCCAGACCCAGCACAGTGCATCTGTGGTGACTGCTTGACCTTGCTGCACTCTGCACACAAGTCAATGTGACAAAGTATGCAATCTGATGCATCTGGCAGGGTTTCTAGCCAAAATACCCTGTAGGGTTAGGGTTATAATAATGGACTAGCAGCATGACCCAGTTGACCTTATTTTTATTTTTTTGCATTCCTTGGAAGGCCATGTGTTTTTTTTTTAATATTGAATGCAAAAAAGAAAGATTGTTATTTTACTTTTTTTTTCTCCAGCTGCCAACAAATCCAACAGTTCCCAGGAGAAGAAAGACAGCGGTGATGATTCGCGGGAGCCGTCTCCGCCTTTGCCTAACGGGAGTGGCGACGGTAAATCCGGCGGGTCTGAGAAGGGCAAAGATGTCGTCAGGGAGAAATGTGTGAAGATGATTGTTGAGTCTCTCAAAGTACCCAGTAAGTTCCTTGAGTGTAGTCGGAGGATTCTGTACCCTTTGCTGGGATACAATACGAGTTGGAAAGGAATTGTAATAAATGTAACCCGTAACAAATGCTGTACTTTTTTTTTTCAATCCCATTTTTTTCTAGTTGAGGGTTGCGACACAGAAGTATTGGGAGACGTTGATGAAATCGCAGGCGAGATTGAAGATTATATCCTTTGTTACGATGCCACGCTAAAATTCATCTGTTAACCGAAACAATTATTATATATTATTAATATATGATTTGTATTCTAAACCAGCAAAAATGGTGGAGAAAAAGGACCAGATATTTTTTAAAAACTTGTTAAATTCTTTTATACAAATACTTTTCTTGAAAAAAATTTCAATTCATTTTAGGAAACTTCGTAAAAGTTTAATTTATATTTTGGACAAAACTGAGATGAGGTGGTACAGTTGACTCTCGTTATAATACAAACATTGTTATTACAAATTTTGGTTTTAGCAATCAAAAAGCCTCGGTCACCACTCTGCATTCATGTGCACAATGAATGGGACTGACACTCCACTTAACCCTAACCCTCCAGGGTATTTTGGCTAGAAACCCTGCCAGACGCAACATATTGCATACTTTGTCACATTGACGTGTGCAGAGTCCAGCAAGGTCAAGCAGTCCCCACAGATGCACTGTGCTGCATCTGGCAGGGTTAGGGTTTATACAAAATTCTGATATAACAAACACGGTTGCTAGGTCCGGTTGTGTTTCTATCCACTTCAAATACTTTTGACTGATCATGCGTGAAACGATTCATTAGTGAAAGGAGAAACTTCAACCGCACTTTCCATCACGGTAACCACTGTAACTTCTTTAACCAATTCTGCACGTGTCTACACCGAGTTTGTCAACACGGATATGAAGTACAAGCATCGCATCCGGAGTCGCGTCTCCAACCTGAAAGATGCCAGTAACCCCGAGCTGAGGAGGAGGGTCCTGACCCGAGAAATCCCCCCGGACCAAATCGCCAAGATGACCTCTGAAGTAAGATGACCGACCTCTCCTAAACGTAATCAGGAACCAATCCAGCTGCCAAATGCAGAAATGTGCTTAGCACTGAAACTAAGCCGTGTCTGGATTACTTGGATACAGCTGGCAATTACACGCGCACCTATGGGAAATGGCTGCAGCCCCTTCCTATAGACCTGCAGCCACTTCCTATAGACCTGTGTGTTATTTCTAGTCATAGCCAAGAAATTTGGACACAGCCTTATCAGCTGAGCAATAGAGGGTACCAGCCGGATTGTAATGCAACGTGAATGGTTTCCAGCAGATTTTTGCTCAGCGAGGGTTTTACCCCCTGCTTCCTCTCCAATGCCTCGGCAGCTATTTTCTGGTTGTGAGAGGTATCTTAGTAAAGTGCCTTGCTTAAGGACACAAGCGATAAAGTCTGGACCCAAAGTTTAAAATCAAAAACCAAAGTCTGAAAAGAACAAAAACGCCCTAAACTCTGCTACACTCTGTCCAAAACTTTACTTGGTCCACGAATTGTACAACCACAAATTGTTTGTAATCAGGCCTTTCATGCATCATCACCCCGTCCTCCCTTAAACTGGGGCGAGGCGGCGAAGCCTCCCTTACTTCTTCGATTTGCATCTTTCACACTTCAATTGACGAATTTGATTTAAACTCCTTCAGGAAATGGCGAGTAAAGAGCTGAAGAGCATCCGCGATGGCATCACTAAGGAGGCTATCAAGGAACATCAGATGGCCGTCACTGGAGGAACCAAGACCGATCTCCTGAAGTGTAGCAAATGCAAAGGGAGAAATTGCTCTTATAACCAGGTAAGGGATACGGTCCTTAACCCTCCAGGTTATTTTGGCTAGAAACCCTGCTAGACGCAACAGATTGCATACTTTGTCACATTGACTTGTGTGCAGAGACCAGCAAGGTCAAGCAGTCACCACAGATGCACTGTGCTGGATTTGGCAGGGTTAGGGTTAAGGGGACCGTTCGAGAAGCGGGCGATCTCGACCACTCTGTACGCTCCCACCCGCTACACTGTTACTCACTGTTACTCATGCGTGACACTCAGCAGGCTAGAGTGGCACTCCAGGTCAACAATAGCAGCTATCAGCAATGAGTCGCTAACAACAGTAGACCGCAGGAGGGATTACTGGCGGCGCCCTTTGAATCGTCGGGTTTTTGTTTGGTGGCAAATTGCCCCACAAGTCAGGCTTCTTCTTAGTTCTCTTAATACTTTTTCATTCACAGGTGCAGACAAGAAGTGCGGATGAACCAATGACAACATTTGCATATTGCCATGATTGTGGGAAAAGGTGGAAGGTATGTTAAATTTGTTTGCTTGCCCCCTTCAGCCTCAGCCCCACCACCCCCTTTCCCACCACCACCTTTCCCATCACCCCCTTTCCCACCCTACATTTTGTGCCACATCTTGTTTGGAGGCTGTGTGAGTCATATATTCATTTAGCGGACTCTGATAATGAAACCAAGGATCCCTCGAAAGCTTTGTAGCTCGTAAGCCTAAAGAAACCTGTAGAGAAAAGACAATGAGAAGAAGGTACAGTTTTTGAGTTGGGAGAAAAACCCTAGGAGAATATCCTGGGAAAAACCAACGAAATCAGGCAGGGACTGAACGCTCAATCCACATTACTGGCCCAGGCCGGATTCGAACCCGGGTCACAGCGGTGGAAGGCGAGGAAAAAGCCGCTAAAGCCAACTCGACTCCTTCACAAATTGTAGACTTCTGCAACTAACCAAGGGCTGGTAATTCCCCCTCCTCCCCCTCGTCGGTTTAATAATAATGCCTGTGTCTATCATATCAAAGCTGCGTTGACCACAGCCAACTTGGCCTGCAATTTAATATGTGAACGACTAAGAAAAAAAGAAGATTCTCATGAACTTGTCTGTTTTATTCCCACAGTTCTGTTGATGGTGGCAGCGGCTTTCTGTACATAAGGTTTGTAATTCACTCGCTGCTCAACTAACGTGTAAAGGAACTTGTCTGCAGAATTTTGAAGATGTTGTACAAAAATGTGAACTGATACTCGAACAAAATGAAGCAGAAATGTAAAAAAATAGTTTTGGGTTCTTAACCAGTTCGTGCCGGAGGACGAATATAAACGCAAAGTTTTCCCCAGATTCAAAACGGATGACGCATAAACACGCCACGAGCAAGGCCGGAAATGTCTGTCAGCAGCGAGCAAGGACGGAAATGCGTGGGTGTGCTTCCCGGTACCATCTGCCTGAACCCGCCTCCATCTGCAACCCGCCTCGGATCGAGTTTCGATAAAAATAATTTTGCGCCTCGGCTCGGTGATGTTAAAATAATCCCGGCGGGAACTGGTTAAGCCTGACAATCCCTATCCAGTCAAATTCCAACACCAGGTTTGGTTGGAATCTGTTAAGGCCGGTTCATACTTCCGCGAATGTCACTGCGAAGTGAATTCGTTAAGGTAACGGAGAACGTCGCAATGAAACTTCAATCGTTGACGTCATAAAATTCGCTTCGTATTCGCTTTAGCGTGAAGTATGAACCGGCCTTAAGGATGGGTACTGGACCCTAGTCATTGACACTGGGTTAGGCATACCTCAAGGATTGAAGTCAACAATCTTTGTGTACAGTTTACCATATGGTGTTGGGATTTGCCAGGATGGGTATGGTTCCTAGTAAATTACGCTAAGGAAGTTAGGGTAATAAGTGTGTACAGTTTGCTATGGTGTTGGAATTTGTCAGGATGGGAGTCAGGGTTAATAAAAACCTTGAAGTTATTCAAGGGCCGGTCATTAGATACTGTACAGCATACTCAAGGTTACAACTGGATGGTCAGTACAATGACCGCAATAACGGGAAATAATTTTACTTTTAAGACTTACAAATGTTTTGAAAGCTGAACTGACTTTTGAGAGTATTCCCTTTACCAAGGATTATCTTTGCAAGCTTTTACTATATTTTGCAATTTTGCGTTTTGAGTTTACATTTTATTTTTGTGAGGGGGGCCATTTTGTGTGTTAAAGGGGAACTATGTCCTGAAATCCCCCAAAATATCATGTTTTGGATTTTTTATTTATCCCATTTCAAACATCTGGTTGAAAGAGATTAACGTAATTTCGTTCAAAACGTGTTTTGTAGCCCAATTGGGCGATTCCAGGACATAGTACCCTCTTTAAGGTGTTTATCACATTTAACCCAATTTTGAGTGTAGTTCCTGTATTTATATTATAAAATTTGGAGGTTTGGGTGTTGACAAAACCCATAATTTGGCTGAATATGACTCGACATCTTAGCTATAAGAGACGTGACGAAGTGCTTTGCTAAAGAAGTGACTGAGAAGTCTGTCTTAATTCCAATGTTTCCTTCTAGATTTAGTTTTCTGTGTTTAATTTTTATTTATTTTTTACTGGATGATAATATAAATTAACCAGTTTGGGCGAGATTATTTTAACATTAACCGGGCCCGGGCCGGTTAATGTCAAAATATTTGACATTTTGACATGAGTTCAGGCCGGCATCTGTGGGTAGCACACCCTTATACTTCCAGCTTCACTCACTGCAAGCCGGTTGCCGACAGATATCTCCGGCCTTGCTCATGATGTGGTTATCTGTTTAGAATTCCGGGAATTTTAATTTGTTTTGTTTTTTCACGTCCTCTGACGCAAACTGGTTAAGGAAATTCTTCCCATGATTTAGTTTCTCCATGGCAATTAATTTTAAATCATCCTATATTGTTCCCTGTTCCCTTCCCTATTTAATTTGTAAAAAATCATTTTATTTTTGTGAGGGGGGCCATTTTGTGTGTTAAAGGGGAACTATGTCCTGAAATCCCCCAAAATATCATGTTTTGGATTTTTTATTTATCCCATTTCAAACATCTGGTTGAAAGAGATTAACGTAATTTCGTTCAAAACGTGTTTTGTAGCCCAATTGGGCGATTCCAGGACATAGTACCCTCTTTAAGGTGTTTATCACATTTAACCCAATTTTGAGTGTAGTTCCTGTATTTATATTATAAAATTTGGAGGTTTGGGTGTTGACAAAACCCATAATTTGGCTGAATATGACTCGACATCTTAGCTATAAGAGACGTGACGAAGTGCTTTGCTAAAGAAGTGACTGAGAAGTCTGTCTTAATTCCAATGTTTCCTTCTAGATTTAGTTTTCTGTGTTTAATTTTTATTTATTTTTTACTGGATGATAATATAAATTAACCAGTTTGGGCGAGATTATTTTAACATTAACCGGGCCCGGGCCGGTTAATGTCAAAATATTTGACATTTTGACATGAGTTCAGGCCGGCATCTGTGGGTAGCACACCCTTATACTTCCAGCTTCACTCACTGCAAGCCGGTTGCCGACAGATATCTCCGGCCTTGCTCATGATGTGGTTATCTGTTTAGAATTCCGGGAATTTTAATTTGTTTTGTTTTTTCACGTCCTCTGACGCAAACTGGTTAAGGAAATTCTTCCCATGATTTAGTTTCTCCATGGCAATTAATTTTAAATCATCCTATATTGTTCCCTGTTCCCTTCCCTATTTAATTTGTAAAAAATCAGGCGAAAGGAAAACAACTGATTTGGAGTTGCATGTTGAAATAGTTCAGCCATTGTTTCTTCTTCTTATTCATTTCCCCAATTTCTTGTTGAATAGCCTAACTATTGCTGGATAGTAAAACAAAAATAGTTGCTTATGGTTAGAATGAGGCGAAGTTTAGACACTGTGTGACAAAGTTGTACAAATTTTAAGTACTTTGTAAACTAACCATTAAAAATCAGAAACAGAAACATCAATGTGCGATTGTGAATATTTTGTCTACATTAGTAAATCAGGTTCAAATACGGACCGGGACCCCCCCCCCCCTAATTTTTTCTTATTTTTTCCCAAAACCTGAATAAGGATAAAATGGTTGCCAAACTGCTTACTGGCTGGAATGACCTGAAATATACAAATCAAATAAGTTAAGAGGGCCTAATATTTTGATCTTAACAAGATCTTTAGAGATCCAAAACCCAAAACCTAACGGGGGGCAGTTGGGGAATGTATTTTAAATACTACGAAATCCTGACTCATTGGCAGTATTCAAGTAGAGTTAACGAGGACCGTGCCCGGTCACGTGAGAGGGTTTAAACCAATAATAGGAAAAGTCCGATTTTCACAGGAGTTTAAGGGCTTTTTCGAATCCCTGTCTTCGTCTGTGGCTTAGGGAGGCTTTAATCTCTCATCTTCGGGAACTCCAGCCATATTTTGGTGCCTGTTTGTGCTTCAGAAATACGCAGTCCGTTGATATAAACCCAAAAGTCCGAATATTTTCGTTTGCTTCTACATTTTATTTATATTTATTTGCTTCTTAGTGATTAGGAATTTGGAGCCGAAGCCGAGGCAAAGGTTTCGAAAAGCCCTTAATTTCATATCACACCTGCACGGGTACGAGCGAACCGAAAGCACGACCGTAAATTATGAACAGCGACCTCTGTTGACAAGAAACGAATAAGTTCCCTCATATTTCCTATCTACAAACCTGTTTGGACGCGGACCGAAACTTGTGTTTGGAAAACGGCCTTGATCACCAACCAGGGGCCAATTTCACGGAGCTGCTAAGCACGAAAATTTGCTTAGCATAACAATTTGTCCTTGGCGAAAACAAGGTTACAGACAAAATTGTCACGTTATCTTTATTGTTTTTGACTGATAATCAGCTGTTTTTTTGCTTCGCATGAAAAACACGTTTAATTTTGGCTGATAATTTGTTTTTAATGGGCAAAACTTGTTTGTGCTAAGCAAATGTTTTTGCTTAGCAGCTCCGTGAAATTGGCCCCAGGTTCATGGTATTATACTTGTGCAAAATGAGAAACATTACGATTTATAAAAAGAGAAATAATTCTTGATAGCAAATAATCGTCTAATATGAGACGATTTTGTGTGGAGTAATTTTATCGCTCAATTTATATTAAAAAATAGGTGGTTTTTTAAAAGTCCAATAAAAAAGTTGTTCACTAAGTATCTCAGTAATGGCAAAAATTGCCTTTTTTTGTATAAAGGGATATTTAACCTATAATAACTTAAACAATCGAGGGGAAAAGGGATAGATCCAAGGTACCGTACATTGTCACCACAATAATGTGAGAGTAAAGTCAGACGATGTGATTCTGAGATATGGCCATCCAAAGTCAAAATATGAAGGGGTACGGGCGGGCAATTTTGAGATTTTGCGTAATTTGGAAATCCTAAGTCCTCCTGTACATATTCCCATTTTGGGGGTGCGATCAGATGATCGAAAACCTCTTAAATTACGCAATTTTACGTAGTGTATGCGTAGTTAGGGTTTGAAATAAAGTCCATTGGTGGTCTAATTAACACGGTAATTAAATAAAGGTCCTTGAAACTATCCCATGATTCGAAATTTTGATATTTTGTTGTTTATACAAAAGTTCGTATATAGAACATAAACTATGCTCAACCGAACCTTACTTGTCCTGTCAATCTTTTACGTGTTTTGTTGAAGACGTTTATTAAGTAAGTTTTCTCACAAACATGTTTTGTGAAACCCATGATTTTCTGGAGCGCTGTCAAATGTATTTATCTCAAAACCCCCAAGTGTTATGTACCATTGGAAAGCTCTCTTTCTAAAGAATTTGAAAATACCAATATCTCAATTTTCAATTTTCCCGACTTTTCTCTCATTATTGTGGTGACAGGTCACATTACTCTTGAAGCTAGATGTCAACAAGAGTGTGAAATAAAGTAATCGAACCCTGGAGAGTTCAGACCACCTAACGGAGCAAATTTCACACTCTACTGCGGCCGCCCACAGATTACGTCACTGATTGTATGAATGGAATTAAACGGACTGTGGACCGGAAATACGCTACAAAACTTATCTGCAGGGCCTTAAGTCTTTAAGACTTTACTCAAAGGTAAACATTCCGTAAAATAATTCGCTTAGATTTGCAAAACAAATCAAAAGTTTACTTTTGTATATCAATACAAGATTTGACTAATATATTTAAATCTCAAATGTCACCACATTGCGCAAGATACCTTTAAACAGCATAAAATGTTGGATTTTATTTCGTTTGGATTGAAGTATCCCCTACGCGATGAATGGACGATTCCACCTGTCAACAAGCGGTACACTTCAAAAGCTGCTGTGCCGGTCGTTGTTTATAGTGGCGCGCGCGTGTACGTGTGTGCACAAATTGGGGTACTACTAGTAGCCCTCTTTGCAGTACCCCTCTCTCTTTGCAGACCCCTTTTTGCGGTCGCATAACTAGTGTCTACAAACAATCTCTCCACCTCTCTGCTCACCTCGCACCATCATTATTTCTATGACCTGTTTCTTCCCAGCTTTTGTCAGCTTTCGTGATTTTTAGGGTTTTACTCGCCCCGCCGGAGCAGAAGGTTTGACGGCTCAGTTGAGCAGTCGAGAGAAAACGCGAGTGCAAGGTTTGTTTTTGGCGGTAGTATTCAACTGAAGTCAACCTAAACGTGGTCGTGGTGTTCGCAGTGACAGCGTAGTGCCGAACTTGACTGCAACTTTGCAAGATGCTGCAGCGATTCTTGCTGATTTCGACGGTTATTGCAGCGGTTTTGCTGTCAAGACTACGGTTTTTAGCTGCCCAGGACACCTCAGGTAAGTTGTGTTTATTTATGTTGTGGTATTCGGCTTCGTTCACTGCGGTTTTCGGCTGTGGTTTTAGGGGTCCAACCGCATTTTGTTCAATCGACCAAAGAATTTTATTACACTTGACATAGGCCAACTTCTTGTTCAATGAAACTTTTGTAGCTGCCTGAATAGCCGGCGGTATGAAAAAAAGAGGATAAAAACGAGACTAATCATTTCAGTAGGTCTATGATTAGGTATTATTATTATTATTATTAATCTATTATTTATTGTTAAATTATCAATGCTGTCGAAACAATTAAATTTAATTTAGGCCTATATGAATTGTTTCATGTTTTTGAATTGGCTTCAGAAGTTTATGTTTGGAACAGGTTGGCAAAGTACAAAGCAGCTAGCCTTAAATGAAATTTCATTTTATTTAAATACTGTCCGAAACTTTGAGTTCCCTCTGGTCCTTTTCAGAACCACACAACTCGCCAAAGAGAATTACCACATGGTGTTACCCCAAACTATCTTATTTGTGACTGTACAGCCTTTTTCCTTCAAGTAATAAGTATGCCATTGATCAAAAGGCATGTATTCCCACCCGCGGTGACTCTGAGGAAGGGAAAAAACATAGTAGGCCGATTCCTTCTTTGTTAATGCTCCATTGATCCAGCAGAAAATCAGCAGTTCTTTTCCGTTTATAACTAAAGCACTTTATGGTTGGACTGAACACACAGGTTTTCACATAATGCAGGAATTTGAGCCGAAAAAGGCACCCTGTTCAAATATGCACACAAACAAGAGGGTTGAATGGGATTTCTATGCTATGCTGAGCATTAGCGCCGAAAGGGAATGGCCCCTAGCACAACCAAGGTCAAAAAAACGTGTGCTCATTATTGTTACAGAAGAGGGGTTGGGTGGCTTGGAGTGGCAGAGTGCCTTTCTCTAGAGCTGCTCGAATGAGATCTGAAAGTTTCTTTCAAATTCAAGTTTCATATAAGAGAAATGTGAAGAATGGTTTGGATTTCTTTCCCAAACGACCTTCACTATTATTAATTTCAGTTTTGGAGGATTTTTGAGGATTGAGGATGAATGGCAAAGAGGGAAAGTTGATTTTGGAGGATGCAATTGGTCAAGGTCATAGGCCCTACCCAGCATTCTTTATGTTCAGCCATGCATAACGGAACCCTTCATTATGCTCATACCACCCACACTGATTCTAAGATGCCATTGGCACTGACTCAGCCCATAGCATTGGTTGAATGAGGATTTTGGAGGATTGAGGCAGTGGTCACCCATCCACTGAACAAATGTAAAAAAACACGATGATTTTGAAGGATTGAGGATGAATCCAATTTATACTGGTAAATAAGGATTTGGAAGAATTAAGGATGATTTCTAGCCAAAAAGGTCTAGGGGTAGGGGTTAATATAATTTCAAATACAGAAATACATTTGCAAAATCACATTCTTTAAATGTCATTTATTTATTAAAGATCTCAACAACATTTAGCTCAATTTTTGTGAGTGATTTATGTAGTGCTCCAACTAAAGAAAAGGCAAGAAAAGGCTTTCAAATTTAACAATACACAAAACTGGTGCTTGAACACAAGAAAGTTAACAAACAGAACTTGACTGAAAATTGTACCACACTAGAGCTCCGTCAAGTTTTGTAAACCTACACGTAGTCCCTCTGTACTGTAGAGAACATAATTTTGTGTAATGTTTTTCTTCTAGATATTAATTGAACTTTGCATTTACAAAATGGAAGAACTGAAGTAATGGGTTAAAATGTACTTGTATTCAGGTGTGAAGATCTTATGGTTACATTTCCATGACTTCAGTGAATATTGAACTTCATTTATTCTGGGTGAAGACTTTTGCTCCAGGTCAATGTTTTAGCGGATTTAACAATTTCTTTATAGAGATTAGTTTGTTGAAAAACAGCATTAATATGTTTAATTTTTACCTTAATAAAGTGCTACAGGCATTACAGATTTTTTGTAATAATTCTTTTATGCAACTGTGAAAAAAAATGATCACTTTGGTAGCAAAAATATTTAGGAAACTGCAAAGCAAACAGTTTCCCCAAATATTCCCTCTGGTGAAATTGTTCCCGAGGCTGTACCGTACCTGCAAAAGAATGAACCCACCATTTTGTTATTTAACTCTCTGTAAGTTTGTTTTTTAGTTGACATAAAACCAGTAAGAAAACATGCTACCACTAAGTCTGTGAAAAGCCCAGAAATAATAAATATTGCATCTTTTCATATGAGGTTATTCCCCGCATGATCGCCAAGCTTTCTTCCTTTTTTTCTTGCTGTATTCACACATGTGTGAGCACTTGTTAAAATAGTTTATTCTTCTTTGAAGAATTGAGCTTTTTGGATCCTTTGATATTTTTGCTTTGGTGCTGTTGTGCTTGTAAACTGCAAACTTGTTATGTTTACCTTTATATGGTACAAAAAACTGACCACAAACTACCCTCACTCAATCACAGTGAGTGAGCTGGTGTAAATGTGACCTGCCATGGCATAATGGGGAATAAACCCCACCTTTGATTTGTCAAGTTTTCTACACCATAATAAAGAGCAGTTCATTAGCTTTCCAATAATATTTATTTATTTATTCCATTTCTTTCTCCAGGGTGTGCCCAAACAGTTTAAAGAGCACCTCTAACAAAGTTGTAGTTTTGGTATTTAAACTATTTTTAGGCGGGCTATATAAAGACCAATGATATTGCATTCGGTTTGGATACTTCCATATTTTATTCCAACATGTAAAATCAGAGAAAACAATTTTTACTTAGAGGTGCACTTTAAAACTGGTTTTCATTGGGACCCTGCATACACCATTAAATAAAATAACAGTACACATAAATACAACAACATTTACACAAAATTACAAACATAATTTTTACAGATGTACAAGGATATTTACAGAAATCCAAAACATTGATACTAATGATATGTCTGTAGCTCAATCAATTCCAAAGATACACCACAGGAAAGTTGACAATGGCCTGCCAAACTTTAGCTATCTTATTTTCAGAAAAAGGATTTTTTTTTTAAACTACCACCTATGGCAGTGAACATTTTTTCTCCACATTTGGGGGTAAATTTCCACAATAAAAATGCACAGTGTGAATCTTAGATACCTTGCCAACTAAAAAAAATAAATCAGAATTGATTTTTCACAATTTTTCAACTTTAGGTGCCGATTACTTAAGTTGAAACAAGGTATTGGGGGAGATTCCTCATTTAGCCTCAGTACGTCACAACTTATTTCTGAGAGGAAATCCCCAAAGAAAACAAACTTTTCTTTTGGTTTGGTAAAGCTTACACCTTGTGTGGGTTTTACAACAACAAAAATAGTTCAACATTTTGGTCCTTTGAATTTATTACAGTTGGTGTTTTTTTATGGGTAGTTGTCTACAATGTATTATTAAAAAGGCAGTGTCTTTCTCAAGATAATACCCATATTCTGGTGCTCCTGACAAATTGAAGTAACTGTTAAACTTCCTGGCAGCAAGAGCATTGTCATGATCATTTATTTTTCATTCTTGTTGGTAGCGGTGGGGCTGTTAAAAGTACTTGTAGGATACACCATTGTAATTGCTTGAATTATCAGAAATGGGTGGATTTTTTTTTGGGAGGGTTGTATTTTATAGTAAATATAGTTTAACTGACCTATCCAAAGTTTTACTATCATTTATGCAGAGAAAAAAAACCAGAAAAATGGGCAGTTGTTCTTGTTCTTGTTTTTTTCGCAATTAAATTTTTCGGAACAAGTACAGGATATCTAGCGCGATCATTTTGCTTGATGCCTGGAAGAATCATTACTTGATTCAAATAAGTTAGATATTTCTTAATAATTTGATTGTAATTTTTGTCGATATCTGCAAATGTATCCTACCTTTAAACTGTCAAGTATGTTGTAAGCATAGAAAAGCTGGGATTACAAGAGCCCTGTGTGGTATAGTGGTTGTTTTTCTCTTCGCGTGTACACAGATCTTTCGGCTGTAGCCATCTAACAATTTTGATGTGGCAATAATTATTTCCGGAGATCCCTTCACCCACATGTTGGACCTAATCCAACCCTTACTGATTGACATCTGGGACGTGCTCCATGTGCTCCATGGCTGGTACTGGTTAATCAATTGTTTCCTCCCTTACTCCATGCTGGAGGTGAATTTTGGGAAACACCCCAGTGGTTGCACAAATGTTTCCGTAAGCCCTATAGTTGATGGACATGAGAAGGTGCCAAGGTGACTACCACCCATACCTGTTATGTTGCCTTTTCTTTACAACTTGAGTTTGTAAAATTTGGCATTCCACCTGCACTTCTTCCGACCTAGGTGCAATATTGAAAAGAAAACAAAAACGTTTTTCATGTAAACAGATTAGGAAATTGAATCTCGCATTTCTATAACATTTCCGGCACGGTGAATTTTAAATTTCCTATTGCATTTTTTTTTGCAAGCTCACACAGTTTGTCCTTTTATTGATTTGGAATTTTATGTACAGAACCCAGATGATCATGTTGTTACAATAGTTTTGCACTTTTCCCTCAAACAGCCCTGAATATTTTACCTGAGCTTGTTACATAATCACCCTATAGAACTTAGTCAAACAACATTTTTTTGTATGAAATTACTGCACAATCTTTGTGGTTTTATAAAAGGAAACAAATATCTATTGACGTTGCAGCAATGCCCGTTCAACCTTGCGCAGCGGATGTTGACCTCTCAAATCCTACAAAGTCCTCACCGACAGGCTGCAGGTACTGTAGCTACTCAACCCTCTGGGATTCCGGTTCTTAATTCCCTCTCTCACCAAACAACCCAAGTTTTCCCATTTTTATTTTAGTGGTGTTGGGGCGGGGCAAAATCCCACACTTGTATAAATTTAAATGAATGTAGGGAATGAATACCCAAAGTGCAACAATGCCCACAAAACTAGGAGTACCGGTAAGTGTTGTGCATGGAATTTGAAAGATTGGCCTGCCCTTTGACTTGGCTATTCTGTTGTCCACAGCAAAACCTTTGAATGACGTCTGTGTTCGAAAACTTACCTCTTCAACAAGTGTTTCTCTTTTAGTATATTGAAATAATTGACTGACATTTACAGGGAGAAATTGGCTGGAACATTTCAATAGTTTGCGTGATAGGAATTGACAGTTGTAGGGTCATGCTGCCGAAAGTGCAAATAATAACTTTTCAACATTTTGTCTCTAGTATAAGGCAATAGGAGTGCAATTTTCCTGGGATCAACGGATTTCCTCACTTGTCATTTTATACTTTTGCCTTCAAAACTTGAAAATCACTGGAATTTTAGGTTGGAACTTGGTATTTTTCCTTTTGGGGGTTGAATCCCAGTCTAGTTGCATCTTAGTACGGAGAATGGTTACTTCAGATATTTCATTTATAATTCTGGTGCACTAGTGTGATATCTTAAAAACAAAGGAGCATTTTAGAAGAAGGCCAAACAAATTTGAGATGATTGAGATGATTCATAGTGCCCCAGTAATTTGAGACGTACTAATCTTTACTTGTTTGAAACTTTCTTCCTCTTTCATGTTGTCACATCAATAAAGGTCATTTGTTGAGTGGGAGGGGGGGGGGGGGGGAGGAGCAAACATCTTAGATCTTTGTCAATACAACCAGTGTTGGTGCATTTGTGTCCGGTAATTTGAATTGAAGGAGGTGCAGCACCAACCTGCATTGGCATTTAAGAAGTAAAAACACTGTAAGGTGGTCTTCCAGAAGGTACAAGGCGAGAATGGAGTCATCACCCAGCCCACCCTGAAATGTCCATCTAAGTGTTTCTGTGGGGGAAATTAAAAAGGACCCATTTGAAGTGTGTAGACCTACTAGAACTTTGGACCACAGTTTAGTAAAATCATAGAGCAAAACTATGTTTAGAGTTAAGATTTGGCTATGTGTTTGGTTTGTGCTTGTTCCTTTTAAATTGCTCAGTAGGATCTCAAGATATTTGGTGGAATTTCTTGCACCTTACTCAAAATGGTCTCAAGTTCTCCTGGTCTACAATGCACCGGGTACCTGGGATTGTGTTTCCAGCCTCTGCTTGATTCTGTGTGTTTTCTCACAAAACTCCTTTGGCATTTTCCTCTAACCTCTAAAACTTTAATTTCTTCTCATTGTCAAGAGACTCTCCTGTTGATCTGTGGGCCTACGGAGTGAATGCTGTACAGTTTTGGAAGCTGTGTACAGTAGCATTTTCTTGGCAATTTCTTTTCAAAAGCCTCACTTAAAATAAGCACAATTGTAACAGTTAGCAACACCCCCAGCCCCCGAAATATCCATTTCACAGTGGCTTAGAGAGTGTAACCTGATACTTGTACCACTATCAAGCCGTGAAAAGACCCCAAATTTGTTCCCTCAGAAAATACAAATGTTGCAGATTTAGAGTTGGGGATTTTAAAGTCTGAAAAACAGTCCCCTCTAGTAACGGCTTAGCTGTCATTGGGTTTCAAATGGTTACTGATTGGGTTTAAATGGTCAGAAGTTCAGCCGGAAAGTCAATGAAATGATAATTAGTAAAATTGTAAAAATTTAGTTTAATTGTTTTATCAACATCATCAGCAGATACAATACTCTTGGAGTTTGTACAACAAGCCTTGGTACATTTTCAAAAACAACAAAAAAACAAAAACATCTACAAAAAAAACCTTCATTTATGCAAATTGAAGAATTAAGGCTTCAAGAAAATGATCTGTTTCAAGATTGGCAAGAAAATTAAAAAATTGTCAATCAAATTTATGGTGAACATGTTCTTTTGACTTCGGTCATTATCCTTCTTTCAGACTTGCAAGTTCCTCAATCAAGTGCAGAAATTACCGCAAACTTGGCATTGCATATGCTTTGTGTTTGCAACATTTCCCCCTAATCCTTATAAAACCAGGTGTAGTCATAAACAAAATAAACATGCTCCTAAACTCTGTCAGTTGTCACCCTTACATGTGCAGTAAACCTGTCTGATCAGGACTGCTCTGATGGAAGTTTTGATGACCATCCACAAACTCACCACTCTTAATCTAACCTTGGTGTTGACATTGAATTACCAGATATGTTGGGCAGCCAGTCACTATATTCAGCGCTGCTAGAAGTTCAGTTGGGGTTCATGTTCCATAAAACCAAATACAGTAAAGTTAGAAAAAGGACACTTTTTTCTCTCTGTGGTTTCTATAAAAACAGAACATATCACTTCTTGTCCTAAGGGCAACCAAAAATATAAAAACATCTTTGTCATAATATATAATGGACCTATTTAGATATGACTTTATGCTTTAACTGTCGCGGTTTTGAGGAATAATGGTCATACAATTTGTTGAGCTTTTCTCCTGCGATGTAGGAAGTTATACATTTTTTTGTCAATAGCAAAAGGCCTGACATAGCAACAAGTCATTTCTTGGGTAACAATAAAAACAGTGTAAATCTTATTCATAAAGTTTGAAAAAAAATACAGTATTGAAAGTTATGCTGGCGAATATTCCAATAAATTAAATAAAATTGAAAACTCTTTTTGTCAAGTTTGCTCGACCATTTTTAGCATTGCGTTGAGAACAAAAAGCGGTAAAGGAAAGGGTAAAAGGTTTTTTTCTTTTCTGTAATAATTTGTTTTACTCCGTTGAAATTTGAAAGTTAAATTTTACTGACTCTGAACTGAAATGTTATGAATGTGCCTGACCCTCATTTTGGGGGTCATCCCTATGTGTCCCGGGTTCTATGTGTCCCAGTTTAGGTGAGGGTTAGGTTTTAGGGGTTAGGGGTTAGGGGTTAGGGTTAGGTTTAGGGGTTAGGGTTAGAGTTAGAGTTAGGGTCCGGGAAACATAGAACCCGGGAAACATAGAACCCGGGAAACATAGAACCCGGGACACATAGAACCTGGGACACATAGGAGTGTTTTTGTACTGTATTGTGAACATAGTGTGAGATGGGTTAACAAAAACAAAATTGCAAAAGGCCCCACCATTTAGCTTTCAAAAAAGAGTAATTGAAACTACTTGTTCCTTGGGAATGTTCTCCTGACCTCTGATCTGTTTATTGCCACCTTGAAACTACAAATAAATCATTTCTGCCCAGAGACTGCTTCACACACTTTCCCTTAAGTTGCAGTGAAGTGATCTCAAACATATGTTGTGTAATTTTGAGGATTAGGAGGAAAATGTGGGCGGCTGTAAAATGTAAAACCTCAGAATTAGGTCTCAGAAATTAAAATCTTCTTCATGGGAAGAAAAGTAAAACAAAACAGATGTTTTTACATTGATACAGTCCAGCTTGCAACATTTTACATTAATTTAACTTGTTCTGAGGATTTTTTTTCTTTTTTTTCAGAAGACAACTCATTCTGATGTAACTTGCATTGAAACACATTAAAAATAACAGTGAAACTTTAAAAAGTAATAGTTGACAAAGAATGAACATTGGAACAAAATATAATTGTCCACCTGCTAATTACATGTATGCTGTAATAGCTATTAGGGTCCGAAATTACTTTGCAAAAATCAATGGAAATTCTAAAACTGCTGTTGTTGTACACTCACAAAGTAATGCATTTATTTTCATTTCCTGTAATAATATACTTTGATTTATGTAGCTGTACCTCCTCAACTGTATATTTTACTAAGACTGGGATAATTGTATACTCTGGTGTTTTCCCCCTATGTCCTAACTGAGCCCAGCTCTTGGGAAAATAAAATCTCTGCAGTCATGAATCTTGACTACCATAACAAGTTTCATCTTGGTAGCTTATGGGTCACGTTTTTGTCATACCCCTGTTTTGACAGTTGGAAATTAATTTGTGTTTAAACTTGAAGGCAAAACCTCCCTCAAGTGTGGCCATTTGACATGCTGTGTTGCATAAAGTATGCATAAGTTAATATGCAGTGTATATATAGGAATGCTATAAAGAACTGAAAGGGCTTCCAATGAATGATGAACAGGTTCAAGAGTTTTAATGTGGGATCAGAGGTCAATGGTTGGAGGCAAGAAAACAGGTGCTGTCTGCATTGGTTTATTATCAGAGACTTTTTGTCTTGGACAACAAGAGGGCACGGCTGGGATGGAAGAGAAGGTTTAGGCGGGTTTCAGGGGAACACTTCTAGATTTGTAAAAGAAAAAAGCCTTTCCTTCACACGCTCAAGCACATGTGCTGCCCTTGATTTTGTTTCAAATATTCCGGATTTTAGGCTTTATTGCCAATCTTATGGCATTATGATAAGGGATGTAGGTCTTCAGACAAGCATTTAATTACTGTTATTTATTAGAAGTGACAAACATAAAATGTTCCCCTGAATTGCTAGCCTTTACATGGCTTGTAATTTTGTGTATTCCTACAAGCTATTTGTATTACGTCTTGTACAACAAGTGTGTCAAGTTTAGTTACCCACTGGGCCGACTTCCGAATTGTATGAATCAATCATGTTGTGATTGAATGAGCTCTCTCTGTTTTCTCTGCAGGTGTTATACACCTGCTCATTACAGTATCCAGCAGGAACCCTTGTAAGAGCTATAACCCTTGTTTGAACCGGAGAACAAGGAAAATCAAAGAAGGGGGGAAAAAGGCAGTCATTTCACAGCCTGGCACCATGAATTCTTAACCCAGACTTTACACAGAATTGGGAGTCCATGCTGGCATCACTTCCAGCCATAGATGCAAACATTAATCAATTGTTGCTTAATATGTTTTTTATGTTTATGAAAACGTAAGCAATTTTTTCACATATTCTATTTTCTCAAAAAAAAATTGCATATATTGTTGCCTTTTGGGACTTGCATTATGACACCTGTCATCTCATCAATTATCCAGCTGTTCCTTCATAATGTTCCTTAAAAATCAAACTGAAGCTCTAGTCTTAGCCTGGGGTGTTTTTCATGGGGTAGATTTTTCATCATCTTCATTGACACCCCAGATCACCATTCTTGGTTTCCAGATCTTCATTTTTTGGGTTGCAGCAATTCACTGACACAGTACATTAAGATGGCACTTGCCATTGAAGTTGTTTATGACGTACAACAATCTGTGGAATCCCAGAAGATGAAAGGATGCAATTATATCGCCTCTCATTAAAGGTGTCTATAGTAAACCTTATTGGTATACCATGACTGCCACGTACTACAGCCAAAATGGAGCTACATTGTGCAGAACCTAAGTCAATTGCATCTTGCCAAAAACAGATTATTTTAATGCAGTCGTTAATCAACTCATGATAAACTCACAACTGAAGATAATAATACACACTTCTCATCATTTATTTTAGCCATCCAATCAGGTGGAACTGCAATATTTGTTTCCTTAAATAAAAAAAAAATCCTGACTGACTGGCCAACTTCAAAGTCATACAAATATGAGAACCATAAAAAAAAAAAAGGGACACCCTCAGCAAAAAAAAATTAGAAATAAATATTGCATGCCAACTTGAGAAAAAGGGTTAAAGGCAGGAACATTTAGAATTATGAGAACATTTTACTTTTAAAATGTGAGCTGGTGTCGATCGAGTTTTTTTGTGTTTAAGAACTTAAAATAATAAGTACCACCTGTAGACTTGAGAAATCCTGCACTTTGACCATTTAACCTACAGGAGCCCACCAAGGTTCTCTCTGGACCCCAATATCTTAGAATTTCTCTAGCATCATTACAACAATCTGCCCTGGTTCAAACATTTGGTTTTGTTTATCTTCCACTTGTTCTGACACAAGTCCCAAGATGATGTTACAAAGTCAACCCAGCGGAGAGCAGATCGGGAGGCAAATTGAGTCCAGGGTTAACAGAAGCTAGTTGTTGGTTTAAAATAGAGCTAAGGTTACTGTCATGCAGAGTGGTCTCGTGTGATTACTGTGTGGGTGGCGCTGGAGAACTTGAGATTTGCATCCTATCCCAGGAATTTCAGGATTTCTGATGACTATTTTTATTCCGGCCAGGGCTGTATTATTAAATTATGTACCACTTCAGCCAATCTTAAGAATGATCTGAGTTTGTGAACAATGTGCAACAAAGTTAACACATTACATTTGCAGAAAAGCTGACTAATATAATAACATTTAAAAGTGAACAAAGAAGTTGGCAAGGCGGGACTTGAACCTGCAACCTCCGGAATACCGGACAGGCGCTCTACCAACTGAGCTATTTTGCCCTATTTTGGCGGATCTCCCAAATTGTCAGTATCTCTGTTCCGGCACCACATAACGACCGAGGGCGAGACACAAAGGAGAACAAAGGTAACAAAAGCCCCTCGGTCGGCGGTATGAATAGAAAAATTCGGTCCTCGATCGACGGTGCAAGCGCAAAGCAAAGGGATTGGGTATAACATAGGAATAAAGGAAAACACAATATCGAGCCTCAATCGTTATATGGTTCACGACTGTGTGTTCTGATACTGTTCATGATTTCACAAATTATCTTATTTTAAACTCATTGATTGGCCTGGAAATTGAGAAAAAAAATTGGCCTATGTGTTTTCATTCCTTCATGGTTTAACTAATTGCCTGCTGAACTGCTGTTCAGAAACACCCCCCCCCCCCCCTCAAAAATAATAATAGAAATTGGTATTATTATTATTATCTTTTCCCAGGTATGAAATTTCAGGCCTATCTTCTCAAACATTTGAGAACAAACAATTGTAAAGAGTTATGGGACTCCCAGCAAAATATCAATCATTAACAATCAGGGTCATTCATTTAACACAATGACCCTCGAGTGACCACTCAGGACAGGTCACAGGATGTAGGAGTTATTTAAGAGCCCATTTCATTCTGAATCTGTTTATGTCAGAGGTAATGTCCCCAGAAACACTTCAAATCTCCAAGTACTTCCTGAATGCTGTGATCTTAAACCATGGAGCTAGTAGTATACACTATCTACGTAAATACATTATAAATTGTAAGTGGTTTCTTGAATTCCAGTTGTTGGTTTGTGTAAATGCATAATCTACAAAGGTCATCATTTCAAAGAGTTGTTGCCAGGGGCAGTTTAGATATTAACTTAAAGAAACTAGTTTAGTTTGCAAACTGAGAGGGAAAAAAATTACTTTTCTGGTGGAAAACCTTGAATGTGCATACACTGAGAATTTTGTTTCAAAACTATTTATTTCTTATCAAAACTTCTACATTTACACTTGATCTGATTTTGAGAAAGATTAGGATACTCTACAAACCTTGGACATTTCAAGTTTGGGTGGTTTGAAATCTGATAGTTTTCTTTTTAATTTAAAATACTGCTGTGAATGAAATGATTGAA
The DNA here is from genome assembly GCA_037893245.1 of Crossaster papposus. NCBI lineage: Eukaryota > Metazoa > Echinodermata > Asteroidea > Velatida > Solasteridae > Crossaster > Crossaster papposus. The sequence goes on along the minus strand of JBAIAA010000120.1, from coordinate 1,220,600 downwards.
TCTGTTCGCTTTAACTTAATCTGCTAAGTTTTAAATGTCAGTGTTGGTTATTCCGGAAGAAACAGTCAAATATTTCTTATTCTTTGGATAAGATTTGTATCCATATTTTTGTCACACTATTGACTGAGTCAATAGTGTGAGAAAAATATGAATACAAATCTTATATCAGTGTATGAATCCAGCCATAATATTTTTAAGACAAGAATTTTGTCAAACATCATGCCCAACTCTTGTCAGTTTTGTCCTTCTTCTTGAAAAATATGTTGCTGTTTATAAGTCAGACTCCATATCTTAATACCATAAAAATCAGTAGCCCCTTCCCTTTGATCTGCTGTGTATATTTGCTTGGTTGTTTGTGAGGGTCATTGTGACCTCTGTGTGGGTGTTTCAGGACATGGGCTTAGCTTCTCTGGCACCAGCCACCTCATCAATCATAGATTGGAGACAGGGAAAATAACTTAATAAGGCTGGCAGTGGTGACTGATAGCTATAGAAGAATCCAAAGAACACATTGACTTGCTTTGCACAAAACAGTGTGCCTAGCAAAATCAGCTTCAAGTGTAACCTTTTGTGATTAAAAAGAATACTTTGGGACCACTTCTACAACGAAAATACACTTTTTTGGGACTCGCCAGAATAGCTGGTGATGTTGGAAATTAGAGCAAGAGGAATGCGGTAGAAATAAGACATATGGGGGTTTTTTAATTAAGAGGGAAATAATGACAGAAAAGACAACACAACACTGTTGCAAATCTTGAAAACATGGGGAAGATTGAAGAAAGTATATAACCTTGGAACTATATAAGTTTGGAACTAAACAGATAGTTTTAGAGGGATTTTAAAGTATTACCACTTTTGTTGTTGTTCTCTCAGTGCTTGGCATGTTTTTGCTTAGCATGTGTACATATGCTAACCATTAAATAGTACACCTGGGAGTGGTTGGAGTCTGAATGTGGGAACTCTTCTGTCTCCAGCTTATCACAATCAATAAGAAGCTAAAACTGTCAAGGAACATTCCACTAGATGAGGCTATTCTGCAGGTGTCTGGTAACTGGTTAAGTAGGGGTAGACATACTGGGACCTCATCATCAGACTAATTGAAATGCCTCCTGGCCAAAAAAGAAATGCAAATGAAGAGATTCCCAAGTATCACCAATCAGTGATCAGTCTGGCCAAGTGGCAGTAACTGGAGTCAAGGCAATTGTCTGAGGCTGAGAAGATAATAAATGTGTACAGTATAATAGTTCTATTGGAGATCAGGTGCAGCAATGCTGAATCTTGGTATTTGAAACAAGAAATAAGAAATGCCTGCTGGTTCGCAAAATGAATTAAATGTTCTACTTCTAATCTCATATGTACAATGACAGTTTTAAAACATCTGAGATGGGCAAGTTTTTGAAGTTCAGTTCTTAGGAGGAGGCAAGCTCCAAGTGAAACAAACCCTGCTTGAGTTCAAATGTTTGTACAGATTTGGGTTTTGCTGGGCCAATATATTTTACTTGGTCTGCAATATATCCATCATCACCATTTCTATGGTCCAATAAAAAGCGGTATTTTCAGTCGGACCTCTCCTTTGAGTTTGAAGTTGTATCTGGTCAGGAGGTTATCACGGCCCATAAAGAACCCGTCGGCTTAATTAAAACAGGCAGGGAGTGAGGCTGATGGTTTGCATGCTTGGGAAAATTGGGAGTAGAAAATTGACTTCAATTAACTTGGCTACCTTTGTTAAACAGCCAGGGCAGTCAGTACAAGTACAAGAGAGGGGTTGTTTTGGAGTAGAGGCACTGTTGCAAACGTGGGTCTTGGGTTGATCCAGGCATAGAGAAAGGATGATCCAGGGTAGCTCTAAGAAGTAGAAGTTCAGTACACCCAGGGAAGCCAAAGAAAATAGAGGGTCACTAGGGTGGGTAGGCACAACATTATTGCAGTACCTGTCATTCTAGCCAAGTTTCTTGTTACAACAGTTTTAATTGGGGACAAGATACTGGAAATACCAGAAGATGGTTTTCTCTGAAGTATGTATACTTCAAACCCATTCAAACTAAGAGTATTTTTCTACTAATTTCTGGTCCTTGACCTTACCGACATGAATCTAGTGATAGAATTGTACTCTTTCGAAATAGTACTTTTGTACTTTTTGAAATGGAGGAAAAGGAGTGGGTGGAGTGTAGAGGAACACATCTTGACACATGGGGTCCTTACCACCACAGATCTTGGCTAATTAAGCACTTGTCTTCTTCAGACACTGATTTGGCTGTTTCCCAATCAATTATCATCAGTGTATGAGACACCTGCAGACAGAAGTTTTTTGGATGGCACATGTATATTTGTCCCCTGTTGACCCAGGTCATTCTGTGCTACCTCCATGTTCTGTGGGGGCTGAAATCAGGTGGTTGATAGATATGCTGACAACTGAAGATCCAGGAGTTGTTGAGAGTTTAATTGTGATGAACTGTCAACACTTCAGAACATTCCAGAAAAAGGAAATGGACTTTCCAGCAAACTTGAGATTTTTCATCAGGAGGGGACTGGTCTTGAAATATATTTTTATGATAAACTCTGGAAAATAAAGTGGACTTGATGTCATAGGAAGTGAGAAGCTGCAAACAACATTAGGGGAAATTCTTATTTTAACCATGAATTTCTTTAATTAATTATTTTGTTTAGGATTGGAAATTTTGAGCTCCTCTGATAGTTTTTGAGTTCATCTAATCTATGACCTAAAGGTGTGATACGCCATTGGTAATTGCTAGAGTTTTCATGAATTGGTGGATTTTGGGGGTTGTATTTTATAGTAAATATCGTTTAGCTGACCTGTCCGAAGTTTTACAATCATGGATTCCGAGAAAAAAGCAAGAAAAACGCGTTTGTTTTCAACTGGCATCGGGCAGTGGTTCTTATGTTGTTCTTGGGTTTTTTTTGTAATCGTCGTCTGGTAAATTTTTTTTTTTTCAATCACAGGATATCTAGCACAATCATTTTGCTGGATGCCTATAAATATAATCATTATTTACTTTGAAATAAGTAATATATTATTAAATAATTAATAATTTGGTAGTAATTTTGTTTTGATATCTGCAAATTATGTATCCTACCGTTATTAACCAGTTCGCGCCGGATGACGTATATAAACGCAAACATTTCCCAAAATTCAAAACGGATGACGCATAAACACGCCAAGTTCAAGTTCGGAAATGTATGTCAGCACTCAGCAGCACGCAAGGCTGGAAATGCGTGGGTGTGCTTCCCGGCACTATCAGCCTGAACACGCTTCAGATCGAGTTTCGTTAAAAATAATCCCGCCCGTCGGCTCGGCGTTGTTAAAATAATCCCGGCGCGAACTGGTTAACTAAGAGTAAAATCCCAACTTTTGTTAAATTGAATGGTTGCAGAAAATAACCAGTTCTAAGTTCTCTAAACTGTTGAAATGTAAACAAGATCCTAAAAACCAACCCTAAAAACAATCAATATAAACCGGGTGTATGTGATCCAGAACACTGCACTTTGTAAAGTTAGCAATTTTGATGAAATGAACAATAAACTTTCTCTCCACAACCAAAATATACAGTATCACCAGGAGTAAGCAGGTGTCAGTCTCAAAAGCAATGACCCCAAGGCAACTGTTGTATAAGGGTACAGGGCCATTGCATCAATATAATAAATTGGATGATTTATTGGAGGGGTGCGCTGAAAACAGGTGGGTCCAGATTTTGATATTTCCCTCAGATTTTTCACTAGGGAAGAACTAGAAGTTTTCCTTAGTATTCCCAAGAGTTCTTTGAACCCTGGAGATGATTATTTTATTCGAAGAGAAATCCAACTGTTGGGTCTTTTTATTTATTCTAAAGTCAGCTGGATTCAAGGGTTAGAATTTGTTTGGAGAATACTTATGAACTTCAAGTTAACTTGTAGACTGTAGTTTTTTCCTCAGCTTTCTCAACACAATTATAATTGTGTTGAATAAGCTAATGCACAATCTACAGACTACAGTGGTGGACTTATTATTATTTATTCGGCCAAGAAATAATTATTCGGCCAAGAAATACTTGATACAGTATAAGCCATAGTTTAACCAGTTTGTGCCGAAATTTTTTTGACATCACCGTGCCGAGGCGCGGGATTATTTTTAACGAAACTCGTATCAAGGCAGGTTCAAGCCGATGGTACCAGGAAGCACACCCACGCATTGTTGGCCTTACTCGCTGCTGACAGACATTTCCGGCCTTGCTCGTGACGTGTTTATGTGTCATCCGTTTGGAATCTGGGGAAAACTTTGCGTGTATATACGTCCTCCGGCGCGAACTGGTTAAGAAACAAAATGTAAAATTGGTGTAACTTTATACTTAATACCATGATCACTGAATTGCCGTTCTCTCTCAACACATTATACAGGTATGTGTGCAAAGTCTCAACTATTGGAATTTTTGACAACAGTTTGTGTAACCTAATTGTACTATAAACCAATGCCGAGTTATTTACGGCATTGTACAAAGATATCGGGTTATCATCCAGTGCCTTTCAGCAATATGTTGTAGGAATCCAAAAAATGAAACAGTGAAATTGTCAAGGTTTCAATTTCAGTCAGTGATGACAGGTATGGATGTTCTTGGTGTCCCCTCAGGGGTATACATTAGAGTTACCTATTGACCAACATACCTGCACACAGCTAGGCCCAAGGGTGGGTTATGGTCGTTGAGTAGAAGAGGCTTCCCAAGAATTGTTTTCATTTTGGATAGAATGGTTCTCAAATCCTCAATTTAGAAATTTGTGATTTGCTGTCACAAAAGAAAATATAAATCAATAATTGAGATATTTTGCCTAACTTCAACCATAATCCATCATGAGGTTTTGTTTTATTATGATGGAAGGGTGGGTTGTGTTGTTAAATAGAAGCGGCTTACCACAACCGTTTTCATGCTTGGATAGAATGGTTCTCAAATACTCAATTTAGAAATTTGTGATTTGCTGTCACAAAAGAGAATACAATCAATATTTGAGAGAAATAACCTGAGATCTGGAGATGATATCCTACGACTTGAATATCCTAGAACAAGAGTACAGGCCGGTGATGGAACTTTCACTGTATGTGCCTCCCGTGCATGGAACAATCTCCCGATCTCAGTTAGATCTTCTACCTCTGTAAATAACTTCAAAAAATCTTTGAAAACGCATCTTTTTGTATAATTTTCCTACCTTTGTATTATTCTGCAATCATTGTTTCAATTGTTAGTTTTAATGTAACTATTTTATCGTAAGTATATCTAAGTAACATTTTATAATTGTACGCACTTTGAGCCTTTTGGGAAAAGCGCATTATAAATATTAATGTAATGTAATGTAATGTAATGTAATATTTTACCATAATCCATCATGAGGTTTTGCTGTATTCTGATCAATTTTGGACAGTAGAGCAGGTTATGTTCGGTACCATTGAGAGAGCTAGGATTCTAAATTCCATTTCAACATATTAAAGAATATAATAGCCCTACCGTTTTGTACTTTTTCTTTCCAGCCAGTACTTACAAAGGGGCATTCACTCATTGACGTGGAGTGCACACATTATGTTCTAAATTTAGCACAAACAGGTGTGACAGAAGTTCATTTGAAAAGTTCACGAACCACGTGTAAACCCTTGAATATAGAGCATAGGAATCATTGTTATATTTGGTTAAAGCATTGAATGTGAATAGAAAGAGGGAATAACTGAGTAGCCAGGAAACTGGGAAAACTTTGACTTGCAAGTCTGAAAGTAAGTTTCTTTATAATTGATTTGTCCAATTTATGAGCCAACACAAATTGTATAACTTGTTGGCCATACCTTGTTTCAGTAATTTTTCCCGTAACATTTCCCAATTTTCTGTTTACAGATTCCTAAACGTCACATACGAGTGTGTGTTTGGCAGAGTGATTTTATTTATAAGAACATGTGGTAGATTACTATCCGATATCATGAAATCAAATTGACAATCCATTCCTCATGGGAAGCTGTAGTTTTCCTCAGTGATAGAAATCTCACTAAGTGAATCACAATGCTACTAATAAAAAGGAATTCCCTGCTGGCTCATTTCCAAGTGTCAAAAGTGCTTACTTTTTTCTTGAGGTCTTCAAAATAGAGGAGAATAAGAACGTCTTAACTGAGTTTACAGTGAGCTGTTACAGTCAAACTAGTTGCTAAATAATGTAAGATTAATTTGGTGGCATTGTAAACTTGGGTGTGGTTTATTTTAAAAAAATCATGAAAACAATGTAAACAAAATCTTAAGGAAAACAATGTTTAAACAGACAAAACTCCAGGGTGTGGGAACATCTCTTAAACAAAAATGTATTCATGTTGAAAAAAGTTGATGATTTTATCGCCATATCGGCAAAAAAAATGACAAAAAATCAATATCGCCACCGCTTAAAGGTAGTATACACCATTGGTCATTGCTTGAATTATCATGAATGAGTAGATTTGGGGGGTTGTATTTATATTAAATATCATTTACCTGAGCTGTCCAAAGTTTTAGAATCATGGATGCCGAGAAAAGCACGAAAAACAGCGGGTTTTTTTCAACCGGCGTCGAGCAGTTATTCTTATGTTATCTTTGTTTTTTCGCGATCGCCGTCCGGCGATCGCGAATTTTTTTATTATAAAATTATATTTTTCAAAATAATTACAGGATATCTAGCGCAATCATTTTGCTGGATGCCTAGAATCAACACTTACTTTCAAATGAGTAAGATATTTCTAAATAATTCAGTAGTAAATATTTTAGATGTCTGCAAATGGTGTATACTACCTTTAACCAGTTCGCGCCGGGATTATTTTAACATCGCCGAGCCGACGGGCGGGATTATTTTTAACGAAACTCGATCCGAAGCGTGTTTAGGCCGATAGTGCTGGGTAGCACACCCACGCATTTCCGGCCTTGCGCGCTGCTGACATACATTTCCGAACTTGAACTTGGCGTGTTTATGCGTCATCCGTTTTGAATTTGGGGAAATCTTTGCGTTTATATACATCATCCGGCGCGAACTGGTTAACAGACCTGACCATTTTAACTCATGTTGTAAACTCTTCCATTAAACCTGCACTGCCACACCTGTAAGTGATCCAAAACATTTTCTTTAAAAGCATTTAGAAAAAGAAACAATTCAAAGGAAAAATGTGTAAAGAAGCTGGGTTTTTTTGTATAGATTGTTTGCATACTGTCTCCTCCTTGGTCCCTAAGGGAGAAAATATATCAGCCTTTTGTTTATAAACTTGCAATCCCATCAATCATTGATTTGATACTTTTATATGTGTATAAATTGTGCATGTTAAGAAATACATGAATGCTATAAACCTTCTGAACAAACTGCTCACATTGTGGTTAACCACATATCCCCAGGCTCTGCATAATATGGACCATGCCTTCGCCAATTTACTGTTGGCGGGGTTAAAAGGTTTGGGAATATGAGTACAAGGGGTTGACTCTTGGGTTGATGATCTTCATGTGGTGAGGTATATGAAATAAACCAAATGACAGGGGTTGTAACCTTGCTCCGTGTTCAAGTTGTTTTACGAACATGACATTATAAACATCAAAATAGAAATTTGTGGTTTTGGAGATGGGCTTGAATGCATTGTTTTTATAGGGTAAGGGTTGTGGTTTGAACTGGCTCTAAAATGCTGCCAAAGTTTGATATGATGCCTACCCACCCTGACCCCCCCCCCCACCCTTCCCCCCCCCCACCCTTCCCCCAAACAGTCCTTGTTAATTACACCAACTGGTTTACACATATAGGCCTAACCCATCTTTTTCTTGAGTCTTACAGTTTCGACACTGTCTCAGAGTCATACTCAAAGCCCAGGGTAATGAATCCGTGACCAAGATTTACAATTGATTCAGTGAAATCAAGAAGGAATTTACAAAGAAAACTCCAACCTCTTTCAAGTCTTTATCCTGTTTTTTTAGGTTTAGTTTAGGGGGGGGGAGTAAAGTCAATATCCCAAGGTGGTTGGAACTCTTTCACCGTCTTAAAGGCTCAGAAAGAGTAGAAAATAATTCCAAGGAAATGCAAACATTTATCCAACCATCCTAGGAGCTTTCAATGAGGTGATAACAGCATGGCTTCATAAGACAAACTCACTTCTTTCACGTCTAAATCCTCCGATGAACATACCTGTTCATTCCCACCCCAAACCCCCCAAAAGTTACCCATTTTCGAAAGAACTTTCTCAGTCAGAAAGTCATGTTTTGAAGTGTCTATTTCTCAGTGTTACTCTTCCTTGAATAGGAAAAAATACAAAATGGTTTGAAAACTTTAATATAATAATAATACAAACTTGTATAGCGCCAGTATAAGACAAATCTATTCATAAATTTGGGGTATTAGAACAATTTGTTCACCTTGTAAAGTTATATTTGGGGGTAAAAAATTGCCGAAAGTACTTTTTGGGGGGCCTGCCATCTCCCTTTTCGGCCCCACCCAACCAACTCCCACTCTGCCCCTCCTCCCCACCATAGAAACTGCCACATCAACAAAACCAGGATCTCTATGATTTCACTCCTACGCACTACTACTTCTAAGTTATAGCTGCACCCATTTGCTTGGGACCGATCAACATTGTCCCAATTTATAAACAAAAATGTGCAAGGTTTCTGGCTTATTCTCTAATGAGCCCCCAGGGGAACCGACTTCTTGTCTCCAGATCATTTCTTGTTCAAATACTTCGAGATTTGGCTTGGCCTAAACTAGAGAGCATTGCCCTTGAAGGAGATAATTCTACAAGCTGGATTCTTCCACGTTTTGGAGATTTTACATCTGTGCAGGGTGGCCCATAAAATCAGACAAGCATATACTTCCACTACCTAGAGGCCCAAACTACAAACCATTTGATGGAGAATCTTTCTAGAAAAAAATAATACCAAGATATTTTGATTTGAGCTAGTAGTTTTAGCTCCAGACCCTGTTTTGTGAAGCGACAATAACATAAATACTCAGTTTGAAGTGATCCAGACCATTTTGAATTCTAAAAAGGTCTAGACCATGGGTATTAACTTTAAAAACAGCTTAAAGACAAATAAATATTGTGTATAAATAGCTTGTTTATATGCTCTATTACCTGGCATTTATAATCTGTTATAAATTCGTGTTTAATTAGTGTTTTTCCATTTAAAAGAATTTACTTATTATATATTGCACATGCAGCAAAACTGCCAATACGTGAAGGTATTCGTGAAAATATAGAAGTCCTGAAGTAGGTAGTGGTCCACACATGTTATCAGTTATGTATTTTGGGAAACCGTGGAATTTGTTTTCATTGAAACTAAAAATGATAATGACATAGCAGAAATCAATCAAATACTTTTGGAAAGGATTCCTCAGGAGACTTGCAGATTCCTACAGCCATCTTTAGTTCAGTTTCTATATGTGACCCGCTCCATCGAAATTAGGAATAAGTCTCGAAATGACTTTTTGAAATATGCACATGGTGAGAAAGGGAATTCATAAGCTTTCTAATGATACCCATCACAAGTGTGTATCTTTTTAGGTTAACGAGTTAAATGGTCTGATGAAATGACGGGTGTATATTTATTTGCCGTATCCACATTCCGAGAGAAAAAAAAATTGAAATAAACGAAATTGACCAAAATAATAGGCCTACGGACAGCGCACACAAATCCTCTTCATTTTGATCTTTATTGATCGTTTTTACATACGAGACATTAATGACAATAATCTGTGATAACTACACTTCCTAAAAATACAATGTTCAGAAAAACGACTTGGTCACGATTTTCACCCATGCGTTCACTTCAATGGCCGATTGCGTAAAACGGCCCCAGCGACTTATAACTTATTACGATGGAGCGGGTCACATATTTACTAAACTCTATGTTGTTTTTTTCCTGTCAGTGGAAACGTTTACTGGTGTTTTCAGAACCTCAGGAACACAAAAATGGTTAAAAGAGCAATATAAAACTCTGTGACAAATTGTTACTGTTTTCTGGTCCTTGAAAACCATTTGCACTGACCAAAAAGTACAGAACTGCTGTTTCATTTCTTCTAAAAGACCACCCTGGGAAACAAATCCATAAAAGACCCCACAGAAGCAAACAAATGAGCTTGATCTAGACTGGGCATAAAAGCATCTCTCACTCAGTAGATTAAACTCTTGTTATTAAAAGGTTTTTAGTGGTCTAAATAAACCCTATTGAAATGACTATCAACCCCTTGTGAATATTAACGATGCCCTAGAATGTTGTCGAGTTGGGCTTGTTGGTCCATTAATCCATTGAAGTCATCTCCTCTGGGAAGAAGTAATGGTGGGGTGAGTCCGAAAGTCTGAGTCAAGAGTATTTTGTTTATCTGATTGAAAGGAAATTCTACTACTGAGGGATTAGAGTTTAGTTTCGTATTGCCCGTAATTGTGAATGGTTTCTGTGTTTGAACCTGAATAGGATTAGGTGTTCTGTTTGCTCTAGCTCTCTAAACTTTTGTTATGCTTTCAAATAATTGTATAACCATAGGAATCTCCAGTATGAGATCTTGTGAAAAAAATTGTTTGCCCTTTTTTTGGTTAGTGAGTTCTGAAAATATTTGGTGTTGGATTTTATGGTTAACACTGCAAGCTTTCAATAGAAATTACTAGCTCTACCTTTTTGAGGCACTATTGCAATCTGCCTATGATTTATTTTGGCAATCAGTGCAGACAATCTTAAACGGGGTGCCCCTCCCCCCCCCCCCCCTCCTAATAGTTACGCCACAGATGTTGAGTTTTTTTCTGTTCTTTCTCAGGTCTATTTCCGCACATCTTTAACCTCGCTACCAGGGCCCGCATCACCACCAATGCCACCTGCGGCGAGGGGCAACCCGAGACGTACTGCCGACTGGTGGAACACGTGCCGATGGGCGGGATGGAGATGGAGCCAGCCCACGCCCAGTGCCAGTTCTGTAACTTGTACAGCCAAGACGTCACACAGAGACATTGGATCTACAGCGCCATCGACGGGACCAACTCCTGGTGGCAGAGCCCTACCTTAGCCAACGGGAAGCATTACCACTGGGTCACTATCACGCTGGATCTACAACAGGTGAATTTAATTAAGGGGTTGCCAAATACACATTAACAAAGCTTTACACACTACAGCGTCTAAACCCAGGTTGAACTCAATCTTAGGCGAACCTGCTGCCACCCCGGGTCAATTTTTTTATTTTTCAACCCGGTGTCATTTCACACTTGCTTCGTATAAACTATTCTGATCAGTTACTACCATTTTAAATCCAGGGCGAGAGTTTTAACCTGGATTAAAATTCTCAACTCTGGCTGTGCAATAAGTTTTATGGGAACTGAAAACGCTACGACTAGGAAAATGATTGCCCTAGATATCCTGTAATTGTTCCGAAAATTTAAATTGTATAAACCAAAAATCATGCGAAAAAAACAAGAACAACATAAGAAAAACTGCCCAACACCGGTTGGAAACGAACAATATTTTTCTTGCTTTCCTTGGCTTCCATGATTGTAAAACTGAACAAGTCAGTTAAACAATATTTACTATAAAAAAAATTTAAAAAAATCCATCCATTCCTGATAACTCAAGCAATTACCAATGGTGTATCCTACCTTTAACCCAGGTTTGACTGGCGGCTTCCACTATCAGGTCCAATAATTATTTATTCAATACTCCATATATAGAGCAAATAGAATTCCCTCAGAGCAGAGGGTGGACTTGGTTTATTCTGGCTGTCATCAGCTTTGTAGCGTGTTTAGGTAAAAACAGCAGATGATTCATCTTCTAGATTGATTTGCTGCCCAAAGATTTACTCAAGAACAGCACCATCTGTCTTCCTTTTTTTTTCTAGTCTCACGTTTGTTCTACATTTACACAAGTGTGTTGGTTTATTTTTCCTTGTCGGGCTCATGTGTGTTCAGCTTCACCAGAAACTGCGGAAGTTAAATGTTTAAAAAAGAAAGAGTTGTGCATGACTGCAGTAATGTTGAGTTTGCCTCTTTGAGTTGTTTTGGCTTAAAGTATTTTTAAAGATTTCTTTCTTCAAGTTCAAGCATTATTCCTCCATGGTTCAAGGTAAGCTTAGTGGTGATTTATTTGAAGTGGCCAGACTAGAGCAACATCTCTGTCACATTGTTTTACATTCTACTGACTTTGAAAACCAGATCAATACAATTTTTATTCATTAAGACTCGCAATTTGCCATATATGTTCAAAAACTAGCAGAAATATTTCTCCCTTGCCAAAAAGCTATCAGTCAAGTGGAGAATTCTTGAAATATGCCGCACATCTGTGCCTGCCATCCCTAACATTCCAGGGTCTGGAATTTGCTTGAATTCTTCCATATAAACACACTTTCTTAATCTGTTCCATAACATTGCTTGGATAGTCTTGCAGCCATTGTCATCCCGTGGGAAATTCATGAACATTTTGTTTTCTTTGCAGGAATACAAAGCTTATAGCCATAGATACAATTTGAGTCTTGGTGCCATTTTTTCGGAGCACATATAAGTGTACTTTTATGCAAATTAAGTATGACGTCATAAATTGCTATATTTTACATAGGGTTTTCAATGTATTCTCTTTGCACGGTACATCTTGACTGTAAAATACTAACCCTATTCATGAACATGTTGTTTTCTTTGCAGGAATACAAAGCTTATAGCCGTAGATGAAATTTGAGTCATGGTGCCATTTTTTCGGAGCACTAATAAGTGTACTTTTATGCAAATTAAGTATGACGTCATAAATTGCTATATTTTACATATGGTTTTCAATGTATTATCTTTGCACGCTACATCTTGACTGTAAAATACTAACCCTATTCATGAACATGTTGTTTTCTTTGCAGGAATACAAAGCTTATAGCCGTAGATACAATTTGAGTCATGGTGCCATTTTTTCGGAGCACTAATAAGTGTACTTTTATGCAAATTAAGTATGACGTCATAAATTGCTATATTTTACATAGGGTTTTCAATGTATTCTTTTTGCACGCTACATCTTGACTGTAAAATACTAACCCTATTCATGAACATGTTGTTTTCTTTGCAGGAATGCAAAGCTTATAGCCGTAGATGAAATTTGAGTCATGGTGCCATTTTTTCGGAGCACTAATAAGTGTACTTTTATGCAAATTAAGTATGACGTCATAAATTGCTATATTTTACATAGGGTTTTCAATGTATTCTCTTTGCACGCTACATCTTGACTGTAAAATACTAACCCTATTCATGAACATTTTGTTTTCTATGCAAGAAAACAAAGCTTATAGCCGTAGATGAAATTTGAGTCATGGTGCCATTTTCTGGTACCTAGCTCGAGATTCAGCACACCCTATGTCGGTATTTGGCGGATTAATCAAGGGCGAAGTGACCAGATACAAACATATATGTACCCATTTAAAAGACTTTGAGGAGAGGGTTGAATTCTTCAAAGACAAACTTCAAAAGCGCGGATACACAAACGAAGACCTAGCCCTCCTTTCTCAAAGGGGCAAGACTCCCGCGGACCCTAAGCGTGAAAAAAAACACAACAATATCCCACTGGTGTTCGTCCTACCATACTACCCACATGTCGCGCACCCAGCCCTCAAACGGGCTATCCTCAAACACTGGCCCTTGATTAGCGAAAACGAATATCTAAATAGGATATTTGATACCCAACCCATCCTGGCATACAAACGGCACAAAAACATAAAAGATGAACTTGTTCGATCTAGGACTAAAGCATCTCCACAATCCAACCAAGAGGAACAAAATCTTGATGAGGAGAATCTGCAAATTCTATTGGGACTATTGGAAGAACAAAACAATGATCAAAGAAATGGATCTCAAGACTAAAACAAAATAAATAAGTCAAGACACCCCCCCCCAAAAAACCCCCCCAAAATCCGGTATTTGTCCTTGCCACGTGTCATATAAACCGACACACAAATAAAAACAAGGAAAGGAAAATGAACTATATAAGATGGTGACTGATGACGTGCATGATATAGCACAGAAAATATGCCCTGCTCCCCTTCCAAAAAAGGGGAAAAAAGAGGGGACGGCATATTATCACCGGTAATAATCAATCACTGTGTAAACTAAAAACAAAGGGACCACTGTTGCAATACACAAACCAGTCATCGTGTCCCCCAAACTAGAGACAGGGTTTGAAACTCCTGCTTTTAGGGAATGTCTAACCAAATTGGCCTGCAGACCTTTGATGAATTTTCCCGTCCACGAACTCCAACCACAGACTGTCATCTAGCAGAGATAATGTGGCTAGAACTGACCCCCAGATGCGTGTCTTACACAAAAAGGAAAAAAAAGAGTTAAGAATTACGCTCTGGAGAGACCAGTTAAACAACCACTTTCTAGCATACCCACTAGTTAACGTACAATTACAGATATATCTCTGCAGACCAGTCACAAATACAATCCATATGATACTTGTCAGCAGAACCTTTTCCGCGTCTCAAAAAAATAACGAAAAGCACGGAGGGGTTCTTTTGAAACTTGTACACGAAACACCCCCCCCCCCACCCCCCATTTCTACAGACTGCAATCTCGCAGAAAATAATGTGGCCTGAACTGACCTCCCATGAAGCGTATATCACTAGAAAAAAAAATTAAATTAAGATTTACGCTCATGGGCAGGATAGTTACGCAACCACACTGCTGGCATATAGCACATCATAAATTATACAGACTTATCTCTGCAGACCAAGCCACACACCTAAAATCCAATGATACTTCACGCAGCAGAACTGCTTCAGCATCTCCAAAATAAATAACGAAAACGATGAGAAAAAGTTATGACTTGTGACAACTCCCATAAACACCCTCCCCTTCCCATATAGAATGAGTTCTGATTCACTGCAGCTAACTCTAGAATTGATTTTTTTTCAAAACAAAAAATATACTGATCATTTCTTGAAGTATGCCTGCATAAACCGGTTTCTCTGTGCTATACCTTCTTGCAAAAGCACTCCCATTAGAATTTTAAAAAACCTAATAGTCTCACAGAAAAAGAAAAAAAAATCCACAAAACCCAGTATTACACGTCCTTCACGTTAATGTCCTTCCCAGGTGACCAAGAATCGTTCTAAAAATTAAAAAAAAACGTAAGTAACATGTATGATTACGCTGCTTCCCAATAAACACAATCATTTTATGCAAATTTCAAAATGTTTCATTATGTAACAGTCAACATATATTATGTCTTGTTTAACAACCTTCCTAATTTGCATAAACAACTCTCCAAATCAATGTATGCATATTAAACTCTACACTCATAGCTTCAGACAAAATTACATTTGAACAATAGAGTTCAAATTTTTCAAAGTGCATTTCTATGTTTGCCAATTGCAAAACATGTCACTTTATGTTTTGAATATTTAACTTCACACCGTCATTCCTAATTTGCATAAACAAGGACATTATGCAATTTAATAATCAGATGTTAAGCAAGATTAAAAATAAACAAGTACGATGTTTTAAATGTGATCAAAAGGTATTTGTTTCATGCCAATTCCACATGTTATTTCACGTCAGAGGTATTTAATTTGATGTAATATCCTTAATTTGCATAAAATAAGTAAATTTATGCATAAAAAAAACATGTGTTATACTTTATACACCTAACATAAGAAAATATTAAATCTTAACAACAACATTAATGTTACAAATGCCATTAAAGTATGTTTTGTTTGTGTGATAATGGTAAAATATGTCTTTTAATGACTGAAACAGTCGATTTTATGACGTTTTATGACGTCATAACTAATTTGCATAAAAATAGGCGTTAACTGTGTCCGAAAAAATGGCACCAAATCTAGATCAACTCATTAGAGTCCAAAGATCAAGTTTCAATGTTCAAAACTAAATGTTCACGCGTTTCCCACGGAATCCATAAGATGGACGATGGCTGCAAGACTAGGAGCTCTTGCTAGTGTCGTAAAACGGTTGTCTACAAATTCTTGGTCAATTTATTTCCTTTCATGGTTTCCTGTCGGATATTTGGTCGGTAGTAGCAAAATTGACATCCACTTAATTATTATCCAGCATTGAAGTATTAATTAAAAACCTATAAAATGTCAAGAAATATTTTACAGAAGCAAATTGATTAAAATGCAGAAGAAAAAAATTCAGCGTTTTTTTGTACCATCTCCAAAATATCAGGCTTTTCATGTTAACTGGTACAATGAAATGAAAATTAAAACAAACTCACAGATTAGTTTCAACGTTAGATTAGTTTAAATCTGAGCCAAAATAAAGTTACTTCAATTTTGTTAGAACATCATTAGCAAAATGTTCTTGTACAATTAGTACTGTAGGCGCCATTCTGTCTTAAAACAGGCCCTCCTAGTCCTAGGCCTGTTTCCCACATGTGTGCACTTCTGTTATTGGCCTGGGTTCATGTTTAAGGCTCCAGTATTCTTTGACTGGTTCAACTGGGCTGTTTCTATTCACTGCTTGCCTTAATATGGATCGGAAGGGTGCACCCTAAGGGGCTCGTGACCCAGTTACAGGTAGTTGAGGCCAATCACCCTTGGCACCTTCAGATGCTAAACCGCTGTGCGTAGGATTCATTCAATTGAAGATAACTATGGACAAAAATGTGTCAAGTTCTGGTCTCGTCTCGTCATTCTCTCTTTCTCAGATTCCTTAAGAATTTAGTTTATACAGCACTAAGCAGATAAAAGGATGTCTTCTTTGAAAGTTGTTTCAACAAAGCAACAAAGATCAAAGGAACCAACTATAGACTTGTATACCCACGTGTGACTAGCAAAGTACTGGTTTATATATTTTTGTACATCACATTCTATCCATAGAACTATGGGAGTGCAAAAATTAAAGTTATTTGGTCTAAGAAAATTGAATTTGTATCCCTTTTTAGGACAACAAACACAACAGCTGATATTTTTATCTAGTTTACCAATACTCTTCTTTTTCTGTAAAGTAAATCTGTCTTTCAAAGATTAATCCTGTCAAATATTTTTATTAATTTGATCAATTTTTGTTTTACTTTTTGAATTGCTGCTCACATGCCAGTTCATGTTTAGCCATTAAAACAACACTGAATTCTTTTTATATTTCAGTCCTGAATCCTTCAAATTTACTAAGATTTTTCACACACTCTCTGGGGAGTTAGGGCTAAGAATGTTGAGCTTGTTATCACATCTGACACTGAATGAAAGAATTTTGAAGGAAAAAAAGAGTCTGGCCTTAGTTTGTGACAGATTGGAGCCTGCTAAAAGGTGGAGTTGTACAATGTACATGTATATCTTATACCTATTTAAATTAAAATACCTATTAAAAGTCAAAGCAAAATTCTGTTTTCTTTGTAAATAAACTTTTGAAAGGGTTATGTTGTAAACATAGGGCTGAATCAGGGCCATTAGCCAAATTGGATTTATTGTTTACGTCCAGAATACAATTTAACACAAGTATTCAGGTTCTTGGTTGCAAAAATGATGCTTACTGTAGACTTGTGAGTTGAATAGCTTTGGTTTGGAATTTTTAAGATGTAGGGGTCATATTTCTCCTACTGATTTGGATTATAACCAGGCATCAATCGTACCTTATACCAGAGCAAGGTGACCAACCATCTTATATTTCTCGGGTCAGTCCTTTTTTTGTTCTCTTTTGTTGCTTCTTGAACTTTTGTTAACAGCTTAGAGAATGTTTGACCAATCTTTTTTTTAGCTTTTTTTTTAATTTTTTTTTTTATTTTGCCAGATTGTGTCTAGGAAATGGTGCATTGATATTTTTAGATTAAAAACATTTGTTCATTCTCCATCGCCATGTTTCAAAAACTACAAAACAAAGACATCAGAAATAAAAGGCTGGGTGTTTCGCAGGCTGCAGGTTCAACCTCCCATTTTACTAAATTTCTTAGTTCAACTGAAAATTACTGTTAATGTTAAGTACACTTGTCAGGAGTGCACATGTGATCTCTCTTATCACACCTTGGTTCTTGCAATTTTTTTCCCAAGTCCCATGAGTAGTAGAGCCAATTTTTGTCTGTATTGCCCCTATAAATCGGAAGCATTTTTTCAAGCTTTAACCTGGGGGTATTTATGGATCATATTCCTTTGAGTTCTCCCAGAGATTTAGTTGCTCCAGCTTGGGGATTTTTTCTTTTACCAGCCAGAGCCAGCTCTACCTTAGGTGCCAACAGAGGGTAAAAGTTCAACTCCGTTCAGAATTAGAAGGGGGTGTGATTGAGTTCATTCATAAAAGACTGAAAGGAAAGGTATGCTGGAGCCCCAAATCACAATATATCCCATGGTATAATTTTTTGGGACGAAGAGAACATTTCTCATTTAAAACAGTATCATCTATCAAATTTTGCTGTGTCCCCGTCTGACATTTTAAAAATTCAGGACACATTCTTTGATGTCTTCTGTCGCCAAGAGTGAATACGCAAAGCAAGGTACCTGCGAAACAAATTAAAAAAAGTTTGAAGTTAATTTCAGTGACACTTGCATGGGAAATTACACAGATCAGCATTTAACGGGACACAAACAGGGTCATCCAGTTAGGGTTAGGGGTTGGAGTTTGGGTTAGGGTTAGGGTTAGGGTTAGGGACACAGAACCCGGGACACATAGAAGTGTTCCCGACACAAACAAATCTTACAAGTTTGGACCCAACATTTATGAACTGACCTGACCTGTAAAGGTATACCCACAGAATCACCCAAACTTTCATGGTGAAATACTAAAAGTCTGGTGAAATACTGAAAGTAAAAAACTACAACAAAAATCCATAACTGCCATAGAAGTAGGGAGATAGGCCTACATCGAGTGAACTTGCTGTTCCGGACTTTCATTGCCTATTTATCGGGCAACATGGACCAGGCGAATGGTTTAAATGTATCAAGTTTCTAATCGCTGATTTGCTTGCAGTACCCAGACATTGTATATAATGAGTTTTAAGCTTAGGTGCAATAAAAAGTTAAGCAGATTTTCAGATTTATTTTGAATTGCTAGTTTCAGAGTTGGGTATCAGTTTTCATATAATCTCGTTGGAATTTCCATTTGGTTTGGGGTATGGTAACACAAAATGCTGCAGTTTAAATTATCTTTGAACCTTCAAGGCTTGTGTTCTTGTGGTTCAGAATTGTTTGTGCCAGGTCTTTGTATTTGAGATTCCATTGATGTTGAGAGTTGTTTAGTATCTCAGACCTGCCTTGGTACTTTTGGTGCCTGCCTTCGCATAAAGCACAGACTCATTCCGAGGAATTCCTGACCAAATTCTTGAACACATTTTGTGTAAACCTGAAAATTAATCGACAGGTTGTGCCAACTGCCCTTTGTGGACAATCATTGCCCTACCCTTGCCCTACCCTTGCCCCTTGGGTGCCAAGCTTGCGCACCTGAAGTACAAGTGTAGTGCAGATTAAGTTTGAGAGAAATACTTAGATTTTGTTTTCAACAATTATATTTAAGACTGCACATTTGAGACTTGTCCTTAATGGTTTTACTCGGTGGCATTCTGTAGTTGATTCCCAGCTTGTATTTGTCCTAAATCTAGCAGCACAAGTTCAGTAGTATCGGGTTTCATCGATGTTTTCCACTTTACCATTTGTGACCCGCTCCATCAAAATCAGGAATAAGTCTCGAAATGACTTTTTGAAATATGCACATGGTGAGAAAGGGAATTTTATAAGCTTTCTAATGATACCCATCACAAGTGTGTTACTGTTTAGGTTAACGAGTTATGGTATGATGAATATGACGGGTGTATATTTATTTGCCGAATCCACATTCCGAGAAAAACAGCTTTGAAATAAACAAAATTGACCAAAATCATAGGGACAGCGCACACAAATCCTCTTCATTTTGATCTTTATTGATCGTTTTTACATACAAGACATTAATGACAATAATCTGTGATAACTACACTTCCTAAAAATACAATGTTCAGAAAATCGACTTGGTCACGATTTTCACCCATGCGTTCACTTCAACGGCCGGTTGCGTAAAACGGCCTCAGCGACTTATTCCTGATTACGATGGAGCGGGTCACATTTGTCCGTATTTATACAGGTGTTCCTTTGTCAGAAATCCTTTAATTAGTTTGAACTTAATTCATTTTTTTTTTGGCATCAAATAATTCTGCTGACCCACTAACTACCACAGGCAGTGTCTTCTATGACTTTCTGTGTTGGATATAAGAATGCGGTTTTTAAGAAATGTTTTACCCCAGGGCATTATTTCTGGTTTCAGAACCATCCACAGATCAGAATGTGTCGGGAGCAATTTACCAACCCATTTAAAACATGAACAGTGAGGTTGATCATGGAGAAATAAACTAGTTTATTGCTCCATGGGTTGATATAGATACGGTACCCCATGATCATACCCCTGAACTACAGGTGTCTTTATAAGTTAGGGTTGCTTGTCAATCATTATTTACAACATCCCTTAAAAGTAAGATCAACCATTGGTAACTGCTTTATCATTTATGGGTGGATTTGGGGGGTTGTATTTTATAGTAAATATCATGGATGCTGAGGAAAGCAAGAAAAAATGGCGTTTGTTTTCAACCGGTGTCGGGCAGTGGTTCTTATGTTGTACATTTTTGTTTTAATTCAATTAATACCATTTGTTTCTCTTTTTTGTG